>CM053501.1:50263973-50701473 GCA_028627145.1 Eidolon dupreanum | reverse complement strand
CACTTGTAACAGGGATAATGGATCTCACTTACAATACCTACAAACTCAGCTGAGAGCCGTGCAAAGCAAATGGCCATAAATGCACCCATCCTGGCCCAAGTCCTGATGAATAAAAATGAAGATCTTGTCAAATAATAAAGTGACAGGTTAATTTACAGCATGGAATAGTGTGAACAGGGAAAGCACTGCTTTTTCAATCTGTATGAACGGTGCCACCTATCTGCAGATTAGCAGAAAGCTTCAGAAACGCTAATTCAGAAATTGGGATAAATACATGTGATGTTGCTTAGTTTTGTAAATATCACAGGAATGGAATTGATGATAAAGGCAAATGCAAGATTAGACACACACAGTTGCTTTCGAACCAAAAAAACAAGATTCTCAACAAAGGGCTGCTGTATCAAACAGTAATAAAGAGCCTCAAGCAGTTGTCTGTGCTCATGCCAGTTTTCATGCTTTAATTCAGCTGCCCTGTGGTTCTTAGCTTTGACATTGAGATCTGCACGGCCACCAGAGATAATTATTTCAACCTTCAGGCCATCAGGCGTTCATTTTTGATCATGGATATGTAAGAGATGTTTTCTGCTTTCTAAGTCTTCCAAGTGGATATCAATAGAAGGGAAAAATAAGGAAAAGCAGTAAGCATTTGAAAAGAACTTGAACATTCTGCATTAGAGAAATGTGAATCGATCTATCAATTTTTGTAAATACTTCAGTTAACCTAATAGCTATTTACAAGTATTTTCATTGTCCAAATTTTAAACTGGAATTAATTATGTCACTAGTACTCCATAAAATTGTTTAAATATTTATACTAAATTTCATACTTTGCATATTTTAATGGAAATACAAAGACATTTGTAGTACAAAATCTATTTAAAAATAATAACTTTTAAAGTTAAATATGTATATCATGCCAAAATGTGCTTTTACGCAAAACTGCAATCAGGAACATACGTCATTCATTAAAATATCTATTTAGTAACAGAAATCACTGAACAAAATAATGTGTTGAATCTCTAAAATATAGATGGATTACATTTCTCTCCCTGTAAAATATGAAGGAAACACTAGTTCCCACAAAATCTGGTGCAAAGATTAAACCATTCTGTTAAACTAAATAACAATAAAAATTAAAATATGAAAATCACTCTTAATTTTAATAGGATATAGCTTATTTAAAATTTTTAATAAATAATGAATAAATAGTATGGTTCTATATATATAACTGATACCAAGTAGAAAAGAAACCCATAAAAAATCACAAAACATTATAAGCAAATACAAATAGGATTCATCAACATTTCTCTCAATATTTTTTGTGAAAGAAAAATATTTAAAATATTTAAAGAATGTCATATTATCAATACTATTCAATAAGAAATCTATGCCTAAGAAATTTACTTAAGTAGATGATTAGACAAGACATAATTATAGTTACCCTGAAAATAAAAGACTGTCTTCAAATTAAAAAAATACATTGTAATAACTCTCAAAATGGAAACAGAGAAGACACTACCATATTAGCTGTATGCCAACAGTCTAATAATCATAATAATTTCAGAATAAGGTAACTCATTTTAAGAGAAAAGAAAATAAAATGTTAATAGTATTTCAATGAGTTTAAATTTTAACATTTATTCTAAATGTAAAGTCTCAACTGTTCTGGGTTCCCAATGCAAAATAAGTAAGCTCAACAGGTAATATCTTAGCAGGTTTCTGCAACTACTGTGACATATGCTTACGTTTTCCCACCTTAAATTGAATACTGTAGTAAATGATGAAACAGCTAAGTTAACATCTTCCTCATGAAGTATGAATTTCCATATTCTACAGAATGCTAATTAAATAAAATTTCAAGAAGTGGTTAGAGCATCAGATCTTCAGCCTTCTATAACATGTATACTTTAAAGCCTTTTTCATCTTATATGTGTCCATAACACATATATGTTGACATATAAATAAATGGTAGAATCATTTAGTGTAAAAAATTAAGCCATAACACTGGTGAAGTCACTTTATTTTCTCCCAAATGCCGATGGGCAGAAGTGTCCCTAATACTCTGAATCGAAAACAATAAAAGAAAAAGGTCTTGTCTTTATTAAAAGCAAACTGTTCCTTTATGGTTTTTTTTTTTTTGTGTGTGTGTGTGTGTGTGTGATCCAGAGGTTCCCCAAAGGAAACTACTTCTTCTCAACATAAAATACTTATTTATTAATAAAAGTTATTTTGTTTGTATTAAAGTGTATTTCCTTTAGCTATTTATAGGTAAGATTCTGGTTTTTCTGAAGTGGAGGCATGACAAGACAGAATTTATAGAGTAGAGCTTTTATGAGAGCAAAGGACTAAAATCAAAACAATTTATAGGAAGCCTGTGGTAGAAAATACAATTGTAGTTCTGATTTTCCTACTTTCTATATTAAAAAAAAAAAGAAATGACATCCCCAATAAATTAGCAGAAGTGCCAAAAAGACAATAAAGAATCATTTGTCAAAGTACTTTTATTTTAAACAACTTATAATTTAAAATGCTGTAGTTTAAAATTATAAAAATTCAAAGGACGGAAAACTAGAATAGAGGAAAATGAGACTAATTACATATTATAATGGAATATTAGCTTCAAATTTTATTCAGAAAGTTCACTAATTTTGTAGAGTTCCTTTACTGAGTTATTGCCAGATTCTCATGCTAAAAAATATTTGGGGTAGAGACAAATTCTTCTATGATTCAGATTTGCTTACTACCACTAAGAATTCAAAAATCTTAATTATTGAGTCAGAAAAAAGAAATATAGCCAAAATGTATATGGCATATTTTTGACTTAAGAAAGGTTCAATGGACACCAGGGATATTTACAATCTCCATCCTTTTAAACTTCAGATTGTGAAAAAGATATCTTTTCTCCATTCCTTAATCTTTTGCTGTACCATATTTCCAGATTAAAGTTAATCTGCAAGTCCAGAGTCATTCTAAAGCCCGTGATTTTGGTATAATGCTGTGGAATCCATGTCTTCCAATGATGAATACCCATCTTGCCCTCTGCCCCCTGATGATTTCTTTTATACTCAGAACAAGACAAATACTGGTATGTTCAAAATGAGACATATAATGGTTTCTTATTATCTAAATATATTCTCGTAGGTATTTCTTGTTTCCGTTCAGTTTTTATGCATCTTTATGATCCTTGTGGATTTTCTATCTTTTTTTTTTTTTGTCTGCAGAGGTTATTTATTATAAATTTCTCAGAGTCAGGCCTTAAACAGCACTGCTTCCCTTACCTGTAGCATGGGTGAAATACATTTATGATATTCACCTATTTCTAATATGCACCTTTCTTTCCATATCTTCTTTTATGTATCTTCCTCTTATTCCCTTTCATTCTGTCTTTTTTAGGGGCCTACCTTATTCTTAGCTAATGGCATCTCTTATTAGTGATAAACCTCCTTGGTAGGATGCAGAATGAAAAGGACCACTGATCCACATATGTAAAGTAATAAAGCCCTGAATCAACCAATGCCTAAGGAAAAGATACTCATTTGGTCATCTTTGAGTTAAAAAAGGAATGTACCTCAAGTACTTTCAACCACACACATGCACACATGTGCATGCGCACACACATACACACACACACACAAATACTAGAAGCAACTGTATAGAAAGTCTAATATATGGCTCAAGAATGAAAAATGATCAATAATAATAGCTAACACTTATTGAGTGCTTGCTATATGACAAGTACATTAAGCACTTTACATTCATTATCTCACTTAGTTGTTTCTAAAACCCTGCAATGTGGAGCTATTGCTGGTGTCCTTAGCTTATAGCTGTTAACACAGCAAGTAAGTGGTACAACTGGGATCAGAATCCATTCTGGCACTAGAGCTCACATTGTTAACCAATATGATATACTATATAATGTTTATTACTTTTAGCTTGTTATAAATGATTCTTATTTTTAATTATGATGATCTTTTGCTGCTTTTGAATTTTCACGCGACAAACACGATTTTCTATACCACACATAGATTGATGGCACTTCCGGCAGTTGCTCTGTAATGACCATATGTCACCCCTAGGGGTCAGATATATTTTAAAAGGTGAAATGAGAATTATTTGGCATTCAACAGCTAAAAGAGTAACTCATATAGAAACAATAAATATTTATCTACAAATTCTGTCACATTGCTAAAATGTCAGCTTAGCGCAAGTATAGATGTATGAGGTGTTTCAGGTGTTCTTTACCAAGGCTTCCAAGAAGATCCCTCAAATAAGAAAAACTCTTCTCCATAAAAGTTCTTTTTTTGCTTTTGGTGATAAAGCTCCCCGCTATATTCATGGTAGAACAAAACAGAAATTGTTTAGGCTTCTGCAAAAATATTTTGGCTATTTTGTCTTAGTTTTCCTGGGCTGAATCTGAAAATGGCTAACTGTCACAGGCAGAACAAGTTCTTTTGCTATTGGTTTGCAATTAAAGGAAGAGGCAAAGATGAAGAACCTAAGTTGGGGGACAGAAGGTAAGAGGGCCCTGATCAACTTAAGAGATTTCTATAAAGTTACTTGAGATAACAGAATAATTTTTTTTTAACAGTTGAACTGTGATTACACAAACTGAAGTGTGTCCACATCACTAGGTGATTAGGATAGTTTGATTACATTATTGTTATTATGAGGTTTAATAGATAAGGTCAGTTAAATATCACATAGACTTAACTAGTATTGATAGTTTTAATCTAAATGACAAGAGTATAATTCTTAACTTGTCCTTACTGGTGCCTCAAGGTACTTGAAAACAACAAAACTATTTTGGAAAAAAAGAGTAATAATTAGCATATTTTTCTATATTCAACAAATACTGTTTAGATGTACTAATTGGCTCTAATAGAAAGAAGCCATTCAAGTGAGAACAGGAGTATTGACAAAAGCATAATGTCATTACTTTAATGAACGCTAGAAAGTTGATGATATATATTTAGTGATTTAAAAAAACACAAACCGATATGAACATCTCTTCATGGGATCCATAAATCAATTACTCAAGTAGTTTCTGAATAGCTACTAGATATGGGGCATTGTACTAAGCTTCAAAATAATATAATAAAAATTATTTTTCCAAAGAGTATTATTTTGAAAAAATGCTAGTCCGTCTTTTTTATTTGAACACAGCACTTTGCTCAGATAACATCTAATATAGTCACATAGAACAAATAAAAAGTAAACAATAAACTCCAAATTTAAAGATTAAAATTTAATATACGCTCCTAGGGTAATTTAAGTTAAATGACTATTGGTTTTGAAGGTTAGATCACAAATCATGGTAAAATGAGGAGTGAAATAACTTTAAGTATTTTTTAATGAATACGAAGTTTATCAGCCCCAAGATTAAAATAATCAGTAAAAACTGAGAAGAGAAATTGAGAAATAGTATATAAAATTAAATTATGTCTTTAACAGTTGGTTTTAACTGTGAAATTCTGGGGCTTGGTGTCTTACTTTAGGAAGAAATGTCACAATGGCAATGGAAGAATTAGTCACATGACTGAAACTGCTCAGTACCCAAATGGCTTGAGAACTACTCTTGGCTTATCCCATATTCCACAATTTCTTGCATTTTCTCTGGATTAACTTCTATCTTCAAACTATAACTTTAATAGCTCTGGTTCCTTCCCTATTCCTCCTCTAATCTTATGCAAGAGAAGCAGGCCCTGCTCATTGAGAGGTAAAGGCATAATGATTGCTAGCTAAACTTTTAGAAATCTGCAGCCACATTTGAAAATACAGTTATTATTCCCTTTTGTTTAAGTTTTGAGTTTGTATTAATTGGAAATATTTTTTTAAAATAGTGTATAGTCAAAAAGAAGAGATCTTGGAAACCTGAGATAATTGCAAATATGAGTCTACTGGTAGAAAATGAGATAAGGCAAAAAATCCATCTTCTTAGGGGAAACCTGAGAATGTTTACATAGAGTAGAGGAGTGTGCATTTAGATAGCAAAATCAGTACATGGCTGAATAAAGGTACTCTGTGAAAATTAATACATGACCTAATAAAGCTAATAAACTCTACTAACAATCATTCTCTGGTTGTTAAGATGCCATCTATTACTATAAAGAAATACTGCATACTTATAAATTTCACTTATAAAAATTCTACACTACCTCAAAAACTTTGGAAGATGCTTATAAAAAGTTTTAAATGGAGATAGCCGTTCAGATGTTCAAAGGCACTATGAATAAGAACTTTTGAGTCCCTTTATTACATGTTTGAGCATAAATATGTAAAATATAAAAAATTAAGAGACAGTCAATGCACTGAGTTGGAAGATGAGTATGATAGGTTATCTGCAATTCTAACATTAACATATAATCATGGATTAGCTTACAAGGTCAGGTACATTTCTGAGAGCTGCATTTGCTTAATAGTTTTCAGAGAGCAGGACCTCTGATGGTAAGAATAAGATTGAGACAGACATAAGAAAGGTGACAGTTCTTGAAAGTTAAATGACACTTGGAATAACAAAATATATGGAAATTTAACGAGATTAGTTAAGAGTGTTTTAACTTTTAATTTGTTAGCAACCTAAAACATATTTGTAAAAGCAGCTAGTTTAGAATTATTTTATAGGAAAGAAAGAATGGCAATCTGCTGAACTTCAAGTGTAGTAGATAGTAGATAAAATAGTAAATATAAAAGCCATACATATATTACCATAACGACATATATTAGGAGTTCAGAAATGCTAATTTTTTGGTTTATGGATATTATTAATTAATAAAAATAAAAATGAATGTAAATAAATAATCAAAATATTCCTATAAACCATATACATAATTACTATGATAAAAAAAAGCTACTCTAAATGCAATCTATTATTTTAATCCAAATAAAGTCAAACTAGTAACACCTGCCTAATTAAAAGCTTTGCCTTTGTGAAGAAATATTTTAGTTATATACTTGTTATTTAGCTGGGAATTAGTAAAAAAAAAAAAAGTGAATAGTAAGTATGTAGATAATTTGTTCTACTCTATAAAGGGTAAATAAAGCATCCAGGGCTTGAGATAGGGTACAAAGAACGTTTCCATGGTTACATGCTTTCCCATATCAAATTAGAGCAGAATTTGTGTACAAGAGGTTTGTTGACAGCCTACATAGGCCATAAAAAGAATAGAAGGCTAGGAGTTTGAAATCTAAATATACTCTGCAAAGTCTGTTGAGAGAAAGTTGGGTGAAGAAAGCAGCATCAGGAGAGTAGCAGATTAGTTAAGAGTATCAGATGCCATTTTGTAAAAAGATCATTTTTCTTTCAATGCAGCTCATGAAAGTCTCTTCAAATGTACGGTTAGTTACTCCTTCCTTTATTTCCATAAAGATACCTCAATCTGGTGTCCACCCAAGCTATTAAGAAGAGCCATTATTTGGCATGCTGCTAGAAGCATCAGCTTCACCACCTGCCCAGTCTTGCAGATGTCACTCCACCATATTCGGTTTCAAACATGGGGTCTTCAAAAGGACAGTTAAAGGGCTATGCCACACAAGTGCTGGCCAAGCAAGAGCTTTGTTGTACACCTGCCCCTATTATTCTAAAGGACCATTTAGTAAGAGTGAATTCCCTTTTTAGTACATGTTGGGAATTCCATTTGGGCTAAACAGCATATTATGAATTATAACATGGTTGGATGTATGGTCAAAGCACTACTCAGCAATTCTGCCATAGAGGGGTATTTTCACATGTTTAAATTTTTCTTTATAACCAGCAAAGATAGCTGGACATGTGAATAATTTCCTATTTTGTGAACTATTCCCAAAAGAATTGGGATATTTTACTTGTGTCTCCTGTATTTTTACTATATACAATTGGGGTGGATATTGTTATATGATTACTAAAGAAAACTCTTCTACTAAACCTGCTAAAATTACCTAAGATTCTCTTTTAACATAATCACATATTATGGTCTTTAAAAATATTTAAAATACTTTAACAGTTTATAAGAACCAAAGTCATATACACATAAAAAACACATACACATACAGAATACCAGATAACATGTACTTTCAAAAGCAGAACTTGTTCAAATTAGCCAATTTCTCTTTTATGTATTTTTAAGTAAATATGGTAGCAATAACATTTCAGTTACTGGTTTTCTGCTGAAAGTTATACAGAAAGAATGAGAAGTCATTATGGTGTAGGGTATAAATGATTCAAAGGAGCATAATGTACAAATGAACAAATCGACTATTGACCATTAAACTGAAAATTCTGTATATCTGTGTATGTATGGTCCAACCCACATAGCAGATTTTTAAAAGCAATGACTTGGTATGAGTTGTAATCTAAATTAGTACAACATTTGATATGGTTAGTTCAATGATTTCACATTAATAAAGTGAAAGTAAAAAAACAGTGAAGAACACTTAACCACTTCCTTTGTCAAGCACAGTTCAGTTTTATAAGCTGTTGCTTTGTCCTGGTTGGCTGTTTTATGAGTGTTTCTAGATTGGATGGTTGAAAATTTGGGAACTAGAGGCGGAGACAGATTTTTAAAATATTCTAACTTGTGGCAGAGAATAAAGTTTTTGTAAGGAAGGAAAGGAAAATCACGTAGACGACAGCAGGAATATTGCACCACTGTGTAGACTAAAGGAAATAGCAGTTGCTACACATCATATTCATTCATGTCAGGACTAATGGCTAATGATAACCAGTATAGTGTATGTTATGCCTTTGCATGAGGCACTAGATAAGTAATAACTATGCTCCAAAATTATTGCCTGATTGGGGAACAGTTTATATCTATTTTTTTAGTAAACATTTTTTTTTTAACTATGTAAGTATAATTGGCATACAATCTTATATTGATTGTATTCATTTCAGGAGTACAATATATATATTCGACATTTTTATACCTTACAATGTAATCACTGCACTAATTCTAGTAATTATATGTCACTGTGCAAACTTATCACTATATTATTGACATAACCCCCTTCCTCTTTTCACCCTTTTCCCCAACCCCTTGCTTTTGGTAACCATCCCTTCGATCTCTGTTTCTCTGAATCTGTTTTTATTTGTTTTATTTGTAGATTCTACATATAAGTTAAATCATACAGTATTTGTCTTCCTCTGCCTGACTTCTTTCACTTAGCATAATACCCTCTAGATTCACCCATGTGGTTGCAAATGAGAAGATTTCATTCTTTTTTTATTGCTGTGTAATATTCCATTGTAACCCCCCCCCCCCACCAATCTTCTTTAGGCATTCATCTACCGATGGACACCTAGTTTGCTTCCATTATCTTGGCTATTGCAAATAATGTTGCAATGAACACAGGAGTGCATATATCTTTTTAAATTAGTGTTTTCATTTTCTTTGGATAAATACCTAGAAATTGAATCGCTGTATCTTTCAATTAACAGTAGTTGTCCATACCAGATATCTCTTAAGGAGACCTGATGGAATTGGGGAAAAGCTTCTCCTTCAGTCCTAGTAAAAGGTTAAGGATGTGATGCTCTCTATTGTGGAATGCAGTATTCACATTCTGTGTAATGTTTTAGACTTATTCCCTCCTAGTCATGTGGAAAACATACTAGGGTTAAGAAATGGCCTAAAACGTATGAACTTTTAACACTTAAAAATGAGACTGCTTAAATAAAATCCTATCTGCTTATGTCTAACTAGAGGCCTTACATTTTTTTCTTGATTAAGCCTTAAAAACGCACAGATAATTGAATAATTTTGGTGTACACGTGAAACTAATATAGTATTGTATGTTAGCTATATTTTAATAAAAATATTTTAAAAATATACAGATCATATATATAGTGCACACATTTACAAATGCATTCTGCATTGCAGACATTTACAGAAATATTTAATTGGCCAAGAAAAACCTATTCTTACCTCCAAATTTATCTTTCTCCCAATCCCATTTAGAATGGGAGACCCGAAGTCATAAAATATAACAATTTTGTTTTAACCATATTCTAAAAAGTAAAGTTCAAAAATCTCTGAATGTCAAGAGGACAAACCTCATTTATGTGTGCAAATTACTATATCCCTGACAAAAGTTTTCAATGGAGTCAAAGACTTGATTGAGTGAGACATGGGTTAGAAGCATAGGCTAAAATATACCAGGTAAGATAATAAAGAACTTAAAAAGACAAATCACTATTTGTCTCCTTAATTCTCACTCCACACTTAATTTCATGCTAGTTGCACTTTTGTTCTGAAGTCTTTACCCAGATCCTGCTCACTGATGGTCTCTGTCCAAACTCTATGTTCAAAATGTTCAAGTATTACATGACGGCTTAAATCGAACATTTAATGTGGGGTGAGAAAACACGGAGACTACAGTAGAAAGCCTCTTTACTCTTCAACTTTGTAGAGTTAAATATATCAGTGGCACTATAATTTAAGACAGATGTGGAAAATTTAGACGGGAATCAGAAGACAGTCATGAAAAATTACTTAAGAATTGACAAAAGGGACTACTAAGCAGTTAAATAAATTGTTATGATTCCCAGCCTCCATTCATTCTAGCATAGTAGTATGATTTATAGACACAAATTGGCAAATATCTATAATATTTCTTAAATGCAAAGTCAGTTTCTTGTAATAAAAATTGGAAAAGTGGGAGATAATGTTAAAATCAATAAGAATAAAGTGATTTCAGAAAATCTAAATATAATTTAAATAAAATGTCTTCAGGTTATATATGTATGGTATCTAAAATTTAAAAGTAAGCCTACTTTAGTTAGCTGGACCATCAAATTAAGAATATAAAATATACTAAGAATATTGAGCTCTTGTGTAGGTGGTTGTCTCTGCATAAAAGGGATACTCTTCTATTCCTTCTCAAACTCAGGTATTAAGTTATATTTTAAATTTCAATCTCTTGATCTAGTTCCTAAAAATTAATAGCACTACTTCTTTAAGATATATTTTAAGTTACCCTAAATTCCTTCTAGATTTCAATAGAATTACTGGTTATGCTCTACAAAAGTAAAATCTTTTGCAGATACCCTAAAAGTATACATATTGATATACTTATTTTACTGATTAACTTTAGAATAAAAGAAAATGGTACTTTTTAAAATGTTAAAGTTTTGCCAAATACTGTATCCCTTGATGTTACTTGAGTCACTTGCATTAAAAAGTCCTTTTATAACACTGTTTATCATATTATTTATATTAAAAGAAATGAGTAAAACGGCCAACACAGGAATGAGCTGAAAAGGCAAGTCTTTTCTGTTTTACATTTTATGTTTTCCCCATTAAAGGACAGTTAGATATATGTTCGTTACTAGAACCGAGAAAGCACAGGTTATAAAATCACAACTAAAACCAAATATTCAACTTGCCTTTCTACAAAAATTTTGTATGTTTGTTTCTTCTCTCATATTTTTGAACCACTAAATCATCAATGATTTTTTTTAATTACCAACATAAAGAGGAGACTATGAAATGGCTGAAAGAACACAAAGATTTGGTTTCTACTTTTGTCTTTTTTTATATACATATCTTTTTTAAAAATTAAATTTATTGAGGTGACATTGGTTAATAAAATTATACAGGGTTCAAGTATACAATTCAATAATACATCATCTGTATATTGCATTGTTTGTTCACCACCCAAAGCCAAATCTCCTCTCCGTCAACATATATTTGATTTACTTTACCCTAATCTACCTCCTCATACCACCCTGAAAACATCTGATCTTGTCATCTTGGACTTTCACTACCGATGATATCTTGGGCATATCCCTTAAAATACATTAGACATGAGATAACTGAAAAGATAACCTAGTACCTTACTTTCTGCTAAGACTGGGCTAAATTTGCTAAATGAGTAAACGAAGCATTTTTAGTAAGCCAGGACTCTGAACACACACTAGGTATTTTCGGCAGGGAAGAGAAGGAGCCCTATGATTGCTATACCTATCCCTGCAAATACTTATGCTAAGCATTTTTCCCTGGCTCTCCTTGTTAACTATTAGTAAATACTAACGTTCTATTATGAAAGATTTTATGCACTCACTATCTCTCTATTATATACAGGCACATGTGAGTGCACAAGTACACACATGTGCAAGCACATCTCGGTATAACCCCAAAGTCAAGTATGGTTTGGAACACTACTGTGTGTAGTGAAGGCACAGAATCTGACCCTGCTGGTTGATTCTGGGAGTCAGTCAGAGAGTCAGAGTAAAAAAGGAGTGGTCCTCTGTAAGATTCCCTGCCATGAAAGCACTCCTAATAAGAGATACTTCAGTGAATGATTAATTTTAATTCTGTAACTCATAACATTTTATAAGTATAGAAATAAGATTCAAGAAACCTACACACTTAAAAATAAAGCCTTCGGGATAAATGAAGAAAAATTACATCATTTCAATCAATTATGCCTAAGGATTCTTATTTTCAGATGATAATGTTTATTTTCAGAGCACCATCCCCAAATATAATTCCTAAACTCTTTCACCTATAGTAGTATAATGCCTTAAAAGACTATTATTTTTTTTTTAGACTATGGCATCTACTAGGCTGACAATGACATTTGGAATTTTTGGTTCACAAAGATGAAGTTTAGACTCTCACAATTTCAAAACTATGAAAGTGAATTATTTAATATTCTCTAGATAAAAAAGACTGTTATTTACACCAGAATATTATTTGTAGTTTGAACATGCTTGGTCATTGTGAAAGTCAAAACTGTGTTAAATTGTTTTTAAGAAAAAAATTCCCTTTTCACCTTTTTACAAGTAACATTAAAACCTGCTGATTGTGTTGAGGAAAAAAATATTCAGTTTACATTTTCTTTTAATAATATAAGATTTTTTTCAAATGCAATCCTTAGGGAAAAATGTGTATCTTGTTAATTTTAAATGCATATTGTAATTTACTGTTTTAATGTTTTATTTAAAATCTAAGTAAAATCTTCTAAACACTTCTTAGGATAAACTATAGAAAAATAGCAAAATTGAAAATATTGAAAAAAGGAAAAAAATTGACAGGTATTAATTTATCTTATTAGTAGAGTATATCCTGTCAAAGTTCTGGAAATATTATGTTTTGCCACTGTCATATATTTTACATGCAAATTAAAATTCATCATTCATATTTACATGAACCAAATGTTAAAACTTATGTGGATTCTAGAAGAACTGCATGTACACAGCAAGCATTCAATAAATGTTCTGATGACTATAAATTAATTAGGAGATTAAGGATACTATCTAGATAGGGTACTTAGCCCAATTATTTTATTTTCAAAGTCATTTTCCAAGACTTTGGAAGACATAATAAACTAATGAAAAATTAGTAAATGACTTCAAATTATATTTTAAATGATACATATAAAATATGTTGGTTCTATTAAAGGGGTGAAAATAAGCATTATTTCAAGAAAATTAAACATATTTGATAACCTAATGTCATTTGACATTAGGTCATAATATAAAAGTATTTTGTACTTTACTGACCCTTGAAGTAAGTAAATTAAACCATTTTTCTAAGTATACTACTTTGAGTATAGTACTTGGAGGTATTTTCTAAAAAGTACTAATACTATGTTTTAATCTTATTAGATTTTATACTGTTATAATTTAATGATGAAGTTTTTTTAAAGTCAATTTTATAAGCAGTTCTAAATGGGTTATTTTCTATTGAACATTAGTAAGGTGAGGGCATATTACCTAATAAATTCTAATTTTAGATAGAGAGTATTAAAGTAAAAGTAAGAGATTTCTAATGAATGTGTGAGGTGTTATCTCACTTAAAAGAATCATATTCAGACTTTATAGGGTTATCGTTCTAAAAAGTCAAATTCATTCTCATTTTTTAAAATTTAAGAGCTACTGCATCAAAAATGAGAAAAATTTTTTTTTGGAACTTATCTTCTCAGAATGCTGTTTGAGCAAAATAAGTCATAAACTTCAAATTTAAGAATTTGAAATTTTATTCTGAAAAAGTGATAAAACAAAAGCCTTTTTGAAAGATTTTATAGATAACTACTCTGATAGAGAAATTTCATATAACAAGTGTTCTCCAAATATTCAAACATATTTCAATTATATAACAAAACAATTGAATATTGTGAAAAATCATTAATGATATAGCACAGGAAATTATTTGCTTTGGAAAATACTTAATGGGTATGCTGGTATGTTTCCTTTCCTAAGTGCCACTTCAATGAAGGATAATAGTTTATGATTTCAAAAGATAAATAATGAAAAAGATAGAGAGTATATAAAAGTTAACTTTTACATTAATAGCTATATTAAATAAATAAAGTTGGATTAAGATGTATTTTATATATATTTTTATATTTTTTATTATGAATTATTTTTATATTATGAACAAAGCAGAATTAACAAAGGTAAAAATGAATAATCATGAAAATAATAAAACATTATAAATTCTTGAAGCCTCTAAAAAATAGTATTATATCTAAAGACTATTAAAATAATGTTTACTAAGATCAAGTTCTTGTGCTCCATTACAAAATAAACCTTTTTACCTCCTTATGACTACCTCTGCCCCCTGCTGCCCATAAATTAGTTATCATCTAATCTAGTATTTTAAAATAGACTAGTTAAGTAAAAACTATAGGAGGTGGAACACACACACACAAATTTACTATTTACAAAAGTCTAAAATGAACCTAATATTAATATTTTCATCTTTTTTTATACAATGAGAACAGTTGAAAATATAACAGGATCAATCTAACCAAATTAAAATGTAAAATCAAGAGCAAAAACCAAGGTAATTCTTTTCCTACTGGGTAGTATATAACTATATATGGAACTATTTTTTAGTCTTAAAGCACTTCATATTTTTGCAGAGGAAGATAATTATCGATGATTAACAAAATGACTAATTCTTAGCTATACAAATCTAATGTGATAAAAAAAATTGCTATAAAGAGAACAAGTATTAACTATACGAATTACAGAAAATTTGACTTATTTTTAAATATGTTTAAAATTTTGTAACAACACTGACATAGCTGTCAGCAAATAATTACATTTATTCTATAACTCACAATATATATCACTGATTTCATTCATTAAATATTTATCTCCAATGAGACTGAATGACAAAACAAAACAGTTTTACAGAAGATATATAGAGCAAAAATTAAGCTGACATAGACATGCTTATTACTTAAAAGTTATTCTTTATTATCTATTCTGTATTAAAGTATATTTCCCAGGGTAGTAATTATATAAAGATGTAATTCTTTATAAGCCTTCAAAAATGCAACTCATACAACAGATGATAAAGGCCAAAATGTTGAAGAAAGTATATATGAATGCTTTTTAAAAACTCAATAATATATGTTCTTTACAGTATGGTTCTAAAAATGTTTAAAAAATTACTTCGAAACCAATTAAGATGCTTTAAAATAGTACAGAAAGAGTATTTTATTGGGTATATCACCTTAGTTGAAAATAAGCATTCTTTTCCAGATTATTTTAATAGAGCAAAAAAAAGAAAAGAAAAAAAGAAAAAGCCACAAATGTTTTAATAACAAAGGATCTTAACAATACATTTTATCCTACTTTAGTTTTTCACTAAACATATCTGACCTGATCAGAAACAGAACATTATAAATACTGCTCAGATATAATGTACTTGGTATTGTGACATATAAGTATCACAAAAGCTCTTTCTTTAATCAAGCAATCATAATTGTCAGAGCATATGCAAAGAATGAGACCTAAAATACAAGTTAACATTTTAAACTACAGGGAAAAAACGTATTATTTCATATGCTATGCACTCAAGAAGACACTTCTATTGCAATTTTCTTACTTCTATTGTGACAGGGGAAAAATTCTAATAGCTTCAGAATCATATGTATTCAGCCTTTTTTTTTTTTAAATCTATAAAACATAAAAACAGTTTAATGTTCATTTCCTACAAGAATTCAGTCAGAAGACAGTCATCAAAATTCACTACATGCGAGATAACTAATACTGACAGAGTCCTCTAGCTTCACATTTCCCTTGCATTTGCTTGTTTAACATTACTGTATATTGGAAGAGTGCATTTCTTTTTGTTACAGTGTTCTGACTTACACCATTTAGAGCAATATTAAGTTCTCTCTAGAAATACAGAGAACTTTCCAATGCAGTTTGATAAGATTCAGAGTAGAATTTGCATTATGGAAATAAAAAATCCAGAAGCAATAATAAATTTTAGGTCTTTTATAACTAATTTGAAGATAAAAAGACTCAGCATACTGTAAATTTCAATTTGACCTTCAGCTCTTTTCCTTTGTAGTAATATATCTGAATACATTTTTACAGGATTTCTTTAATCCATAGGCTTGAGATATTTGTATATATGTTATTGTGGTACTGACCTCATGGAATTAAGAAACTTAACAACTAGAAAAGATCTTCACAAAAGACTTCTTTGGAAGTCTTAAAGAACTACACTACATAGAATTACTGAATTAAGCAAAAAGATCATCCAAATGCTTACTGCATTCTGTAACATTTATGTCTATAAAACAGGCAAAACAGGTTGGCACAAGGAAAAGATTTACCTTTCTACAGTATACATTGTTTACTGAGTTAGTCACATCACACGCACACACACACACACACACACACGCATACACAAACACACACAATTTCACAGAAATCACACGCCTAACAACAGAGTTTTAATCGGTATCTGAGATCTGAGTTATTGTATGTTACACTTCTCTTTCTTTGATCTTCCTCAGTACTCAGCTCACTGTTAACTGTCCTGGGTGGTCTCCCATCAGGGCTTAGTGACGGGTATCCCTCTCTATTGGCTGCATTCTAGGGATTCCTATCAGCTGTATTCTTACTTGCATGTGACAACTTTATTAGCTCACTCAGATTGTGCTTCACACCATCTCCATGGCACATACACCCTTTCTCAAATAATCACATTTTTGTAGTTGACTTAGAACAAATAATTATATGAACACTTCAGCTGTTATACTCAATAATAAAGTCGAAATGAAGAGAAATTTCACATTATGTATAAGTCAAAGCTTCGTTTTCATGTTCAGACTAAAAAAAATCAATTCCAGATTGATTTTTGTGTATATATTGTTATTGTCAGAGGATTAATTGATGAATTTTTCATTTGATGAGTCAGGTGGAATAAGCTCTGAGGCACTTAGTGAGCAGAATTCTAATCTACTCTGGTTCTTCAGGCTTTGCAATAAACTCATCAATTTTGATATTTTATCTCAATTTACTTGTATCCAAAATGTTCAAAATGAGGTTCCAAAGCAAAATAAAAGGTATTTAGTACTGTGAATATTTTTGTGCTCACATATTATATGATTAATGTAATGTGGATTTGAAAACAGATTTAAACCTTTTGAAAGATATTAAACCTTTATCTGGCTCCATCTGTCCACTTTGACTTTTTATTGCACTGTGATCTAAATCTCCACTATTTAGCTTGTTTCAATCTATCTACTTATCTAAAAAAGTTCTGCATGGCAAATAAAATAACACTGCAAATATATTATATCTATAACCTACAAGTGTGAAACTAGTTTCACGAAGTTATGTTTTTATGAAACATAAAAATTATGGAAATTTAATTTGGGTTCTGAAAAAGACATATTACCATAATAAGCAAAAATGCTAAAAATTCTAAATAAAATATTTTCAAAGAAAAATTAAATGCACCTTATTGGTCAAATACATTTTTCAAAAAAATTAATTTAGAATTTCATCATATGCTTTCAAGTGTTTCATAAAAATAAAGAGTAAAAAAGGATTCTTCATACTTCTTAAACATAAACATAATATTTTACAAGGTAGCTGTGTTTTATAAAGGTAACCTGCCACACCTGTAAGATCTTTTATGCATGAATTTTTCATGTAAAGCAAGATAGTTTTAAAAAGAAAGTCCGAGTAAACATGTTAGCTTCGAATCTGTATTCAAACTGGCATAAACAACTATATCAAAGTTCTTTGAAAGATAACTTTCCTCTCCCTCTGGAATTTTCATTTGTACTATTTTTCCAAAAATGTCTTTTCACCTTTATGATTTTTCCCATGTTTTTGCTTTCAATTTTTTCTGGTTCTAAGGCCTTGTCCTAAGTCTGAGGCTGGTGAAAGTGGATGAGGTAGACTGCTCTGATTCCCCACACTTCATCTTCCTAAAAACAAAGTCCTATATGTAGAACATCTATAGTCAAAAGGGCCAGCACAGCCTCCTTCTGAGTTTAAACTAATCAACAGGATTTTCGTTGAATAAAGTCAGGAATAAAGTCAGTTATAATGCTCTTCGTCTCCCAGTGCTGTGAACTGTCTTCACAGAACTATCAGCATCAAGGATAGGGAGCAAGGGGTCATGTTCAACTAAGACTAATATAACCTCCTACTTCTCTATTCTTGCAAGCTTCTTCTTTTCTACCTCTATGACCTTGTCACTTTCCTTCATTACTTTGTCCTCCTCAGATACTAAGCCAATAACAACAGCGTCTGCACAGGAGAATAGCCTGAGCATGAACCGAATGAAACTGATTCCAAGTCAGTTTTACTGACCTATTGCCTACCTCTTTAGAAATGAATAAAAGAGAATGGATTATTTGAGCACTAACCTTGTCCCAGGTTCAGAACTATCTCTCAAAAGTCAGACTCATATGAGCTATAGCATGAAGACATGATAAAATTTCCAAACAACACAACTTTTCTATTTACTCCAAGTAATTTTATTTTGGTTAATTCGTACAGTAATCTAAAATTTATGGTTGCTAGTTCAATATTAACTATTATGCTAAAGCCTAATATAAAAGGGAAATATTCCTTAAAATTATTACAGTGAATAAGCTATCATAACATTGAATAATATTAACCCCACTAAATGAGTACAAAACTAGTTAAATTAATAAGACACTAGAAAGAAGCTTGGTTTCAGAGTGTGGAACAAATACCAAACCACACTCTCAAGATCAGTCTGCATAAAATATCCGATTCTCTCTAACCAAGAATATTCCTCCAGAAGATTCCCATTACAAGGCTGTCAATCTCACTAATTTAGACTACTCTTCCTCGTCGAGAGAGTAAGTAAAGGAAGCCAAAGTAGATAAAGTAGAATCTTATAGATGAGCTGCCTCTTACAAGGTGTCATAAAAGGTTTAACTAACGGTCAAGAAGGGCTTGAGAATCTGTGGATTTTACTTGTTAGTACCACTTAAATTTCTGTTACCATGGCTAACATAGAGCTATGTGAACTACCCAAGAATATAAGGTTGTGGACATGAATAGACAGACCGGAAATAAGATATTGAATTTGCCCTTAAATCATAGTAATAATGATGCAAAGAAAATATTTTTAAGGTTTAACAATGCTGAAAGCATCACTAGGAATTTATATTTCTTACTAAGTTGTATGCAGTTGTACTTTGAAACACAACATTCAAAACAGTTACCACCTCATTCAAAATAAATTGTTTTTGTGTTTGATTAAATGGTGAAAGTGAATATTGACTAAACTTGAAATTACTTGATTTGAAAATACATTTGGATGAACTGAGTAGAGTTCTTAAATTATTAAATAATTAGAATAAGATACAATATATTATCAGAAATATGAAAGATAAATAACAAATCAGAGTTCTTTTTATCTCTGTAATACTAATCAATTTATACCCAGATCATGAATAAAATGAATTTCATAATTTCTACCTAAAGTGATTTAGATAGAAACTCATTCATACATTCTGAATAACTGAGGGTTAATCTTTTAACTCTAAAATTTCATTTTAACTTGTGAAAATCTTTCTAAAGTGTGATACTTCCCTTAGTAAATGAGATAATATAAGGCTATCTCAATAACTAAGGTCATCATTACTGAACATTAAATAATTAAACCATTATTTCTATGCTATAAATGTGAATGGCATGTGATACTGGATTAAGTATGGTGGACGTCAAAGGCATCTTATGAAATTTGTTTTTTTGATATTCACTTCTTTTTCATAAGAGTAGAAAGCAGAAATGAAAGGAAGAAAGACTTCCTATAACATGACATGATTACTATATTTATTTAATCATTTACTGAATTAGCAGCTCTCTCCTCAGATGGTCTCTTGTCTTCAATATCACTGTCTTTCATACTTTAGCAATGACCATGAGTTTTCCAGATGCATTCAAAAGCATCCTTCATTTGTACTGGAAAACCAAGCAATCCTTCTCTTCAAGGTCCTGTTTACCTTCATAAGGTAATACTGCCATCTTGTGGACCTAAAAATATTCCTGGGAAAGAATATCAAAGGTAAGTTGCATTTTTCCTAACTACAGGCATAAATAGGTATTACTTCTGAGTATAATGCAGTGTATCTGGGATACTTAAGTATACCAGATAACTTAGATTTTTCTCTACACTGAATAGAGTCTTTTAGCTCATCATATAATTAATCTATTCATGATAAAATTCTTGGTTGAGCCAGGTAATCACAAATATATATAGTCTAGTGGCTCCCAAATACAAGTTCACAAAGCTTTGAAGAAGTTTTCATGATATTAAGGGTCATAAAAAAATGAGAAAAATAATAATGTAATGATTTTCACATAAACCTATGAAATCTAAACATCTGAAAACTACTAATATAGGCAATGAATTAGGTCTTGAAAAATGAATTATCTTTATGATTTTATTACCTTTCTACTCTATCACCCCAAACTCTCAATTAATGTGTACATACTAGGTTTGTCAAGTAGGGATTATAAAGGAGAATGAAGATGATAATGAGGAAAGATGCCGCAGGATCATAATAGGATTCTATATTAGAAACATCCTAGAAGGGAGATGAGGAAGCCAGTATGATGAGAAAGAGGTCTACTATTGCCAGGTTATTTTTTGATATTTGCTTGCAATACAAGTGTCGCTTTACCAGTGTTCTCAATATATGTGGCGTTCCCAAGCACAGGAAGTGGTGCTGGATACTTTATATACCACACAAAAGTTTAAGTATAGGTGTTACTGCTATTTTGCAGATAAGAAACTATTAATCGGTCTTTACTGTAGGTAGTGCCACATACTATTAAAAATAATTTAATTCACTCTTGTAAGTAAGAGTATTAGAAATTATTATATGGATACTTCTAACATTGTGAATTCTGAGAAAATGTGATAGTGTGTATTTATATAAGCATGAAAAACAGAAGCAAAATGTCAACCAGAAGATTTTTATCAGAGCAATGACTGAGATATAGAAACTAAGAATTACTATTTAACGCATTTTGGTATTTTGTTTTATGCCAAATAAAAATCAAAGCTGCTGTCATCAAGTATACATTTACATTTAAAGAAAGTATAAAATGTATATTTATAGTGTATTTAAACAGTGACTAATATATTGTATTATCTATGCTCTAAGTTTAATAAGGGAATTTAAGTAGTATTTTCAACTGATGGTACTTATGCTTTGAAAAGAATATGACCTATTTCAAGGGTAGTGTGAGGCAAAAGTAGGAACATATTAAGTTAGGATTAAAAGTTATATTTTGTTCCATCAGTTTGCAATTTCAAGAGTCTGTCTGTTTTGGCTTCTTCTTGCTCTGAGCATCAGACAGCTAATACAAATTATTAGTTTTTTCCCAGAGCCCCCTACCTGCTATACTTTCCTGACCTCAGAAACAGCAAGCTGGAGGAAATATTCCATACAATGCATGTCTTGTATGGACTCAAAATTCTAAGCAGATCCTGAAGCAACATTAATTCAAGGAATTCTGTTACTATTTAAAATATTCAAGGCAAAGGTCTTGCAAGATATATATATCAGTAGTAACAAGGACAAGTAGTAGCTGTAAATAAAATTTTACAAAAAAAAAGTATGGACTGTTAAAGCAAAAGAAAGGTAGAATCACAATCATTTGGACTACTCCATTTGTAGCTAAAGTGGAAATGGAATTAGAATTTACAAACATATCTTTTTCCTTCTTGGGATCAACATTCAGGAAATTCATTCTATTCATTCTTTCTCTTGAAATATTTACTGAATGCAGACTACTGGCCATGCATAGAATTACTGGCGAGGGATAACTGATAAGCAAATATAGCCCTTGTCTTCATAGCAGAGAGAAAGACAAACAGATAATTTTAGCTGCGAAAACTGCACCACAGGAGAAATAAATATGTCATAAGAGCATATAATCAGGATTAACTTAGGGAACAGTGGAAGGAGGATGGGAAGGTTTCCCTACAAAACTGATATGTAAACTGAGACCTTAAGTTTGGCCAGACTAAAGCACATAGAGATAGAGAGAGAGTAGATTGAAAAAGGCTGAGAATCAGGTAATTAGTGCACATAAAAGCAATGGAAAGCAATAGAGGAGTTTAAGATGGAAAGTGACATATCAAATATGTGCGTTCAAAGATCATTCTGGCTGCTAAGTAGAGTTGGACTGAAAAGGAATGAGAGTGGATGTGGAGTCATTATAAGACAAAGGTAGTTAGTAGTCCATGTGAGAGTAGCTGGTAGCTTTAATTGTGGTGTGACAGTAAAAACGGACAGAAGATTAATTCACGATACACTTAAGAAGTACAAGTGACAAAATTTGGTGACTGATTACATGTGGGAATAAGGAAACAGAAGATGCCTAGGTTTTTGACATGGGCTGTGGTGGAAATGTTGGTATTACTTACAAAGAGAACATAGAGGAACAAGTTTGTAAGGGAGGGAGCAAAGAGCAATGCGTTGAACTCCGGGTCACATAGTATAAAGAAGCCAATGAGAGATCTAAGGAGTGATGTTGGCACTTGGATACATGGATCAGAAGAATGGTCTGCGGTAGGGATTCATATTTGGGAGCTTTAAATGAATCAACGGTAATCGAAGTCATTAAGTGGAAGACACTACCTAGAGAGAGAATGTGAGGTCAAAACAGGGTCTCAACAAAATGTCGAAAATGTCCAATATTTAAAAAGCATATGTAAAAGAAGCTAATGAAAGTGACTGAAGGATTAGCCAAAGTGACAATGTGCTATGAAGAATACCTTGTTGAAGATTTTCTGGTGCGTGCCCAAATATGTTTCATATGCTAAGGAAATGTCATTAGACACACTTCAGCATCAAAGAAACAATGGGCTTATCTATTTCTGAACTGTTATTTTGAATGGCTATAACAAGGTGCTTAAGTTTGAAGTCAGGTCTATTATTATGAGTAACACACATTATCTCTTTTAATCCTCATTAATCACAACAAAATTATGACAAAGGTATTCATATCATCTCCACTTCCTAATATACCTCAGAGAAGTTACATAACCTTCTCTAGGGCACAGTATTTAGTGTCAGCATTTGATCTTGGGCTTGTCCGCTCCAAATTTTAGCCCCTACTGACTTCTCCAATAATAATGTTGTATGACATTCCTATGGCACATTATAGTTTGGCATATATCATCTCATTTAATCCTCTGAATAACTCTGTGAAGGGGCATTATCCCAATTTTAGAAATGAGAAAATGGATTCAGAAAGGTCAAGTTACTTATCACAATTCACACAGTTAGTAGGAGGTAAAGAGAAATGGGAAGCCAGATCATTTCACTTCAAGTACAATGCTTTTTCTAGTACTGCAGTGACTATGCTCTACAAAAACAAATAAGAAAAATCCACTCCATGTTTTCTTGTTTCACTTATTCATTCACCAAATTTTAGTGATTGTGTGTACTATGTATCATCACTGTAAAACAAAAGTATTCTTTCTGTTTTCAACATTTAAAAAAATGATTCTTTCACCATCTCTTTTTGGTTTCATTTCCCTCCAACAGCCCTAACTAAAATGTGGTTGTTTCCCAAAGACTCAGCCCTCAGCCCTCTGATGTCCTCCTTCTATATTCTTTCCTTAGCCACATTTATGGTTTTAACTTGTCCCTGTTTTTTAATGATTTCCAGTCAAGTTGGTTCCAATTTCACACCTGAGTACTACTTTCTTATGCTTAAATACTTATAATCTCCTTTTTAGATCTCTTTTCTCAAACCAAATCAATCAACAACTAAATTTATCAATGTATACTCAAAACAATCACCTGCCTTTCCAGGTTTTGTCACTGATAATGCCAGTGTCCTGCTCTGTACCAAACTTCCAATGTAAAAAAATATTAGAATTGCAGAAAGGAAGCACAGTAATAGGGGGAAATTGTGTTTACGTGTGATAGTGGTGTCCATTTATCAGATGTGTGACACTGAGCAAGTCGTTTGACTTTATAAGATGAGGAGGTTAGACTAGATATTAAATTTCTTCCAAATTTAAAATTCTATGTTCTTTAGTTCTATTGCTTCCAATATGCAGTCACTAAGTACTAAAATTTTTTGCTTTGCCACCTTCTCTGGATTCTTTCCTGATTTTCTAACATAGAAATTCTTAACTTTAGCTGTAAATTGTCATCACCTGGGGTGTTTGAAAATACAGTTGACCCTTGAATCCTTGAGTCCTTCCCAGAGCACTTTAATTCCCATTAGATGCCCTAAATTGCTGGAATTATAAACAATGAGATAAATAAATATATCTCTGTCCTTTTCCTCCTTATTACTTGAAAGCAAGTGGGGGTGAGTAAAAAATCTTGCCTCTTTTAAATGTGATTTCTTTTTTTAGAAAGCCAAATTAAAGTTTCATTTAAATTTCTTTACTTAGAAAGCTTTTTGTCTAGACAAAAAGGAACAAGGCCTAAATAGATATATTAAATTGATGGCGAGCTTCTCAGAACATCTACATCTCCAAATATACGTTTGCTTTTTTTTCTTATTAAGACTTTCTGGAAGAAAAAAATGTAAATGTATATGACATGAAATATATTAAATCAAATAAAATTTTAAAATTTCACAGGATTCTCTATTGTTTTTATTGGAAAAATAAATAAATAAGCTACTATTGTATAGTCTCCTTGAAAGGTTGTGCCTAGATTACTTTTGGATGTCAGGTTTGGCACACTGTTTGCATAGTTAGAACAGCCATAAAGACTACGTGCTGCCTCACTACTAGTATGTCTTAAATGATTTACATGTATTATTTTACTTAACATCATAATGAACCTCAGTGCTGGTACTAATGCTATGCCCCCTTTTCAGATGAGGAAACTGAACCTCAGCAAGTTTGAGTAATTAAAAGTAAAAAATACATAGATCATAATCTACACACATATGAATATATACATTAAAATCTATATAACTTTAGGAAAAAAGTTGGAAGAATATCCATCAAATTGTTAGTCAAGATTACCTCTGGCATGGGATAGGAGTGGGAGCAGATTTCATTTCTTATTTTTTTAATTGCAAGGGACTGTATATATATATATATATATATATATATATATATATATATATATATAGAGAGAGAGAGAGAGAGAGAGAGAGAGAGAGAGAGAGAGAGAGATATGTATGTATATACACACACACACACACACACATATGTACATATACATATTTTTACCTTCAGTGTTTTTCAGCAATGTTATGAATAATTTTTTTAAAAAAGGAAATAAAGAACATGGCTACTCTGAACGTATATACAGACATCCTTTAAGTGAAACATGAGTGTCAATGAAGTTTATAGTATGTAATATGTATCCATAAGGAAACACAAAAGCTTATGTACCAATGTTAGTAAAAGGGAAAGAAGGAAAGGAAAAAAAAAAGTGGAAAGTTTTGAACAATGAAAGGAATCCAATTTGTGTTTTCTTAGGAAGTTTATTCATATAGGAATAGGTATGACTATTTGAAGGCACAGAAATTAGATGGAATACTATTTGGATTGACTGAGTGTGAGGTGAGGTCTTCACAGAACCTTAATTACTCTACTTGTAGGTACACAATAAAATTTTAACATATTTTCATAGATCAAATAAAAAAATACTAACAAATCGTTGGTGGGGGATTGAAAAAAACAAACACAGGGGCATGAAGAAGGGGAGGGAAGAAACAAAAGAAAGGTTAAGTAAATGGCCTCCTTTTACACAAAAACTTACTGATAAATCTAAGATTTGATGCTCAAGTTCTATAACTATTACATGCCACTGCCTTCTTGCACTCCCTTAGGAAATGTATACTTAATAGGTAACCAGAGAAATGAATGTGAATCTTCCAGTGAAGTTTGGTATATGGGTTATTTAGACTGCTTGGAGAGAACTGCAGAGAAAGTGCCAATTTGTAATCCACTAAATAAGCTTCTAATATCATCAAGAGAGTTGAGGAATCTCATAACCCACCAATTGGTCTATTTGCCAATACATATATTCCCAACAATTGTTTTCAGGATGGCAGAAGAAGATACTGAGGAAGAAAACCAAGAGATAAGGAAATGAATAGGTAAGAGTGAGTATACACATAAAACACTGAAATGTTAAAAGCCTTGTTTTATGGCTCTACCCAGAGGGTTTATCTTGGGGCGGGGTGAGGGGGGGTTGCAGGGAAGAAACATGTAACTCATAAACAGGTTGGGTATGCAACATTTTGAAAGTATTAAATCATAGGGCTTCTAAAATGACCTCTGCTTTTCACCAGCACACTGTAGTTCACTGAAAGAAATCGTGTAACCTTCACACATGCAGAGTCTATTCCATGCCTTCAAGGAGTATACAATGAATGTAGACATTGGGTGCTGTCAAATGTAAAAGACTGGATGCTTCTCCTAAATGTTTATCACTAGATGAGGATAATCAATCTTACATTAGTATAACTGAAACAATTTCCAACGTTTTCAAAAAGTATAGCTATTTAAAGAAAAAAATGCTTAGAAGCTTAATTCTTAATGCTTAAAACCCATTTCCCGCATGGAATGATAAACTTTAGACTGCTATAAATTATGATTAACTCTATTTGTATCTATTAGTTATAAGAATGATGACTAAAAGATATTGGATCACAGAAAATACATGTTAAGAAGATTGTGATAAAATTGCCACGTCTTCCTTAATAAGTCATATACACACAGTACTGTTCTAGAACGTGATGGTAAGAAACTGTCTTTAAAGATCCTGGAGAATGAGAAATTTTCAATTTTATTTAAAGTATCCAAGTTGAAGTTGTAGTAAACAGTATATGTCAAAATGAACCATAATATTGGATGGACAATGCCTAGTACATGAGTCTTAAACACAATGTGCTGACACTCCCCATGACATACTAAGACATATTAGTTTAGGGTTCCTAGGTTTAGACAGCTGAAGTGACTACCCTAAGTCACACAGCTAGTTAAGTGGTACATGTGACATAGCAAAGATGACTACAAAATCTGTGATACTCCTCTGATTGTGACCTGTGGTCTTAGACCCCTCTTCTTGAATCTGGGCTGGCCTATGACTCCTTTGTCCAACAGAATATGATGAAAGCAGAACTATACTAGTTCCAGGCCTAACTTTTAAGAGGACTGGCATTTTCTGCATCCTTCCTACATGAGCCCTCATGTATGAAGTCTGACTACTGGAGGTTGCTATGCCACAAGTTCTTAAAATGCCAGCATTACTAAAGTACCAATCTCCTAACTATTAAACTATTTTGCACGTAAAGCATGTCCAACCTTCACGACAGTACAGCAGAATGAAAAGGTCCACGAAAGCTGAGATTTTGGTCTATTAACTGATATATCCCCATTATCTAAAACAGTGCTTCATATATACATCTGATATGTTCAATAAATATGTCAAGTGAATGAATAAGTATTCTACAAATAAGTATTAGAAAAGAGGCTCAACCTATCCTTTACCACCTGAGAAGATAAACATTATCTCCAATGTAGCTGGTGGAAAACTAATCTCAAGTTAAGACAAAGTTAATTTTGAAGAGCCCTAATCTCATTTCACTAATGAAGGGGCTTTCACTATTTAAGCCCAGCTTTTCTGATTTCCCAAGTATCATGACTTTTGTCTTTTCTATTATAGAATCAGCTTTATGATTATCTGAGTGAAGACAGCAATATTCTTAAAAAGCACAGCTTATACTATTAAGTTTCAGATCATAGCACAAAAATATAGAGTGTCATACATTGAAGATATCTTCCATTTGCTATGTCTGCATAGTCCATGGAGACAATGTTTTTCCAGCTTCACATATGCAATTTCCAATGCTTAAGTATCATTTTAATATGCCTTATACACTAGCAAATATGGCATATTTTAACTTCCATTCTGAAGAAAATAAAAAAGAGTGTGTTCTTTTGCTCCCATTCTTGTGCATTTATCTAGGTGATTCATGTAGCAAAACCCTCTTCTGCAAAAATTCACTGTGGATTGATGGTCCACTCCAGATGGGCTGTGGTGGATGTGATAAAATACAAATGTGAGTTTTTTCAATGCTAATTCTTCAAGGAAGCCAATCCTAAGGCAGAATGTATGGACCAAATGAGGATATTAACAACTGTACTTTGCATGAAGAAGTTTTTTAAGTACTAACAAGTTTTTGGTGCAGGTGAACTCTATTAGCCCAGGTGAGCATGTGACAGGCAAAGGGAGAAACTGTACAAGAGAATAAACATAAAAGGTAAGATGTGAAGATAACGGTGAGGTCGAGGTGAGAACAAACTTATTTCAAGGGATCTGAGCACGACAACATAAGCAAAGGCAGAGGAAGAAAATAATGCAGGAGATTCAGCTATGTTGGAAAGTACGTCATTGAATGGAAAAGGCTCATCCCACAACAAGAGAGACTGAAAAAGGATCTACTCAAAAAACAAACAAACAAAACCTAAAAGAATTCAGCAGGTGTTGGCAGCAAGTAAAAGTATATGGAAGTAGAAAAGTGAAAGAGAAAGAAAAGAGAAATGAATATGCTCCTAATGCATATTTTAAAATCTGTATATTTAAAGCATCCCTAGTGAATTAGGAGAACTTAGAAAAGGGTGGCAGGGGAGTCAGCTTTGGAGTGATATCTGGTTTTTAGACCTCCGGTCCACTGTTAGGGGGCAGTCTTAGCCCTCACTCACTGGTCTCCACATGGATTAATAATTCTTGCCTTGTTCCTCCCTCTAGCTCATTCTTCCCTGGTGTAGGGGTGGTGACCTATGTGATTGGTGAACTGCTGTCTGTGAGCTTCTTCCCACCTGGACAGCAAGCTGCTCATAGAAAGCACACATCTTCACTGTTGCTCAGTGCCATAGGTTTCACATGGCAAGGCCTGCAGGTAAGTCTGTGGAATGCTGGGAAGAAATATCAGCTAACCCATTTGGCTAGTAGATCTAATTTATGCTCAACCTATTATTTATCAGTTATAAAAAGATGATACATTGATCTCTATCATCTGACTCTTTTTTTTTCAACGGGTTCTAAATTTGGGTGGAGAAAAGACAGCTGCATCTCAATTTCAGAGGTGTTAAAATATAAAGAAAACGTGCATCTTAGAATTGACAAAACACCGTAATTTGATACCTTAGTATTACGACTTGCTAATTTTTGTGAATGTATTTATATACATAAGGAAGAGAGAAGAGGGAGAGAAAAGAGAAAGAAAAAAGAAAGAGGGTGATAGATTATTAATATTCAACTATCAATTATCCAAATAAGTGCTTATCTACAAAAATACTTAAATTTTAAGTAGACATAGAGGCTCTACTTGGGTTTCAATTCTAAAATTGACATTAGCAAACTCTTTATTTTTTTCCTAATGGAAAACAACATTTAATCCAGCAGGAACTGGAAGTTTTATCCACTTAGGCTTAGGGACTAGGGCAATAAGTTTTATAAACTACACTCGATTATTTTTCTATAACTCTGGAAGAACTGCTGAGATTGGTCTTTTGCATCAATCTCATTGTAATGCTATTTATCCATAATATGAAATGGGAAAAATGAAAGAATTGTTTAAGGAGGAAGAATAGAGGTGGTTTTAGAGTTCGATTTTCACACTGAGACTTCATTAGTTTGACTGAAGTGTTTATTATGAGTATCCAGAATGTCTGATGGACCCGCATTAACTTTAAATTCAAATTCACCCATAGGTAAATATAAATGAGATTTAGATGTTTATTCTTACTATTTATTCTCACCTTCTTTAAAATATGGTAGCCTAAGAATTTTCCCAATAACAAGATATTGGATCTTACACTATTTCTGTGTAAAGTACTTTTCTCCAAAGCACAATGCATATTACAAATAAAATATAGTGATACAAACACAAGTATTATGGGTTTCTTTATGATCTAAATATGGTCAAAGAGATCTAAATGAAGAGATCATAACAGATTTTTTTAAAACGTATTTTTCCAACTTTTAGAATGAGTTAATTAAATTTTAATCTATTGTGTAATAATTGATAAATGGACATATAGGACACAATAACTACATATTTAGAATAGCATTTTATAAAACTTCCTAATATAGATAAGGTAGCTTTGTTTAATCAAAATTGCAATACCAACAGAAAATATTGATGGATATATGAAAAAATACCAAGGCATGTACTATGTTAGAGAAAAAATAAGATTCTTATTACAGTCTCCTTGTACCTACTTTCTGTGTTGAAACAGGCAGTTTATAAACTCCTCAATGTAGAACAAAGTCAATTGGTAGTCCTTAAATTCTATAAAAAGAAAAAAATTTTTTTGGTAGTAGCCTTTTTGCATCACTCTCCAAATTAAAAAACAAATAAGTGAAAAAATGCTTAATTGTAATGGATTCCTGCATTAAAATTAATACTTTCCTACCATTAGATACAGATTCAGAATCTTTTCTAATAATGCTACAACTCCCAAACACTGTAAAATAATTTTGTTCTTTTCATATCAATGCATTTTCATTTTCACTAGAACTAATTACCTTTAAATAAATGATTCAGAGATGTCAAAAGCGACTCTCAGGGAATGTTTCAAGAGGTCCCAGTTTCCTGAATTATAGCCTAGAACATCTGCTTAGCAATCTGGCAAGTAGTATGAAGCCAAAACAGAGCATCTCATATATAGTAGTTGTATCTGACCTCAAGAATGTGACAGCTGGCTATTTGCCTATAACCTTTATACTGTAAAAATATAAAATTCTGTATGCAAGAGAGACTAGTAAAAACAAGAGTGCCAACACCAGAAGCATGGAGTGTAAAAGGAAAACAAGTTGCTTTAGGAAAGTAGAATTGTTGGCTTCTTCATGCCAAAGGAATTAAAAAATACTGTTAAAAGAACTTAGAAAGGAAATTTAAAGCAACTAAAAACTTGATTTTTTTCTTACAACCCAGAAAAACAAAACTAAACAAATGTAAGAAGTAAAACCTGTTACGAAACTGGAGAAAATAAAATTAAAACTTAATATTGGACTGTCCCATAAATGAAGTGCTTAAGATACAAACAGAGAAGCATTCCAGGATAGAATCAAAAAGAAATGAGTTTATCGACTACATAAGTACAAATTAATTCTCTTCAAAATGGAAGACAGCAGTTCTAAGACACTTGACATATACTCTTAAACCAGGCATAAACATATCAGCTGGAGGGTGTCCATAAGTGGACTGGTGAGTGTTGCAAGTAAACAATATTACACTGTTAAAGACACCAGTAGTCTCAACCTGATCTTCCCTAATCAGCAGGGTTATGACACTTACATGACCAGACAGGAAATGACACTCAGGTTCAGTCCAGTCTAGATTCAAATTGATCTTGAGATTTTTAACTTGTTCGAGATTTAGAGGTCTAGAAACATATTAATATTTTATGAGATCTAATCTTATATTAGATCATGGCTGACTCCCAATTATTAATAACATATATATATCTTATAAATCCTCTTAATGAAAAAGGAATTTGGAATTTCTCGCTAGCATATTTTCATGAAATTCAAAATTATTTCAAAGGTGATTGTAAATATACTTAATAATATGTAGATTTTATGAGAGCCTGTATTGGATAGTTGAAATAAGGATAATGGAAATAACTGATAAGATATGAAACATGAAGGTTATACTTGAGGCAATGGTGGAAACCTTATAAAACAATGTCCTACTTATCCAGCAGTCAGATTTCAGTACCCCCAATTATCTAATACTGCTGAAGCCAGAAAAGTATATCTAGCTATGTTTACATTAATCTTCAAGTCTTGTGTGTAAAAGTCATATCAGTAGGTAAAAACTACTCCTACTGAAATCATACCTCAAACAATTAAAGAATGACTTACCTGTGAGAAGAATATTAAGAAATCATAAAATGCAGAATTAGAAAGGTAGCTTTCAGAGAGAAGGAGAAGCAAGAGCAGAAGTAACATAACAAGTGCACAGAATAAGTTTACGGAACGGCAAGTATTTCAACTAAATAAAAGAATACATATGAAAAAGGAAAAAAAAACAACTCTTTTTGGTAACTTTGAGTGGGCTTTGGCTGTGCTTCAGTCAAAGTTATCTCTCAAATGCCTCAAATATACTAGTTGCAGAGTTTCCAGATATATCTTCCAATTCAGCTAATATTTTTTCTAGTGAATTTTTGATTAAAGTATTACATACATACAGAAAAGTGCACAAATTCTAAGTATAAAGCTTGATAAATTTTCACAAAGTGAACACACCCAGGCAACCACCAGTAGATTTTTTAAATGAACCCCACCAGCACCCCAAAAGCTCCCAGCATGAAACCCCCTCTTTAAGCATAAACTTTACCTTGATATCTAACACTATAGATTAATTTTGCTAATTTTTGAACTTTATATGTAAATGGAATCGGACAAATTGGCTCTCTTAATTCAACAGTGAGTTTGAGATGCTCATCCATGTTGTTAAATGTAGTTGTAAGTTTGTGTATTCTTGTTGCAATATAATATTCTATTGTATAAATATAGCACATTTAGAATTTGTAATAAAAATGAAAAATTGAGTTTATAGAATAATTAAGTAATAATTACAATTAGACAATAATTAGAATTGCCAATCTATTACTAATGGTTATTGAGATAGTTTCAGTTTTTAACCATGTGAATATTGCTGCTAGGAACATACTTGTTAAAAACCATGGTGTGCTGGAGCTAGCTCATACTAGATCATGAGAGCACACTGTTAAGTTTTCAGTAATTTGTGAGTTGGTTGTTAAACAAAACCACTATTAATAATTAAATTATGTGATCTTACAAATAAATGCAGTATACTTAAAAGAAATGTAATAATAGTCATCACTTCCCAATTATTTTACTACATTTTACTATCATCTATGCTCTTAGAGTCATTTATGTCTATTATATCTGTATGGTGGAAATATATAACGGTGAGATACTATCTCTTCATAACTTTGTGTTCAGTTGACATCACAGTGACAGCTTGAAATCAACCATGGTTTTTCACATGAGTATTTATACAATAGAAACTGGCAAATAGTATAAATCAGGGCTTCATTTGTTTTGTTGATAGCGTAGACTTAATAAAGTGATATAAAAATGTTAATTACACAGATTAAACCTCAAAGTGTGTCTTGTCTGTAGTTGTTACATTGTGAATAGCATATGAAATTAAGGAATTGTTCTTACAGTATTTGAAAACTGAAAACCAAAGGCGCTCACATAATTGATGAATAAGTAAAGTCTGGATATATGTATTTGTTGTTTCACTTTTGTCTTAGTGTTAACAAATTAAATGTCAACCATTATTCACATCGCATCACAATTGACAATGTTATAAGATGGCTATGAATATAAGACTTCAGCAATAATCAACAAAAGCATTCTACGAGAATCAATTGGCTTGAGTATTGTATATTTCATTATTTGGAAATGGAATTGTTGGGTATCAAGGTACATATACATTCAACTTTAATAGATATTTCCAAACAGTTTTCAAAGTAGTTAATGTTAATTTACACTTCTACCAGGATTGTGTAAGCATTCCAAATGATCCATGTCACCTATATGTAGTCAGGAATTTGTTTTCTAAAATATTAGAACAAATGATGGTATTGTCTAACACTGTTTAGAGGTGTAGTCTGATTTCAATCTCATCATTTAAGTGAAACTTTAAAGAAACTGGTCACCAAAAAACTCAGACTACACACATATGGACAGTAAAGAGTTACTCTGCATTTCCCTTTAACCCAGTGGATCTCAATTCAGGGTGTTGTTTGTCCCCCAGGGAACATTTGGCACTGTCTGGAAATATTTTAGTCATTATAACTGACAGGGTGCTACTAGTGTCTAGAGGGTAGAGGTTAGGAATGCTGCTCAACACCCTACCATGCACAGGACAGCCTCCATAACCAAGAAGTATCTGACCCCAAAATGCCAATAGATCTGAAGTTGAGAAACCCTGCTTAAATCTAACCACTTCTATATTAAATTCACATCCTTATTCGGGGGAAAAAAAAAAGTAAAAATGAATTGTTCTAGGTGAGTATCACTGTACTGGATAAAGAGCTCAATGCATATATTCATTCTATTGTTAATGGTGTCCAAGGAGTCTACTTAATGCATAGAAAGCACTAATGTTGTCTAAACAATTAATCAAAGATTACAATGTTTTATATTTCGTATGAGACAGAAACTCATTCTGCTCTTATGTAGAAAATCATTCAAAAATAATAGAATCTGAATTCAAATTTATTAAATTTTTTTTTAAGTTTTATAACTTTTTTCTAATAGCCCACAGTTTTTAGTTTACTATGGCAGAAAAAGAAAAGAATGAAGAGGAAATGTTGGCAAACCCATACACAGAATATCAATGGCTACTTCATTATATTTTCATTTGAAATATGATGCTCTTTAAATAGTATTTATTTATAATTCCTTAAATTAAATTTGTACATCTCTTGAGTAATAAAAAATGAATTGACTTTCAGTATATTTTCCATGCTTAAACATGGTGTACTAAAGGCACGTCTAGAAGTAATGAAAGGCAAATTAAAATTTTTGCTCTAACATATGAAAGCAAGTTGAAAACTCATTTTTTAAGCCCTCGAACATTTTAAATCCTTCTAATTGAAATCTTTTCTTTTTTTAATATTTATAAATGGGTATTTCCCCTCTTAAGAAAAAATTTTCCTCATTAAAAATTTGTGATTACTAGAATGCAGGGTGAGAGATAATGGAGGCCAATGAAAAACTTGAAAATGTTTATAAAACTTTTTACAAAATTAGCTTTACTTTCCCTCTTCTTGAAATCTAAAGTAAAAGAGCAAAGCTCAGGTAAGAGACAAGAATAACTCAAAAAAATACTGTCCTATCATCAACAAGTATATTTTATTCTCAGAAAACATCTAGATGTAGTTATTAATAGTTATTTCTCGATGGTAAAAATAGATTTATAAATGATAACAAATTAATCTATATGGCAGTAATAAAAAAAAAAAGTGTACTTGTTGAGTATGACCACTGCCCAGTGGTAAAATATGATCACTGTATATTGCATACTATGAAACAAAGATGAACACTTTGGACCATAATTATATTTTCCTTTCTTTTAATCTCCTTCAAACCCATAATTCTGCTTTCAGAGAAAAAGTTAAAATACCTAGTATTGACTATGTTTTGATCAAAACTACATAGAACAAATGCTCAGCAATTATTTTGTTTGCTCTTATCCCAAAATGTCAATTCAGGAATAGTCTTAGTAACTCAATTCATAAAATAGATAGATAGATGATAGATAGATAGATAGATAGATAGATAAAGATTTAATATAAGGCACATTGAATTTAGTGGTAAATTAGTGGTAAAAGGTAAATTAGTAATTGTCCATACAATTATGACTCCTTTTTCTAGTCTCTGCCTATTAGGATTTCTTTAAACTCTTTTCATATGTAAGTAGTTCTTAAATATATGATTTTAGTACTAGTAATTATTACCTTCTGGTGTTACCTTTTACTATTTAAGACTTGAAGCATGAGATACCAGTGTAACATAGTTAGATATAATTTTCTGGATAAGCAAAGACTCAGAAACTAAAATCAAGGTTGAGAATTTCTACAAAGGCTAGTCTAAAAATAAATTCATTTCATTTTCAAAAATCATGTCTCGATTTCTAAATAACTCATGACAGCAAATCTTGAATGACTTCATGAATCTGTAGCTTTATGAAAATCAACGAATTGCTCCATTTTTCAATTTGTGTTTTCTTCACATTGCTAGAATGAATGAGGTTCTCAGGAAGGAAAAGTGTTTATTTCATCTGAGTTAAACTACATTGCCAAGACAAAATCAACTATGCTTTCTAAAAAATTGTATACAACAGGATACTAAACCAAGAAATTACTTTACTAATGCTGGCATTAACATACACGATAAGATATGAAGCTAAGGAAGTACCTTTACTAATACTAACAAATGAATAACTTTCCTACCAAAGCTTCTAGTATCATCGAAGCATCTTTGTCAAATATATGTCACTCAATAAATAAAGTGTTTAGGTCAAGTTTTCCCTAGTTTTTTATAAAAATTCTTTTTGTTTTTATAACAGCTTTGAAAAAAGATTTCCATACTCATTATTCAAACTGGAGACTTATAAATATAAAATCTGGCTTTTATATACTTTAAAACTGTAACAAAGGCATCTAAGTATGCTTTCTTTATTTTATAAATGAAGAAAAAGATGCCTAACTAGCTAAATAGCTTTTCTAAGGTACAGAGCAAGTTAGTAAGAAAAGTAAGAGCATAAGCCAAAGCTGAATTACAATTAATTTTCAGACACCACTTCAGAACAAGCAATAGGAGTACATCAGAAGGATGGCAGAAATGAACAAAAGGACTAAGAGCTACTCTTCTTAAATAACTTATGTTAAAAAAAAATCAAATGCAATGAGAAATAGCAAATAAGATAATCCTTATCCCAATAGGAATGTATGTATTCCTTCTTACAGACAGGTTATTGCCTGCTTCCTAACTCCCACTTTACAGTTCACCAACTACCCTTCTTCTCAACCTCCTTTTTCTCCCCAATCCACAGGGCTGACCATCCAACTGTCTAGCGTATGCCTTTCTAATTCTATATAACCAGAGGATCTCTATTTGACTTACTAAATACTGTCTACTCCACACCAGCTCTTCTAATTCAGTCTCCTCCTACAAGGCACTTACTTATATATATCCAGACATGGGTGAGCCTATTTATTGCCTGAAATTTTTGAACTGAGACATACATATTGAATGATAAGCTGTTGAATATGTTTATGTGCCAGGTGCTTCATTAGTTATGCATTTTCAATTAGTAGCAATACTTTAGTATAGCAACCTCCTCTCTCCATTCCCCAAGAAGTAAATGCCTCTTAATGAATACATTAATACAAAAGAATTTAATATTGACAAGATCTCTGTAATAAATCTTTTGCAAAAAGAACCATTTGTTTTTGTAATTAAAATTTTTAATATTAGAAGAAAAATAAAAGGATAGATTAAATATTTTTGAGAAATAAAATCATTTTTTCCTATATTTTGATTTCTTAAAGTGGGGCATGCCTATGTCAGAAAAAAATAGTATACAAATAGAAATACAGAATCAATTTAAAACCTAGGAAGACTAATTCAGATCATCTAGTATACGACCTTTGTTTAAAAAAAAATGAGGAAAACTTATTTTCATTAAAAAAAATATATCTTCCCTAAACTTTCTTTAATGCAAATTTCAAAAGTTAAAGGTAACAGTTAATGCTTTGGGAGAGAAGAGCATGAAAATATTGTAGAATATTTTAAATGTTGAAGTGAACACATTAAATAGCCATATATTTTATTTCTTTCTATAGCATTATAAAATGGTAGTAGAGATATTTTACCCAACCAAATACAATGTTTTCTTAGTCTCAGTGTAGGTTTTATAAGACCATGTCAATTGCCATTCATAATTTTTTCTATTATTATCATGATAGCAATCAATCATCATGATATCTCTTGAAGCTCTCCAGTTCTACACATGCCCACTGGTTTCTCAGTTCAGTCTACCATTTTTGTTCACGTGTATTATTTCAGTAGTATCTTACTGGTCACCCACTGAATCTGCTTTTCAGGCTTGTGCCAGAATTACCTTTCTAAAACACAAATTTGACCTTGTCATTTCCTTATTTAGAAACCACTGAATGTTGTTCCATAACCCTTAAGATAATTTATAAATACATTAAGAGAACATATCAGGCCCTGATGATCTCTGTAGCCTTAGTCTTATACTCTCCCTCTCACACCAAACTCTACATTCAAGCTTTATTCAATTAATCCCTCTATCTAGAATACCTCTTCCCACCTCCAGGTGCCTCCTCACACTTGAGGATTTTCTGTAAACATCACTTCTTCTGGGAAGCATTGAAAGATGGCATTAAGAGGTATCTTCAATGTGCTCACCTATGGTACCCTATGCTTATAGTTTTTGGTACATATCACACTGTACTGATTTGCCTGTCCCCCTCATTAAACCACAATGCCTTGAGGGCAGGTACTATGTTTTCTTTATTACTGTACCTCCCTAAACTTAGAATGATGCTTGGCCTTCAATAAATACTTGATGGATATATTAAGAGACGGTTAAAAGGATGGATTTCACAGAGTAAGAAGGTTAGAACAAAATTTTTGCCATTAAGAACTCTTGAGTTTACAAAAAAAAATTTTCAGAAAGTTTATATTTCTACTTTCTAGGTGCAACTACCCCTGGAGAATGATACAACAAGTCTATCTACAACCTCCAAGGTCATGCTAAAGCCAACTTAATCCCATGTCCTCTGGGCCCTAGAATCGTTGATAATATGGATCCAGATAAATCCTTGCCAATATATTTAGATACACAGAAGAGACCTGTCCTATTGTTACAGAAATCAGATATAGAGTGGCAGGATTTGCAGAAGAAAAGGAAGGAACTAAACCACAACAAAACAAAAAACTAATTGTCATCTCTATTTTTATCATTATTAATATTAATTAACTACTTATCACATGACAACCATTATAATAAGAACTTGTATACATTATGTTTGTATTTAAAAACAGGGGAACTGAAATCACACACTATTATCTTTAATAGATCTAACAAAAAGAATGGTGCTTGCCAATAAGCCATCACCTTTCTCTCTTTCATTAATGAAAATTAATTTATCCCTCCATCCATATAAAGTTTTAAAAATCAGCCTTAGGCACAGTGGTAAGTGGTTTTCATACATTTTGTCATTTAATCCTCAGAATAACCTTCTGAGTTTATATTATTATTATGATCATTTTACAGATTAGAAAACCAAGTCTAAACAGTCGAAAACACTTGATCGAATCACACAACTATTAAGTCACTAAAACTCGTGAGTAGAAATGTTCAAAAGGAGAATAGTTTTGGAAAGCCAAGACTGGTAACTAGGAATGTTCAGCCCCAAAGCCTATGTTCTTATACACTACACTGTACTGCCAGATAATGATTAAAATGAATGCCCCTGTCCTCAAGGAGCTCACAGGTTAGTTCAAAACAAGCACATCATAAAATCTGACAAAATAAGATGGCTATTATAATTCAAGTTGTTACAAGGTGCAATGTGGTGCATATTTCTAAACAAAGTAATAAGATATAGTATTAGCTGTAGTATTTAGGAGGTTTAACTGTACTATTCCCAAACATGAAGAAAGTAACAAATATGAGTTGTAGAAACTCAAGGTGAGACAATGGTATGGTTTTCTTCTAAATGCTTCTTTAAAACAATTGTTAAAATTATTTATCATAAAACAATTCCAATGTATCTAAATATAAGAAAAAACGGCCTTATGTAAGGGGCAATATTAGAGTTGATGAAAGAGTTCTCAGTGATTAAAAAGAAAAAAAGGTTAAGACTACATATATAAACAACTATTTATTATTATATAATTTCTTTTTAAAAGCAATCTTAACTCCCACTACTTATGGTATTTATACAGATTTGTGCATCATGAAGCACACAATATAACAAGTTAACACCATTCATGTCAATTTTTCTCTTATAAAATTGTTTCTGTAGTATGTTGCAATAAAGTGCTTAAGCAAAATGATTCATCTGAAAAATAACAGTAAAATGTCTTAATAGATAAATTCTAATAGCTAAACCTCCTCTCTTGCTAAATGAACTAATTTATTTCATTTAGTCATCGAAAAAATATAAATACCATACTAGTTTTCCATTTTCGAGATTAAATTTTGTAACTTATTTACACCAAAATAATAAAAAGAGGAGCCTTAAGAAATCACTAGGTAAGTATTTTTAATTGTTTACAGTACTATCTCAAAGTACCATCTTTTTTAAAAACTGACTCATAGCTTTAAACTTGTGAATGTATTGTTGTAAATGCTTCCTACACAACCCAATTTTTTCTTTAAAGTAAACACTGCAAATTGCCTTGGATGGGCGACAATGAAAAAGCAACACCATTTATTAATTTTGTATAAGTTCTCCTCCACCCCTGAGATTCCTTGGAGGGGAAGAGCATGTCTGATTTCACCATACAGCGCCATAGGCAGAAAGTGAGAGAAACTACATAAATGCATCCTGAAGGGATAAAAAAATGCCTGCAGCAGCAAATGACCTACTACATGCCTCTCTATATAGGCTTTGATGTTCTAATTTGTTAATTTCTTGGGAAAAAAAGATAATTACTAATAGTATAAGTTTGTTCTGATAGAATTATTTAACTTTAAGTTTTTGATGGCAAACACACTGTTCAAAAGGGCGGGACATTTTCAAACCATTATAATGCTAAGTAAATGTGCATGAAAAGGTTAATGAAAAGACATTTTCTTACTATCAGAAAATATAAACTAAGCAGTACATTAAACTTTCCTTAAGAAAATTTTTAAAAACTTTAAAAATAGTCTTGGCATTTGTTTCTCTGGATAAATAGTCTCTTAAATATGTTTACAAGCAGTTTATTGTAAGAAAGATAATTTTATTCAAATATGCAGTTCATGATATGAATAAGCAAGTACTCCTTTCCCAATAGAATTGACAAGTCTTTCAAATAATGGCTTTTTTTAAAAAAATCAACACTACTGGATTAGCAATTTGGAATTTTAATATACACAGATATTTGTAAGTGTGTTTTTGTATATGATATAAATATAAATATGTTTTAAAACACATCTATTTTAATAACAAATTGATCCTTATTAAAATGAGTTATTATTTATCATTCCATGTTCAAGCTGCACCATATCAGAAATACACATATAACTTCAAATCCTAAAATGTATCCTGAATTTTTAACCAAGTTTCTAATCTCTATATGTAACTATAAAGATAACAATCTAACAGAATTGTTTTAAGTAGACATAAAGATAACAACTTAATAAAATTCTTTCACAAGCTCCATCACACCATTAAGTATGAGAAAACTGTAAAATTTATTAAAAAGTAATGGTCTTCTTTATCAAAAGAAAAAGCAAAGTTGAATTGCTTGCTTAACAGTATTTTCCCTAATTTTAAAAATAAGTTTCTTTGGGAGACACACATTTATCATTCTCACTGTGCTACTGGCAGAAATAAAAGCCTGAAGAAGCGCTTCTTACAAATGTTAATTTTCTCCAGTGATGTTAAGAGAATATTTAATTCTGTAGTTTTGATTTATAAAATAATAAATTGTGAAATAACTTATTTTCATTCAGAATTTAAATTATAGCATGTATGTTCATTATAATTTAAATGAGGTAAAATACAGTAGTTTGCTATGCCATTTATATATGGCATTCCTAACCTAAATTGGCTTAAACCTTATGATCTTATTAAATCATTTGAATGACCTTGAAGCGATATTAGTATTTTAAAAATTGCATAACGTATACCTAACACAATACTACTTAGTCACTTAAACTAATGTGCAAGAACCATATTTTCATAAACAAATTGCCCTGTGTTCTTTTCACTAAACATTATTACTTGTGTTTTTTATTTTTTATGAATAATACTTAGTCTTCTTCCACAGACTTCAAGCTTCACGAGGCATAATCATCCCTGTACTGTATCTATTTTATAAACAAGGTATCTTTTCCTTTTCAATAAGGATTATAAACACAAAGCAACAATATAGATCCTAACATTGTTCACATTTGAATACATACTTGAGTATGGGGTAAATAATTATATATACATTTGAAGTAAACTAATAAGAGTTTATTTATTTTAAATATAAAAGTACATGATTCTGAATATACAAAGTATGCCAAGGTAGTCACTCTATCTAATTCTTAAAACACATCACTACAAAATTTTAGTAATGATTTTTTTAAGTCCATAAAAACAAAAGATTATGCATTTTATTTTTAAAAGAGTCAAAATACTGGCCTGTTACTATTTAGAATTACTGTTGAAATTCAGTCTTAATTTAAGGAAATTTTATTGCAAATAAAAAAAATAAGTAATTAATAGACATGTCTTTTTCATATTAAATCTTTAACTCACAAGTAGACATTAATTAGAATTTCTAATATCACATATTGAAATAGGCAATTTATCTAAGAAAGAATATATTATGCCTTTTTTTTTTTTTACATCATGTAAACAGTTGAATAAAATCATTACCAAATAACATCAGAAACATGAAATGCTACTGCACAACTTCCCCTGGAAACGAATATTATTTATCCTTAAATTCATTTAACATTATTTTCTTTAACAAATGTTATTTTAGTAATTATGTAAATATAATGCATTTATGTAACTCTTGGTCACTTAAACAAATGTGCAAAAGCCATACTTTCCTAAACAAATTGCCTACCTTCCCTAATTTACTGTCTCAATGATTTCAAGTAAAAGTTTATACCATTTCCTACTATTAAAGGTTGACACTCTTTCCATTTTAGTTCTTCTCAAATTAAAGTAACTTAAGGAGATAAATTGATAAATATTGGGAGTAATTAAGTTTTTAAAATTATGTTCAAGATAAAAGTATAAAGGCTAAACACCAAAGAAATCAAAAGTACAATGAAAAATGCAAAGTTCAGCTATCTTTAATCTTTTCTTGTTAAATAGGCTACTTAAGAATTGTCAACTAATTATTCTGTTTTATTGATGACATTTTTCTTTAGGGAAGTCATTTTAAAAGTTTAACCTCAGAGCAAGTCATGGCTTCTCCAATCTCTGAAAGTGTCCAGAGCACTGATTATAACTGCAGGAGGTATTACCTTCTACCCAGAGTATCTCACCCTGCAGAATCTCACACTCTCTCACTCCCCAAACAGCTTTGATTCAGCAATTCAAACTGCTTCAGCTGATATTAAAGGAAGGACCACAGAAAAGGGATCAGCAGTTAAAACGAATTAAAAAGGGTGAAAGGGAATACAGATCGTGTATATAACAGCACAAAGCTCAAAGAGTAAAGCAGATTTGAAAAATACAGTGACTCAAAAAAGAACAACATGCCAGAAATTAAACAGGATCTTTATGTTTGCTTTCTATGCATTTAAACTCATCTCGACCTCCATTGAAATTCTGATCATACACAAACCCCAAGGCTTTTGGCATACTTTCAAAATCCACACCCTCTCTTTCTCTAAGTCTCCAGAGTCACTTCTTAGGTAGGCAAAGGAAAAAAAAAAAAAAAAACCGAAGAGGAGGAAGAAGAAGAAGAAATGCATATAATTGAGAAATAGAAAGACCAAATTATAGCCAATACTTTTCCATGTAAACATGGTGCCTAATTGTTTTAAAATCCAGTATTTTTTCCCTTGCAGTTACTGAAAAGGCCTAGGTCTACTTTAAAAGTTATTTTAAGACAGGTATACATATAGGTAGAGAAATAGATATTAGACATAAGAGGCCTGGTAATATTTTTCCTGGAATGATATCAGGATATCAAGGTGTTCTATACTGTTTATAGCTAGCTCTCCACTTGACTACAGAGGTATATGCTTAATTAATTAGTTCAAGTACTAGAGAACGATCTAGATGCAAACAGCTATCAGAATGGCTTAATCACATGTATCTCAGAAACAGTGACCAAAATTCCAGAAGGTAACTGGATTTTCAAAACTGAATGTAGTTTTTTCCCGCCAATTCAGTCATGACAGGGCCAGAAGTTAATGATATATCTGCCATTGATGCAACGAGCAGACCTGTCTTCTGTCAAGAGTTGAAATCATAAAGGAATAAGCTGTCGTTAACAACCTCTCTCCAAACACTAGAGCTGTCATTTCATTGTTTTCTTTTGCTGGCTCCGGGGCTGGTGTGGCCTCATATACCTTGTCACTTTCGTAATGTGCTAAGCTTTTAACCTTTTCCAGAATTCTTGACTTGAACAATCTTTTATGAAGTCTATGATGTACCAGCTTATATTTTTTGATTCATTTACAGTTTCTCATCATCAGCAAGATAAAGAGACAACCATCTCAATGGGAAAATATATTTACAAGCAACGCCTCCGATCAGGGTCTAATATCCAAAATATACAAAGAACTCATATGACTCAATAACAACAAAAAACAAATAATCCAATCAAAAGTGGGCAGAGGACCTGAATAGATACTTCTCCCTAAAGGACATACAAATGGCCCACAAACATATGAAAAGATGCTCAACATTGCCAGCTATTAGGGAAATGCAAGTCAAAACCAAAATGAGATACCATCTCACACCTGTTAGAATAGCTATAGTCAACAGGACAAGTAATAACAAATGTTGGAGAGGATGCAGAGAAAAAGGAACCCTCATACACTGCTAGTGGGACTGCAAATTGGTACAGCCACTATGAAAAACATATGCAGGTTCCTTGAAAAATTTAGAATTAATCTACCATATGATCTAGCAATCCCCCTACTGGGTAATTACCCCAAAGACTTGAAAACCCATATCCAAAAAGATATTTGCACACTGGTGTTCATAGCAGTATTATTCACAGTGGCCAGGACACGGAAGCAACCGAAGTGTCCTACAGTAGATGACTGGCTAAAGAAACTGTGGCACATATATACAATGGAGTATTATTCATCCATAAGAAGAGATGAAATACTGCCATTTGCAACAACATGGATGGACCTCAAGATAATCATGCTAAGCAAAATAAGCCAGACTGAAAAAGTAGAAAATCACATGTTATCACTTATATGTGGGATATAAACCTAAAAGCAACAAATAAACAGGACAAACAGAGACTCATGGACATAGACTATAGACTAGTGTTCCAGAGGACTACAGACTAGTGGTTACTAGTGAAGTGGGGAGGTAGATGTGGTAAATGGGATCAAATATACGGGGGTAGAGGAAGGGTGAAGTGAGTAAAGGAGATCAAATATATGATAGCTAAAGGAAACTGGACTTTAGGTGGTAATCACACAATAGAATATATAGATGTCAAATTATAATGTACACCTGAAAATTATATAATTGTATTAAACAATGTTACCCCAATAAACTTAGTAAAAAAAAAATACAGTTTCTCTCAAAGTTGACTTCTAAAATTTTAAATCAGTGCTCATAGTTTTAACCTATAGTTTAGTAGTCCATATTTCAAATAGGAAAAAATTAGCATTTATTTAAAAAAAGTGTGAAATGTAAATTTTAGTGATCTACATTCTGCTAGTCTTTAATAGGTAAAATCAATAGTTATTTAAAGTTGCTTGCATTTTTATAATCAAACATTTAAACTCATAGAAACGGTCAAGTGAATAACTGCAATATTAACATAGTATACTTCAGAAATATTCTTAAAATTTTTTTAAATTAAAGTTGTGAAAGTAACACCTGCTCAAAGTAAAACAAAATAGAAAGAAAATAAAGACAAACACTGATTAGATAGAAAAGTCGACAATGAAAAGTAGAAGAAGAAACCTCAGGGTTTCTTGCATGAACTTCTAGAAATCTCAATGTATATCCATGTAAGTATGTAGTTGTATGTGTATGTATGTATAAATGTACTTTTTAACAAATGATGTCATCGTTTTTTCATCTGATAACTTAGACATCATTCCATATGACCAAACACAAATATTTACACACATTACTGGTCCTTCTTAATAATGACATAATCTTCCATTACATAAATATTCCTTCACTTACCCCAACAGTCCCCTACTGGTAAATACTTAGGCAGTTAGAAGTTTCTGTATTATTACTAACTGCTGTGATGAGCATCCTTATATGTATACTTTGTGTACTGCTATAATGTAAATTCTTTCGAATAGAATTTAAGGTCAAAGTTTAACGTGCATATTTAATTTTTAAAGATATAACTACCATCTAAAAAGATTGCTTCAATTTATATTGCCACCAATATCTGAACTTGGTATTATCATACAATTTATTACCAATTTATCTGCCAATCTTACATGTTGAAAACAGTACCTTATTTTAATAAGCATTGCATTAATTCCACACTTTGAAACACTATTTAAAAAAGCATCAAAGCTTCTATGTCATTTGAAAAAATGTATATTTAAAATGTCCAAGCAATTTTCGTGTTTTTGAGGTCCCTGAGACCTTAAACATGCATCTCCTGTCAAACTATATTCATTTGCACTATGTAAATATTAAATAATTTCTCATAGATGGCTTTGCTACTGTTAAAAATCAAAGCTTCACCCTATATTGATATAGTACTTATTACTATATACTAGCCATCAATAACCCATGACAATCCTCTTAAAATTTCCACGTCACCAACTTTGTCAAATAATTGTATTGAAATAGCAAGATTTTGCAGTATTTAGTTGGAAGACCTTGAATTGAAGGCAGTAGTTAACAAGGAATTACTAAAAAATTATTGCTCAAATTACTAAAAAAAAAAATCATACTCTATTTTAAATAACCATCTATAATGGCTCCAGGTATATTTGTTGGAAAAAATTCCTAATACTTTAATCAATTAACTTTACTAATGTGTCTGTCAAAAAGGGGGAAATATCATTATATGAGTTCCAGGTGTACAACTTCATAATACATCATCTGTATATTCCAGTTACTGTAATAAATTTAATTTAAAAAAATAGAGAAAACCTCAAAATGGATTAAAAAAGGAATCCTAAAGTCAACAGCCAGAATAGAAAAGTTAAGCTACAGCTTATTAAAAGGGAAACAAATGATTTAAAAACTCAAAAGCCCTAAATCAACTTTCGAAGTATACAAATCATATAAGAGTCAAGCAACAGTTTATGTATCCTTTAATTTATTTCCCTTATAAACATAATGATAGCTAAAAAAAATCCTAAAATATTCTAGTGTGATGAATATTGCTACATAAGGATGTCAACTCCTGAGGTTTACAAAAAGCATTTTGTTATATAGAAAATTTGTGTTGTTTTTAAAAACATATGTATTGCAAACTGTCACAGGAACAATCATATAAAAATATATAATTAAATTGCTACACTGAATTGTTTAGATTATTGCTATTCCTTCCGCAAATCACATTAAAATATTAATTTAAAAAAATATGGTAGTATTAACCCTTCAGGACAAAATAAACGGGAGGGGAGAGAATAGAGGATACGGATGTCATTAAATTTTTGGAAGACCATAAGCTGATGTAACGGGCTTGGTATTAAAGTAGAAATTCAAATTTAAGTGCCCCGGAATGCAATAATGACTAGATACAAGCCAACTCATCTACAGATATTCAGGAAAATTCAGAAATTGGGATTCCAGTTATCTTGGAAAACAGGGGTAGCCCTGAGTCTAAAAACAGAGGAACTAGTAGTAAGTTCACATAAGTTACAGTTACCCCATCTCCTGTAAAACTAACAAACCCAAAATCCAAAAACTAAAAACCAAAAAACAAGTCACAATCTTACATTGTGTCACCAGCTCTGTAAGACAGAGGTTTTTCCTTTAGAGAAATATACCCAGAAAAGGACTAGAAAGACATCAGACCATAAAAGGAGAAGAGACATGAAGCTCAAATCAGGTGTACTTTGTAGAAGTCTACAAAGTGAATAAAAGAGCTCCATACCAAAATATTATAGAAGAACTTGAAAATTTCTACAAAAGGATTAAAAAGGAGGTAACTTCCAAAAACTAGAGCCAAAACAGATGGAAAAGAAAGTATAGACAATTAGATAATACTATGTAGAGGCTCAATCCAGTACTCCAAAACCACATGATAATAACTCTAGAAAAAGGAAGATTATAATGACCAAGAAACAACACAAAATTTTTATCTCAGAATTGAGGATTACAAGTGTACAGTACAGATCAAAAGGAATCACCAAGTGCCCAACACAAATTTAAAAAAAAAACCACCTAGGCTTAGGAAATTTTGTTAAAAACAATATGATTTATTTCTTAACACTAGTGAGAAGGAAAAGAAGTTTCCTAGAAGAGAACAAAAGGATTCAAAATCAGAATGGTACTGGACTTTTCAATTAAGCCACTGGAAGCTAGATGAGAATGGAAACAAAGCCTTCAATTTCAGAATGAAAATGATTTTTGACATGAAATTCTATGCCTAGTTTAATCAGTAAAATAAAGTGAACAAGTAGAATAAAAGCACTTTTTAGAAGTATCAGGTTTTAAAATTTTATCTTGTGTTTACTCTTTGATGGCTCCAGCAATGAGGGAATATATCCAAAAGCAGGGGTCCTTAGATGCAGAAAATAGGAGGTCAAACATAAGAGAAAATCTAAGGGAAGTTCCAGGATGAGAGACAGGTAACAGGCTTAGCAAGTGACCAGTCAAGACTTGAACAAAATACTATAGAGTTCCAAAGGAGAGTTTTCCATAGAACATGAAACTATAAGATTATCTGATAAATTTGACCATTTGAAAAATTACTGAGAAGCCAATTAAGATCTGAATTAACAATGATTAAAAGAAAATAGAAAAAAAAATCTAGGAACTTACTCATTCCATTAAAACAAAACTTGTAGCAAAAATGAAAAGCAAACACAGTACCTACTTGGCTGAGCCATAAGCAATATGAAAGCAGTATCAATATTATAAAGCCTGATTGATATTTAATCCAAAAACTGAAAGTGAAAGTGACCGATAAATCAAAAGACATCATTATAATTTTAAATATGGATATAGAGAATATAAGTAATATTAAAAGTACTGAGAATGATTATATCTAGGAAACAGAATAGGTAAGGAAGGATTAGGAAACAATAACCTTTATTCTGATATATGCCTTTTGATTTTACTTGACTTTAACTTTTCTCAGTTTTCCTGTGCTATATTCTGTATGCTGTATTCCTTAACACACTAGCTTTCAACTTATTAATTCTCTCTTCAACTATGTCTGGTAGCTGTATAACCTGATTCTTCTTTGTGATGAACCTTTTCTTCATAAAATTTTTAGTTTCTGACTATAAATTCACCTTCATTAGGGATTTACCTTGGGTTGTAAAGTGCTTTTACTGGTAGTTTTATGTTTGCTCCCACCTGGTACCCCAGGAGTTCCATGAGTACAGAACCCATTTTTACATGAATTCATGTTGCTTAAGATTCCCATACTAAGCAAATTCAAACTGCAAATCCAAATCCACCTTTGGGTTAGGGTGTGTGGCTTCTATTTCTCAAGGGAGACAGTTTATTTACCTCCACCTGGCACTTCTGTCAAAGAAACTTCCTCCTTTCACCTCTGGGCCATCAACAGATCGCAACCCCCCCCCCAAAAAAAAAAACAAAACAACAACAAAAAAAACTAAAACTAAAAGGGCAGAAACTTCCAGGGCCCTATCTATATCAAAAGGTCTTAGTTTTATCTCCTGCTGCTCAAGCTCAAGGCTGTAATGTAGACCCTGTAGTCTATGGCTTATATTTCATAAGCTATCCCCTTTGAGTTGCCACACCCAGGGACTTATTGTGGTTTGAAGTTCTCTCTTATAGTCATTTAAAAATTTCTATCTTTTGAACATAATGAGGCATTCAATACTTTGGTTGTTGCTATGTTTTATCCCTTATCATTATGTGTGTTAACTGGGAGAAAGAAGTGAATGTTAATTAGCCCAGTCCACCATGTTATCTATTCCAAACTGTAAAAATTAGATTCATAAAAATAACATTAATTTTTAAAACTTAGACATAATATTATAAAAATTATACTCAAAATAAGTAATATGGAAATAGGCAATTCTGTTGAATAATCCAGCTATGAGAAATTAGAAAAAATGTAGGCTTATTAATCAGACTTCTCAAAAATTATTAAAATCAGTAATTTTAAGTCATGTTGGAAAGAAATCGCTTATATAGTATTTTGAAAGTATTCTTCATTATTTAAACTTCTACTTTCACTGATTTTATTATAAAACATTTTCTAGAACTTCTCACTCTCTGTTTTACTAATTAGTATATCTACCTTCAAGTTCTACCTTATCCAATATACCTAGAGCCTGAGAAGTATAAATAAACCCTCAACTAGTTTAAAGAGTATTACTTACATTTGTGGTCCTAGCGTAGTGCCTGGATTAGTAGCATAAACATCACCTGGGATATTTTCAGAAATGGAAATTCTCAAGCCCCTATCAGATCTTAATCAAAATCTGCAATTGAGATAGGGTAATTTGTATTTCAAGTCCTCCAGATGATTCTGATCCAGAGTAAAATTTGACTTTATAGACCAATGGGTCCCAAATTGCTCTCCCTAAAACTTTTTGGCAGTACATCTCCATCAGTCAAAGCAGATGAGGAGAGATCAGTGAGGTGGCCAGGGTACAAAATTTAAGGAGGAACTCACTCTCAGGGTCCTACAAGTACTGCATAAACCTGAGAGTGATGGACTCCTTAAATTTTGCACCGTTCATCCACCCTCGTTATTATAATTAAGTGACTTAATTTACATGTCACCTACTTCCCTTGATCATTTTATAGAGACCAACTGAGATGCCTAAACAGATGAATATGGGAAATGATCAAAGCAGAAACAAGTATGAGCAACACTCAAACTGTAAAATCAGACACTGCATAATTTGTACTTGGCTATATGCTATACCATTTCTTACTCCAAGCAATATATTATGCAGTAAAGATTGTTAAATACTAAAAATATTAGCTATGGCAACCTCAGAAGAACTGTGGAAATTTATCTGATATGTACTATTCTCCAACATAAAATCTTCATACATTTTTTTTTATAATAAAATTCTGAAGTATCTAAAATACAAAGATCAAAATATCTACAATTTTCAAATTGTCACCTATGGAGCCCCAGGGCTCAGGGAATAAATCTCAGGAGCTATTGAGGAGGTGGTTCCAATACACACCCCAAATTCAACCAAAGTAGGTCCACAGATTTAAACATATATAATTTTTACAAAAACAGTCCACTTAGAGGCAGGGCTCTACTGTTTAATAAAAAAAAGTTATAACCTTACAATGATATAAATCCAATTTTAGGACTTTAATCTTATACTAAAAACCTGAAAGAAATATAGCAGAAATATTATTTACAATACTGTGTAGAGATGATACTGTCTGACCTGCAAAATATCAGAATTTACTTCAGTTTTCATGTGAAAACCAACAGACCATGAAAAACAGAGTAGTGGCTCCGAGCCTTTTGTAAACTATGGACCTTTCTTTAAATACAATTTTTGAATAATGTCCAAAAAATAAAAACAAGTAGAGCTAATATGATTAAAAAGTAAGGATGAGGCAGCTTCTTTCTCCCTATGAGTCTTCCTAAAATACCATCCTTCTTCAAACCATCTCTCCGCCCCCACAACGCAAATACAGAGCAGCCCTTGAAAAACTACCAGAGAAACACTACAAAATGGTAAAACCAAAGTAAGAAAATCCCTTCATCTGGTCTAAAAGGAAATATCTGTTTTAAATGTTCACCATGTAAAAAGTTACCATAATAAAGGTCATATTCAGTTACAATAAAATAAAGAGAATGAAATATATAAACTAAAAATTTCAAAGTACACAGCATGGTAACAACTAAATACACTAAATACTAATGTATTCAGAAATCAGCTGCTTTTTTTTTTTTTTTCAAGGAATCATGAGTTGCCATGATTGAGAAAAGCAGGAAAAAAGTCAAGGCAATAAAATGTTATCACCAAAACACTATTCCTACTTTAAAGAACAATATAACTGACTATTCTAATGTTACTTACAAACTTCCTCTCTCCTGTTTGGGCTATTAGGATAGTCTAAAGATGTCTAGTATGGCTTCCCATATTTTCTTTTACCTCAAAAAAACCTTATACAACCATATAATATTCTAGAAGGCTTAACTGATCTAGTAGCATGAAAAATATAATTACATAAAGCATTTCACCAATCACTCAAAGGTAAAACATCTGATTTTCTTTACTAAATTATATTTTCAAATATTCACTGAGTTGTGATCACATTTCATATATAATCTTAAAATACACTGACAGGATCTATTCTAACCACAAACTGTCAAAAAGTTCATTTCACTATTGATATTCTGAAATATGAAACCGTTTAAATAGTATTTTATCTGAGTTATTTCAATCTAAACCTCAATTTATTTTAAATTCTACTTAAAAAACTCACACTTGAAGTTTATAACCAATCAAAAGTAATGCCTTTGTGTTTTTTGCATATCCGTGAAAACTGAAAACACAATTAACCTAAGAAATTCTACTTGCACTATTTTAGGGGTCTCAAAATCTATTAATAAAAATATTCTTTAGGAGTTTGGGTTGGCCTTAGTACAGTTAACCCTTGAACAACAGGCATATTTGAACTGCGTGGGTCCACTTATTTATACGTGGATTTTTTTAAACAAAAACATACAGTACTGTAGAGTATCTTTCGCTTATGATCTTCTTAATGACATTTTCTTTTCTCTAGCTTACTTGTAAGAATACAGTATACAAAACATATATAAAAACATGTTAAACATTTCAGAGTTAGCAGAGTAGGGAACATATTACCTTTGATCACTGTAACCATCAGTGTATTAAAGAATTCCTTTCCAATTTCAATTACAAAAATGTAATAATATAGCTCTTATAAAGCATACATGAATGCATATATTCTTGAATACCATTACAATATTATGTTATACAAGATGCCACTTTACTTTTTTCTGAAGAAAAATTCTACTCACATGTGAAAGAAACCCATAGTTTGCAAAATTTGGCCATTTGCTACAGAACTTAAGGATGAGACAGTAAAAACTAAAGGAGCCAAACATGTAGATGTGAAATGCTGAGTTAGAAAAAACAATTTCACTATTATAGGAAAGAAATCCTTGAAGACAATTTTAAAAAGTCAATTTCTAAAAAGCTGGAATTCAAATAAGAATAATCTAATTCAGTATTATTGCAATTTATCATTCTGTATGTATATGTCTTAGGCTTAAGACATTTTATTTCTGCCTCTCAAGTTTTTTAAAGAAAGGATAAAAAAATTACTCTTCTTTTAAAGAAGAGATTAATTTAAAGATGCAAACTTCCTGTAGTTCCTAACTTCACTAAATTAGCTAGGGAAAGATTTATAAGAATCACAATATATTTTCCAGAAGCATTTCAATAATATTTGTATGACAATTTAAGTGCTATTTCATGTAATAATCACAAAATTTTAGAATCAAAAATATTCATTTCAAAGACATTATCTAAATTTTTGTACACTTAAGACAATCATTTTGTTTTCTGTTGTAACTGCAAAATAATGCAGAATAAGCTTTCATTACAAATAAATAATAACGATTTAAAGATAAGACCATGTTTAGGATACACTTTTGAAGAGACATCTCAAAATAATTTATCACACATAATGAAACAGCTATAAAATGTCAAAAACAAAATAAAGGAAAGTGCACTTACATCCATAGCTCTCTTAATAAATGGTATCTGTGTGCCACTGTCCAGATCTTCATTTATAATAAGCCTTCTAGCCCACTGACCTGCCCTGACAACACCACTACCATGAATTAAAACCATCAGTTTCTGTGGATTTGTCAAAGCATCCTCACTCATAAAGATAAAACTCTTTGGTTCACTCTCAGTGGCATCTACCTGTAATTAAAAAAAAATTATAATAATAAATAAATGTTTTCTGATCAGGCATATACATAAATGAGAAAACAACTAATGGTTACTATAAATTATAAAATGGCTATAACAGAATTATAGAAGTAAAAAACTTTAAAATAAATTTAAAATATTCATTAGGGATTAACAATTACATGTAAAGTAGATAAGCAAAAAAGACATGACAGTAATTTAAATATAAAAATATAAAAAAAAATTAGAAGTATATGTCTACCTACAATTATTGTTGTATATTTAGTATTATAGTATCATTATATATAAGAATAATTAATGTTTTGAGTGATTCCTATTGTCTAGATACTATGCAAAATATTTTTAAAACATTATCTCAATCACAATCCCCTTAGGTGGCACTATTATCATACCCCTTTATGGATAAAGAAATTGAGACCTAGAGTTTAAATAACCTTTCCAAGGTCACACAGCTATTAAGTTTATAATCTATAAAGGAAGTACACTGCACCTAAAATACAAAATAAAAGAACCCTACTGGAGGATATGCCTATTGGAAAATCATATACTACTAAACTTTTAAAAGGTGGGAGAGAGAACCACTTAAAAATTTAAACACCTACTACTGTATGTAAATGGACTTTGAAATTTCATTCAGAGTATGAACATAAGATTATATAACAATTATTTTAAGAAGAAATATTATTTTTGTACTCTGATAGCCTTATTTTATGTACTGGTTAACTATACTTTGAAAAGTAAATATTTTTATTCATCTTGATTGTACTTAATATTTAGGTTTAAGCTAGCTGAAGTATGGTTTAGATATGAAAGATTCAAAAGACCTTTAGGAAAGGATAACTACCCAGCCTTTTATTACATGTGGCATGGCACACACTGAGTGGTATTTAGCATCAACAGTGGCAAAGAACTAGGAATGGAAGTGTTTGTGTAACCAGGTCAGAGACAGAAGCTAAAGTCTTCATGGCTGGTAAAAGAGTCATCCTATAAAATAGAGAAGGTCAGTCCACATGCCATGGTTTTTCACTTCCTCAACAGTATATTCATACAATTGTCAAAATAAAAAATACACAAAAACTCTGGATACCAAAAAATGCCCTGGATTCTAAATGTTCCCAGTCACTATTCCTGGGAAGAGAAAAAAATTAAAATTCCTCTACTTCTAAAACAATCAGATTAGTGTCAGTAATAAATGCTTAACCATTTGTGTAAACAGAGCACAGAGGGCAATTATTTTAGCACAAATAACATGGCCAAAGGACTTAAGAAAAAAATACCACCTTCTCAGTGAAGCCTCCCTGGTCACTTCATTTAAACACCTCCCCAAGAATTTCCTACTCTCTTTCTCTGTTTTATTTTCCTCCACATTACATGTCACAATCTAACGTATTGTATGCTTTACTTTATATATTTGTTTGTATATCTGTTTATTAACCGCTGGAAAGTCTGGTTAGGAAGGCATGAACTTTTTGTTTGTATCTACATTCTCAATGCCTAAAAGAGAGACTGACACACTGTAGGTAGGCACTGAGTAAATAAAGGAATTAACAAACTTCTGGAATAAAAAAATTTATTAAGCATCACCAGTGACTTCCCTCAAATAAAAGGCATTTAACTAAATAATGCCTCCCTTAAATGATTATAATATTTGCCTGGTTCAGAAAGTATATACTCAATATTAAACTAATGTATGATTACAAAGGATTTTAAAAGAGCTGCACAATGCTAAGAATTATAATGAAGTAACTCTACCTTTATCATTAGTCACTAAGGATGCAGGAAGAAAGATATAAAGTGTAACACAATCACATTAGCTTCAAATGCATGAGATGTCCAGAGTAAACAAATCACGATGATGACAGTGGGTACGACTGAAGTCACAAGAGAAGTGGATGAGAGATGGAAAACCAAATCTAGGTAATTCCCTTTTACCTAAGACCATTATATGAAAACAGAGGAATCACTCTGCTAAAGTGGCTTAAAAAAAAAAAGAAGAATATCACGATAAAAAAGAGAAAAAATTACAAAAATGTCAGTATATAATAAAAAAGGCCACTGAGTTTTTTAGTCATTAATTTACCAAACAGGTACAAATAAAAGGGCCTCTCAAAGTCAGTGAGGCCTTGACGGAACCTGGCATGGCTATGGAAATGCACATCTGTTTATCTTAATGTAAAAACTTGTAGCTATAGACTGTCCAGCAAAGGCTCCTATTACTAAGGAACTCAAGTCAATTTTTTAAGCAATGGAATGTTGGCACTTCAAGTTTCACAGTAATCACTTTAAAAATGGAAGAGTACTTATTTTCATAAGATAAAAATGTTTTTTATATTATAATGTTCTTCAAAACTTTTTAAAGGGCTACAAACTAAGATAGCCACGAATAAATGAAGTTTTACTTGAACATCCAGAAAAGTTGATTTAAAAAATATAAGAACATAAGAAAATTTTTTTAAAAAGCAATGAAGCTGATCAATGTAATGGTAATAATGTTTAAGGAGTGAGAGTAATATTTGAACTGGTTATTGGCTAATAATCATTTTAATTTAACACAGAACTCCGATTCTGTAGCTGGTAACTATAACTTTATATAAACTTAGTGCTAATTTTCAATAGTAAAATATCTATATAAATAAAGTAAATTTCCATTAATTAAGTTTGGAAACAGCTGTTCCAAGGCCATTTATCCTCAAATAATAGTAAACCATTAAGCAGAGATTTCATTAAAGAATACATACATATATAGGCCATTCCAGTGTACCACCTGACTTTATCAATTTCAAAGACCAAATGGTCAGGGAAACTCCACCAAACAATTTTTAGTAGTTAACAATTTATTTGGAGATGCTCATGAATCCACCAATTGTGATGTATATTTAAAAATGATTGAATAAACGGAATGAAAATTTGTAGTCAAGTTATTAGTTCACGTATCTAATATTTTGTACAAGTGTGACATACTACAATTGAGAACATTTTGTACCTATACATGTGAAATGGCAAGTAAAAATGAGACATGATCAGGATCTTTACTATCAAATTATAGCCTTCCATAAAGTGCTATTATTTAAAAAAGAAACAAGTTTTTCTTTCCTTATTAAATAGTTCAGCTATAAAACTAAAACTTAGCTCATCATAAGAAAAAAACACTTGGTGGTATTCCTTAAGTAAAAAGAACTGTACCAAAAAACAAAATAAACAAACAAGCAAGCAAGCAAACAAACAAAAAAACCCCCTCTCAATGCTAGCATCTACCTGGGATTAAAAAGACCTCAAGAGAAAATCATAAGTTATAAAAGAAAAATTTCACAACTACATAAAATAGGTGATGATAATTTAAGGAGAGATTAATTTTCTAAAACAAAAATTTTTTTGTTTCTTTTCAGTTTACACAATCAGAGAATCTTTACTAAGCAAAATGCACATAACAGTTATTATAGGTCTCATATAATGTAAAACCTTTAATGCTTATTAGCTTTATAGTCTAAACTTAAGAGAAAAATAATCAGATCAAAAAAATGAAGTCCTTCTAAACCTAATCTCAGGCTTTCTCTAGAAAGAACATTAATGAAACTCAATCATATAACATGATCTTTATGGCCCATTATCTTGTGATTTGTTCTGAAAATCTAGGGAATGGAAATGAGTTTAAAAGTTCCATGAAACTAGAAGTGTTATAGACTTAAAAAACTCAAAATTAATTGTGTTGTAACAATGAATTAACCTAGGGCTTTTTAAATTTCATTCTTCAAAAACTTGGAAAGAAGTAAAATTAACAAACTAGGAAGACTGGAGAAAGTGACAAAATTCTATGTGGACTTTCCAGAAGACCAACTCCAGTATACAGTTTTAATAGAGTAATACACTAGACTTAAAGTGAAAACAAACAAAAAGTTTGAATCCCAAAAGGTCTTGTATATTCATACTCAAAAAGATTCTAAAATCTTGGTTTTCACGTATTTCTAAAGAAAGGAAGTTTCCAAGTAAACAAAGGTTGGCCTAACTATTACATAGAATCATGTTTTATTCACTAGTATGTTACAAGCCCTTGGAACAGTGCCTGGCACCCTTAAATAAATATTTGTTGAATGAATGAATGAATAAATCATTAACAATGTGACCTGCACTTCAGGATATCTATACAAAATTAACATAAAATAGATTTCTTTTTTAAAAAATTGAACTATGAAATTAATTTGTTAGTATGGATAGTATAAAGAAATCCTCAAACCCTACAATTCATAGTAAAGTAATATCGAATTTTAAAATCTCATGTAAAATTTCATGTAAACAAAATTATCTATACGTAAAGTTTTGTGTCTTAAATGAATAACTTTTATTAAGCCTTTCAGATTCATATATATCATAAAATCAGAGAGCTATCAGAGACAGAAAGATCATATAATCTAGTCTCACCATCACTCACATATAAGATTACTATTTCTACATTTGAAAGCCTAATATTTTAAGTTCTACATTAAAAACTAAAAAGCTTTTTTTTTGAGAATTTGAGTCTGAGAACAAATTTCAAGCTCCCTCTGAAATGGGAACATCTGCAAAATTTAAAAAAACGTGTTCTGCCAAAATGGGAGGGAGCAGCATTATAAAACAGGAAACACAGGGAATGACTTTCAGAATGTCTAGAGGAAATAACATAGAAATAAAACACATAATAGAAAAATCAAGAAATAAAGAGATGATGAATGTCTAATGCAACAAAAAGTTCATTTGTTTACTTTAAATAAATAAGTAAAAATTAATTATACCAATGAAATGAGAAAGGGTAGAGAAAAGGGTAGTCCTTTTAATTGTGTTATCGTTTTTAAAAAAGACTGGAAATTAGTCTTTCTTTTCTTTACACTTAAGAGTATTACTTTTAAGAACTCTTGTGCACAATAAGATTAGATATACTGAAAGGTATTTAATATTCCCTTTATCAATATCAAAATACTAGAACCTTAACATTAAAACATATCACAGTTAACCTAAAACAAAAGTTTTCTTTGAAAACATTTTATTCAGAAGTAGAAACATTTTAAAAAACTAGACTTACTGGAATAGAGATTTTTTTCAAGTTACAATCCTTTTCCAGGAGTTCATAAACATACTTTGTGATGATCTAGGTAGGAAAGAAATAACACATTAAGATCCAGTGTTATCCATTATCAAAATTCACATAAATTATTATAACTTACTGCTCTAAATTAGTATCTCTTTATCTTGGGATGTTTTTATGCTAAATTAAGAGACTCTTTACTTGTAATAGTGTACTTCCTGTTGCTGTGTGAATAACCACATGCCTTAATACTAAGGATTAGGACAAGTTAATAAAACTCAAAAACAAGGTCTTTCAATTTTTCAAAGCAATACTCTCTAAGCATATTTTCTTTTTTCAGTATTTTTAGAATGTTTCCCCTATAATTTCACTATAGATATTATATGCAATGTAGTACTTTCATGACTGAATTCTAACACCTCTTCTGTATTCACTAAACCAAGGAGGAAAAGGGTAGAGGTATTCTTAACAAAAAAGGAAAACTGGTCCAGCAAAGTCAGGCACCAGTTAGTATTACTGTTTGTGGTAGGCAGAAACATGACTCCCCAAAGATGTCCACATCCTAACTTCCAGAATCTGTTAACATTACATGGTAAAGGGACTTTGCAGATATGATTAATGTTAAGAATCCGAGATGGGGAGATTATCTGGAATATGAGTGGGCCCAAGATAATTACATAAATCATTAAAAGTGGAAGATTATCGAAGAACAATGTGTCGGAAAGATGCAAAGTGAGAAGGTCTTGATTGGCTGATGCTGGTTTTGAAGGTGGAAGAAGGATCTGAAAAAAAAAAGCCTGATTCAGGGCCTGGGGCACAGAAAATGCAAGGCAAATCTGAAAAAAAATTTTTTTTGTGCCAAAAAATAAGAAAATACTAAAAGTGTGATGAATAAATGTTAAAAGAACATAAAACCAAATCTGGGACAGTCTATGCATCAAAATAATAACTTCAATGGATTATAATCAATAAAATTCAATAAAATAAGAATCCATGAGTCCATAATGACATAAATTAAGTAAAAACGAAAGAGGAAAGAAAGTTCTTTCTTATACCAGAATGCCAGCTAATGCATATAGAAGAAATGAAGGAGTTAGAAAATCATCAGTACAAGCTAAAATTAATAGATGGAAGTTTCATAAAGAACATAGTCTCATGTACCTTCCCTGAAATTACTGATTAACTACAAAGAGAAAAATTGAGGATCATTCAACAACTGTCCCATGTTCTTCAAAAAATGTGAATGTCAAGAAAGATAAAAAAAAAGGCTAGGGAATAATGGTTCCAGACTAAAGGAGAATAAAGAGACATGACAACTAAATGTAACATATGAAACCTGGATTTAATCCTGGACTTGAGGAATATCAGCTATTAAGTACAATATGTGACAATCAGCAAAATTTAAACATGGTTTGTAGACTGATAATAGTGACTCAATATAAAATTTCATGATTCTGAATTGCACTGTAGTTATGAAGAGAATGATCTTAGGAAATATATACCAATGTATCAGTGGTAAAAGGGAATAATGTTCCAATTTACTCTCAAATGGTTCAGGGAAAAATTATATCAGTAATGTATATGATTCCTTGTAATTATGCAACATTTCAGTGTAAAATTATATATATTTTATAAAGTTATTTTAAAAATTCCCATACCATACATATTCTTAGTTCAGGTGGTATTGACACTGTGTTTATTTCCATAGTATTTTAATGGAAATGTAGCAGATGACAAACAATAAAGTGCTTTAATTAAAACATTAATTTCTTGAAACGTTACAAGAAGACCACAGCTATTCTTGGGGACAATTTTCATCCATTATTACTTGTCAAAACCAAAGATTCACTGGAATAAATTCTTTATAATAGTGTGCCATGTTTGTGCCTACGTTCGTCCCCCACCTAAAATTCTCTTAACTTCCCCCATTTTTCTCCGATTTCTCAAAAATCAATTCAAATGCTATTTCCTACCTGAAGTTTTCACTGATTCTGCCAATACTTTGTGCCTTTCTTATGACATTTAGCATTCCATCATGATTACCTCACATTCTCATTTGCCCACTGAACCTATATCCTACTTTATTGTAGCATCAACCACATTGTAGATGAAAAATACATGAAAGATGAATGAAAAAGAATTGGTAGCATTTGTGAACATATGGTATTTCAGTTTATAAAAAACTATAAATAATATATTTAAAAATATTTAAAAATTCATTTTTGTATTGAAAATAAATTCGCAAGTTTAAACATGAAACAATATAACACAATATACAATGAGAAGTCTTACTCCCACCTCTGTCCTCCTCCATTATGTGGCCCTTCACTCTTCTCCGTATTGGTAATCTTACTATTTAGTTTCTTATGCACCCTTCCAGTGTTTCTTAGGGCCAATATAAGCAAATAAAAATGTATTATTTCCTTCTTTCATAAAAGAGACAGTATACTCCACATGCTGTTGTTGCACAAAGTATTCTTATCGTATTCTCTTTCTTATAACAGACTAAATATACTGTTACCTTATCATCTAAAAATTGATACTGATGATGTACTCTCTCAGTAACAAAGATTTCTTTATTCTTTTTTACTAGTCATAGCATTCCATTGTGTGGACGTACCATAGTTTAATAAATTTTAAAAAATATTTAATGTTCTCCAAAAATATTCACTAAGAAAAACATATATAACCTTAAGCATTGTTTATTAAATCCTATGTAAATTAAATTTACACAAAATTATTACCTTGGGACTTAGAATCATGTAAAATAAAGATCCACCCTATAAGTTAGCTAATTATTTAAAAAAGAATGACGTTTCCCTCTCAATGTCCCATTTATCAAAATTCTATATTCCATCCTACTTCCCTCCTAGGAATGGATGGAGGGAGGGTAGGTAGGAGAGGAAGGTGAGATAGATGAAGGGAAGAACACAGGGAAAGACAGAAGAAAAAAATATAAAATTTCTTAATAATTAAGGTTTAATATTATTCAATGTCGGTTTGGCTAAGCCTAAAAGGAGTCCTCTAGCATCTTTATATTAAAGAAACTGTGCTGTGACCGGCAATGAGTTGTCTAATTAGAACAAAAGAACATTTACGCTGGGTGTCTACAACTTAAATTTTACTGAAATCTTCTCCATCTCATTCCTACTTTTCTCCTTAAAACCTTTTATACTTCAGTCATAGTGGGAACATTATAACCTTTTAAAGTCTTTTGAAGTAAGTGCTTTTTCAGCATATCTTTGAAATAAAATTCATTCCTCCAACTTTCCATTAGCATTCCCTGGAGCGCTAGTCTATATCCCCAGCTGTCCTTCATTTATATCAGCTTCAGATCACTTGCTCTCACATTTTCCTTTTACCTGCTTTAAAGAAGAGTCCTTCTTATTTTAAGTCATCCTTTATTCCCAATAACCAGATTCTTAAACAGCTTAAGAGAGACACAAGACTGTAAATGTATCCAACTAACTACAGATATCTCCTCATACTGACTTCACAGGCACCTCAAATTCAGTATGTTCCAACTGGATTAATCTACATATGTCCAAATCTATTTCTCCTCCAGTGTGTTTTCATCAGCTCCATAAATGGCACTATAATCAACCTAATTTCTCAAGCCACAAGCCTAAATGTCATGATTCCTCCTACATATGTCCCTTACAATCAATCAAGTCCCTCAAGCTAATATTGGAAGACCTCCACATCTCCCCATTTTCACTATCACCATTCTAGTCCATTGTAGTCTATCAACAGGCATTATTTCTTCCTTGGATTGCTTCTGTAGCCTTCTTCTGCTATATCTGTGGTAGATCTTCCTTTGGATCACTATCTCCTGTTAGCAGACACATTACTCCTTTAAAAATACAAATCTAATAGCTTCCCAGTGCTACAAGGCTTCAATCCTTAAATTCAGCAAGGCCTTACCAGATCTGACCTCTGCCTACTTCTCAAATTTCATCCCATACCACTCTTTCCTCATTATCTGTATTGTGTAACCACACTGACTTTCCTTTAAATTTTCATACGTATCAGGATCTTTTTCAATGCAGAGCCTTTGCAAATGATGTTGTGTTTCCTGGAATGCTCATCTCATTCTTAAATGCTTAAACTAGGCATTTTTTTTTTTTTATTTTTTAGGCAAGGGAACACTTGGTTGACCTCACAGATTGCAAGAACCTTGTCAGTTTATAATCCCTTATTTTTTCATTTTTTATGCATGCAGCACCTGGTCTTCCTAGGTGGTCTCCCAAGTACTAACCAGGCCCGACCCTGCTTAGCTTCCAAGATCAGACAAGATCGGGCTTGTTCAGGGTAGCATGGCCATAGACTAAACTAGGCATTCTTAATTTGCTCACAATGATGAAGTCAATAGACTGTTCTTAGAATGTTTTTTTAAAACATTAATAAAATATATAAGATTACAAAGGAAACCAATTATATTGGAGTAAATTCCAATATTTTTTAAAAACCAAATATGTGATATATTATAATGTACGTCCTTCCTTATTAATGTATTTTAGATATATCTAGACTATTATATCACTGATTTCTACTTGTGACAAAGTCAGAAGACTGCTAATACTACTATTTTTTATTCCTACATTTATAATTAAAAGAGATCTAGGTTATCAGTTAGCAAAAATAAGGATGTAATTATTATCCCATTGAGGTTCACAGACCCTGCACCTAAATCCTATCCCCCTGGATAAAGAATACCAGGTGTAAACAGCATCACCTGGAGTCTGCAAAGCCTTTCCATGTCCTGCCCTGGCCCAAAAGGAAAAAAGAGTCTGACCAGGATCTTTTCTAAGATGTACACTATAAAAAGCACTACTTTAATTAATTTCCTGGCTATATAAATTTACATGACTTTAGTTTTAATATTGGGTATATACAGATAATTTGGCATGAAACACTAGAGCCCAATTTTTCCTGTTAATAATATGTTTAATATGTTTAATAATATGTTTCCTGTTAATAATATGTGTTTCAAAACCAAGAGGAATGAAGATTCCATGATTACTGAACTCAGGCACTCATCACAACACCGTCACTGTGTCAGACATCTGGGTAAAGAATCTCACTAACTTCATGATCTTTTCCTCTTCTCACTCTGTTAAATGTTAAAGTAAACATTTATAAAAATTACCTCAAAGGCAAAAACATGTTTGAATGACTTCATATTGAATGTTATTAACATACTCAAGGAAACACATTATAGTGCACACATCTAAGGTAGACAAATACAAGAAAATAAAAGGTTTAATAATGGATATTAGTAAATGAGAAAAAGAAACAAGCTATAAATTAGACATTATACATGCAAATAATAAATTACCTATAAATTATTTACTCTAAGGAAAAACACTTACATAGAGAATTAGACCACACTGTGGTTAGGGAAAAAAAATGAGTACATTGATAAACTCTAAGTAGCCTTTGCTATGCCATCTGAATTTGTAAAACAGATAATATCAACAACTATATTAGAGATTAACCCTTTGCCTCTGTCTTCTTTCAAATCAAGGTAAAGACTATTACCTACAGTGATGGCAGGAAAAAAAGATGCTATATTCACCACTCTCTTTTTACCTTTCTGCATGGAGAGTTTTATCAGTTTAACAAGAAAGTCTTTCTTGAGCTAGAAAAGAAGACAATTTTATTGAATGTAATAGTGTGGATTCTACTGGAAAGCACTATTATGATCGGCTATCTTATTAAGTCAAGAATTACTCTTTCATAACCACTCCCAATGAGGGAGAGGAAGAGAAGTTTTCTCCAATGCTCCTGTTTCCACTACATTATAAGCAAAAAAAAAAAAAAAAAAAAAAAAAAAAAGTTAAATGATTTGTTATATTTTTAGCTTCCAGCCATGCATAGTGGAATTACAGTTATGCACTGCTTAATGATGGGGATACGTTCTGAGAAATGTATCATTAGGTGAATTCATTGTTATGTGAACATCATAGAGTATACTTACACAAACCTAAGTGGTATAGCTTACTACATACCTAGGCTAGATGTTATAGCCTGCTGCTCTTAGGCGATAAGCCTGTACAACATGCTACTGTACAAAACCACACAAGATTAAATCAAGCACAAGAAAAAAAAAGTGTAATCAAGAGACAAGGTAAACACGAGAAGTGTGAGGCTGCTGCTGGCATAATGCAGCATGTTTTATAGGAAACTTTTTTCAGTAACTAGAAAGAGTACACTCAACACTAATGATAATAAGTATAGTGTAGTAAATACATAAACCAGTAACATAGTTATTTGTCATTGTTATCAAGCATTATGTACCGTATACAATTGTATGTGCTGTACTTTCATATGATTGCAGTGCAGTAGGTTTGTTTACACCAGCATCACCATGAACACATAAGCAATGTGTTCTGCTATGAGCTTATGAACAGAGAAGACATTACTAGACGATAGGAATTTTCAGCCTCATTGTAACCTTATAGGACCATTGTCATATATGCAATCTATTGTTGACCAAAATGTTGTTTTGTGGCACATGACTATACTAGTATTTGGATTTGCCTTCTCACTCTAAACAAATAGACAATGTATAAAATATATTAAACTGTTGTCAGAGAGTAGAAAACAGATAATATAGCTCTGTGATCCTTAAGAGAAGTAACAAAGAAAATGAACTGTATAATCACTTCGGCTTTCTACCTAGAGGCAATTTCCGGACTGTGGCCATGGAGGAGAACCCAAGCAGAAACCAGTGGCCTCAATGAGTTGAGGAGAAAGAGACTGGTGTTCTGGAAAACTGAGGCACCTGGCAATTGCAGGGCACAATACCAAAGATAAGGGAGTTATGCAGAAAAAGAGCTCTATGAATTCTACTAATGAGTTCCTTTAAAAGTCTTTGACTAAGTTGTATATGTACAGGATGAAACTTTCTAGAGGCCAGACTAAGAAAGCTACTGAGAAAAAAAAAATCAAAAACACTGGAAGGTTTAAAGTTGAACGATTCCACGAGTTTATACAGAGTTCAGAGATATTCAAGTTCAAACCAGCCAGAGTGAAAGGCTTCACTGAATAGTCAGAGTATTCAACCCCTGACAAGAATCATGCCTCCAAAGAGAGGTAAACTATTCCTACAATAATAGCTACTCTAGATCTATCTTAGCAAAGCTTTAAAACAAATCTACAAATGAGCAAGCTGTTCCACAGTAAACTTAACTGCTGCCAAAACAAGTTCAATGTTGTTTAAAGGGAGGCAACGATATTCAGACACTCACCAATATAATATTTGTAATGTCCACTATCTAGTACAGATTACTATAGACATTCATACAAACAGGAAAATGTGATTCATAATGAGAAATCGTGAGTAAAAACAGATGTAGAAACGATCGAGATAATAAAACTAGGAGACAAGTGCATTAAGCCAGCTATTATAAAAATGTTCAAGGATATCAAGGAAAACATAAATACAATGAGAAAAAAAATGAATTTAAAAAAACGACCCAAAATGGAACTACTCAGAACTGAAAAACACAATATCTGAAATAAGAAATTCAATGGACAGGTTTAATATCAGATTAAACACTGCAGAAGAACAAATCAGAGAATGTGAAGATAAAGCAACAAAAGCTATCCAAAATGAAAGAGAAAAAAAAAATGAAAAAACAGTGCCTCTGCGACCTGAGAGACAATGACAAGCAGCTTAATGTACATGTAATTGAGCACAGGAAGTGAGGAGGGGAAGAAAAATATTTGAAAAAATGATAGATAATTTTCTAGATTTGAAAAAATATAAACTCACATGTCCAAGAAGCTCAATAGAGAAGATAAATATGAAAAAAAGAAACCCAAAGTACATTCATAATCAAACTGCAGGAAATCAGTGACAAAGAGAAAGTCTCAAAAGCAGCCAGAGGAAACAATATATTGCACAGAATGGATCAAAGAGAAAAAAAAAAAAATACCACTAATTTCTCAAGAACAATAATATAAACCAGAAAAAATGAGGAAACATCTTTAAAGTAATCCAAGAAAAAAAAAAATATCTCATACCTGAAATTCTACATATACTGAAAATATCCATCAAAAAATGAAAGCAAAACAAAGACCTTTCCAGACAAACAAGAGCCAAAAAAATTAATTGCCAACAAACTGGTACTAAAAATATTATACAATGTTCTTTATGCTAAAGAAAATTATTCCAGATGGAAACCCAGGTATAGGGAGAAATAGAACTAAAATGTTATAAGGCTTTAATGTTGTATGTGAAATGGCATAATTTTACTTGAAGACAAACTGTGGTAAGTTTAAGATGCATATTGTAAACCTGATAGCAACCATCAGTAAACAGTAAAACAAAAAGGTCTAGTTAATAAGCCCAAAGAGGATCTAAATTGTATTACTAACAAATATATAATACATTCAGTTAGATTTATTACTTTTAGCCAACGTTTTTCTTATGAGTGAATAAACTTCTACAGAAGACTGTAATATACACTGTTTGCTTATTTCTTTTTGCACAAACATTAATTATAAGATTCTCCATGTACAAAAATTAAAGAACCTCAGAAAACAGGCATTATAGAAATTCAATAAACACCATTATGCCAAAAAACGGAATAGTTTCCTTAGATAAAATAATTTTTTACAACTTAAAGGATGATTTTTACCAAGCAAATCTGACAGTATCGAAAGAAAGGGAATCATCAAATTTCAAATTAAGATTCAGAGTTATAAATCTTTTTCTGGTGTATGGGACTATAACGATTCATTTCTAAAACAACTCAAGACATTTAAAAAATAGATTTCATTCTAGAAAACACCTAACAGGAGAAAAATTGTTTCTACTTCTACTATCCATATAAAAACAAAAACACTTTTCCAAAGTTCCCCACACAATTTCAAAAGGTAAACTCTAAAGGCATATATATATTAGAGTTTAATGAATACGCGCTAGAGATTAGTTGTCATTAAAATACAAAACTTCTTAAACTGAAAAAATATTTTAGTATCTTGCCTAGATGAAAGCAAGCAAACAAAAAAATTATCTTAAATATATAATACGCAACTTCAGAGATATCTGAAAGCTATTCTATTATATAAAATATTTTGCTTTGGCGAGCCTCACCAGCTGGTAGCGTTTGCCCAGAGAGACAGCTGTTTTTCAGTTTCCTTTTCTCAGCACGTTTCCAACTGTCAGTTCTAACTTATGCAATCCCACAGTGACAGAATACTTTAAGAAAAATGGCTCATTAACTGTAAATCTACGAAGTCCACTCTCTTCAGTGAATTCAAATTAAATCCACAGACTTGCCAGCTCATAACAGAATTCCCCACACATTTTTTGTTGTTGTTCTTTTGCATTGCAGACTTAAAGTAAAATATTCACGCCATCTACTATAAAATCTTTTGCTCAATCCTATAAATGCAATGACATAAAAATGTTAGTGGAAGTATATCTTCAAAAAGTATGAATTACAAAGCTATTTTAATAAGAACTTCCAAATTCTTTCACAATGCAAGCAGCTTGCCATTTTGCAGAGAGACTAGTTTGGATAATAAAGTTCAAATTTAAAATGTACAATAAGTTCTTAGAAAATTCCCAGTAAGAATTTAAGAAGAGACTGACCACACAGGTCTATCTATATATGAATCAGATGAGATAATGCATATTTTAAAAGCTTCAAAAAAAGAAAACCAGATTTTAAGTATATTTTTACTATTGATACAAGTAAATCACCTTTATAAATTATTTCAAAAGGATTAAAGCAAAATAATAAGCATGGGCCACCTGAGGCAGGTGCATATTGAATATATGTACACCAAGAGCACATCACTGGGTGATAATCACCAGTAGTTCAAGAAATTAGAAACCTTGTACATTGCTGGTCGGAATGTAAAATGGTACAGCTACTATGGAAAAACTGTACGAAGGTTCCTAAAAAAGTTAAAAATAGAATTACCATATGAGCCTGTAGCCCTACCCTGGGTACATATCCAAAAGAATGGAAATTTGGATCTCAAAGAGATACCTGCACTCCCATATTCAGTGTAGCATTATCACAATAGCCAAGACATGGAAACATCCCAAATGTCCATCAATGGATAAATGGATAAAGAAAATGTTGTACTTACATACAATGGAATATTACTAAGCCTTAAAAAGGAGGAAATTCTGCCGTATGTGACATGTATAAAAATGGAGGATATTATGCTAAGTGAAATAAGCCAGTCACAAAAGGACAGCTACTGATGATTCTACTTATATGATGTATCTAGAACAATGAAACTCAGAGAAACAGAGAGTAAAATGGTAGTTGTCAGGGGTTGGGAGAGGGGGAAATGGGAAGTTGCTATTCAATGGGTACACAGTTTCAGTTATGCAAGATAAATATAGTTCTAGAGATCTGCTAAACAACATAGTGCCTATGGTTAATGATACTGTATTGTGCACTTAAAAGTTTGTCAAGAGGGGGGATGGCTCCATAGTGTAGTGGTTAACATGTCTGCTTTACCTGCAGAAGGTCTTGGGTTCGTGCCCGAGGTGGAGTCACGGGGAAAGGGCAACATCCATATAGGTCAGGGGTGGAAGTGGAAAAAAAAAGTTTGTCAAGAGGGTAGAGATCATGTTAAGTGTGTGAATATATATGTATATATAATTTCACAGCCCTGACCTATATCATTACAAACACAAAAGATTTGTTGAAACTAAAAGAAACTTTTGGAGAAGTTGGATATGTAGTGATTTGAAGACAATGTCACAGAAGCTATGGTCCCTTCTTCATTTTCTTCCAAATGCTTTTTCCTAAATAGATACATAGTGCTTAAAGAATTATTAAATATGTGGAGAATAAGTCTATTCTCTGCCAATTACGAGAACATTTTTTGACTTAGACTGTTAGCCAACATCACTTTTGACACTATTCACAAACTATCACTAATTCAAAAAGATGTGAAAGTTTAAATCTAATAACATATTACCTGTATCCTTATATCTATATCTACCTACCTAAATGTACATATACAAACACGTATACATATATACACCGTCTAGGTATTAAATAAGTTTCTGTCCTCAGAAAAAATAAATGAACAACGGTTTCCCCAGATATACACTAGATTTTTAAAACAACATAGTAAATATGGACAGATATCTTTATGAAGTCAGTAGAACAATGGGCAGCAACCTTTTTAAACTTACGAGTAGTGCATTATGGACTCAAGCTTGTATGAGAATGAAGACAGCTAGAATGTTTAACTGGTTCTAAGATTTATGGGATTGCTTTGTGTTACTGAGGTGCCTCAAATAAATTCTCACTAGTTCACAAATCCAAGTCAGAATTCTTGCACTGGCCCCTATAATGCCTCAAATAAAGATCATTCTGCATTCTGAGATATACTTCAACTGTTCTATAAGCATTGACTTTCAATGGTATGTATATTATGACCCTAAAAAGAAAATGCTTTCCTAAAATTAAATTTTTCTGTTTAACCTCTCTTTTTTATTCAAGCAAATGATGCTTTGAAAAGGTTCCTCATTTACAAATATGTAAATTTGTTATTATTTTTTAAGAAATAGTTATAATCTGAGATACTTAGAAATATCCTGTTTGAAAGCACACAAAATAATTCATAACCCTCTACATAAAACCTTCTATCCTGATTATGGCAATAAATATAGCATTACTCAATGTGAAGCCTAATTCTTGCTCTCTGTCAGATAGTTTACTCAATCAACAAATGTTTATTGAGAAGCTGTTATGTGTCAGTCGCTGATCCAGGCACTGGGGATATAGAGGAGAAAAAGACAGGTATCTACTCTCAGAAAACAGATAGGAAAAAAATAAACAAATAAATAGGATAACTATTACTTCACAAACTATACAATTCCTGACTTAATCTTTCACTTCTAGTTTCTGTATGTGCTAGGTAGACTGCCAGATGTTTTCACTTCCCAGCTGAGAATATGCTATATTTTTCTTTAATATTGTTACCAAATCGACATTAGTAAACAGAAGGTGTTTGAGCAACTTGTTGTCAGGGTTCAAAACATGTCTAGCTCACCCAAATTAGGATTTAGCAAACAATTATTTTATCTGATACACTGGTTGTGTCCTTCAGTTGGTTTTAACATTGGCATAGTATGAAGACAATTGTTCCAGGAGCTAAATGGCAAATAAGTACAGATGAATCCTGAATATGTTGTTTTAAGAACCTCAGTAAAGCTTCAACTAGATATTTGGTATTCAACAAGGTATTTTAGGACTCTAAGCAAAGATAAAAAGTATGCACAATCTTTTCACATAATATAGTCTACATATTTCTTAGCAATCAAAACCCACATTTAATCTTAGGTTTGGAAAGCCTAATGCCTATAAACGTTTTCACAAACTGGTCTTCCTTCCTTCAAGTTACAGCTGCTCTATCTTCTAGAAAAAGTTACTCCTGAAAAAGTAGTTCAATGCCCTTGAAATATATGACTTTCTAATTCAAGATTTGATACCCTCATGCAATCAGTTAACCTCTGCCTAAGGCTATTTCATACGTAAAAATGAACAAACATAACTCTCTGCACTGCAAAATATTTTAAAATCAACTTATACTGTCAATGACTTATAATAGTTTTTGTTAAGGTATTCCATAAAATTTTGAATAGTGTTATATTGACCTCAAATACTCACTCTGAATAAATTAAGTCCCATAATTGTTTCTAAAATCGATATCACGTTATAAAATAATCAGAATCCCTCTGTTCTGTTCAAACAGTTCACAAACACCCAAAAAGAGATCCTCAGTAGTATATGTGTCTGTACACAGACACACACATATATGAATATGGATGTGTGTGGATGCATAAGTGCATCCCCAAAGGAAAAAGAAGTTCAAGGAACAAATTGTGCAGTCTCTTCTTTAAAAATCAGAAAAAAAAAAAAATCCACAAAACTGACAAATTCATGAAGAGGAATAAAATAAAGAGTGTAATGAGAAGTCCCATCTGCTTATGACATAATAGCCAAGCATGAGTTTTTAGAATCTTTTCCCTTTAACTAATTTAACAAAATGTTCTTAAAACCTAGAGAGTATTGAGATAGGATGTGATGGTGGCAGGGGAGGGGGTATCAATTAGCATATATTTTGGAAGTCAAATATAGTTTATCTTTATTGGTAATAGTAGAATTTACCCTAATTTTCATTTCTATTATTTCTAAAATCCTAATCAATGTTCAAGAAAAAAAGAAAGAAAGAAAAAGATATATGAACTTAGAACAAATCCATCCTTCTTCTGGCTCATGCAAGATATATTTATAAAATATTTGCATGTAAAAACAAACTGCATATATTGCAAACTACATTTCATGCAAAATATACTTTGCATTAAATATCTACCTGAAAAGAGTTTTCTTCCAGAGCACAGAAAGATAAAGATTTAGTACAAAAGGACATTGGCTCAGAACAACATACCAGATGAACATAAAAGGTTAATTTTAATAATCAAATTCATAATTCATCTAATCTAGGAAATGCCAAGAAGAATTTAAAGAGATATTCCATTTAACATGAACTAATGCACCAACTGTCAGTAACAGTGAAGATGACTAAATGATTCTGAAATACAATATGCTTGTGTTTAATGACATCAATAGACATGTAGAAATTTACAATAGATTATTTGCCCAGTTACTGTAATGCTTGTAAAACCATTACTAGGCTACAAATTCTATTCTACTTTTAGAACTGCTCATGATCCAAGAAAAGAAAAAAAAATAACATAAAACATATTATTCTTTTCTTAGACAGGTAGATTTCAGTGAAAATACAATTTTAAGAATGTTATGCTTTTGTTTCTGGCACAGAAAAACATCTCTAAGCATTATTCATATTATTTCTCTCCCCTAAAGTTAACATACTTTAATGCCATATGGGTACAAATTTACTTCTGTTCATTTAAACTTGCAATTAAACTTTATAACATAGAAAACTGCTAAAGTAAAATAATCCCATTCCACTGAAAGGCATTTTTTTTTTTTTTTTCTAAAATAACATGGGTGATGTGCCAAATGGCTGGGGTGGTAGCTCATTATACCTTCAAAAAGAATCCAAGTTTTAGGCTTATCTTGCATTCTCACACGTAGCAGCAAACCTTGGAGTGCTATCAAGGGTTAGAAAGGGCAGATCAAATGTTTGAATTGAGTGAATCCATTCATAGGGCATTGGTTGTTTGCTAATCTAATGAGCAATGCATTAGTAATCTACTGATCAATGCATTTTATTGTAACTTTATTAAATAACAGAGTCCCTTATATCAAAAATATTCAAACCATTTCACAGAAAGAAGCCCTTGTGCTGCCCAGAAAATGTTCCTATTTTCTTTTATCTATGTCAACTCTTTTAAAACCATGAAATTCCATTTAGTGACTGAACTGAAAGAAATAACTTGTAAAATTCTGATGTATAGGGAATCAGAAAGCTAATATACTTTAAAAGAAGTAAGCACCAGGACCTGGTCCAGCATATCATTAATCCTAAATATATGTTCATAAAGTGGGTACACAAGAAGATAAGGAATCCTCAATTATAGCAGGAAATTCAAAGAAAGATATCTAAGGAATCAGGCAGAAATGGGGGTGGGAGAACCAGACCTGGACATATAAAATAACATTCTCCACAGTTTCTTTAGTATCAATAATGGTAAATTTTTACTCCATATTTGTTTGAATACTGTTCTTATGGCACTTAAATTATTTTATGTTAACAACTGTACACAAATTCCGGCTGCCGGCACCATGACAAATAAGCCAAAAAAAATAGATAGACTTCAAAAGCGAAAATAAATACTTCTTTTTTCAAATTGAAATGTGGTCACATATTCAATTACATTAATCAACTTGATATGAAGCATCCACAAAAAACCTACAGCAACATTATATTTAATGGTAAAAGACTGACTGCTTCCTTCCTAAAACTGGGAACAAAGCAAAGATTTATGCTTTCAACATCTTATTCAACTTAGTACTAAAAGTTTTGGCCGATGCAATAAGACAAGATAGGAAATTGAAGATATACAAATCAGAAAGGTAGAAATAACTGTCCCTATTTGCCGACAAAATGTTTGTTTACAAAGAAAATTGCAAAGAATCTAGCAAGAAAAAATAAAATTCTAGAACAAATAAGTGAGTGCAGCAAGGAACACAGGATACAAGATAAACTTACAAAAATCAATCGTATTTATATGTATAGCATATGAAAATATGAATGCTAAAATAAAATATATTGTACCAGGTATAAAATTAACAAATGTGTACAAAACTTGTATGCTGAAATGCATAAAACACTGATGAAAGAAATTAAAGATATAAAGAAATGCAAGACATACTGTGATCATGTAAGACTCAATATAATAAAGATGTCGATTTTCCACAAATTGATAAGTAGGTAAATGCAATTTCTACTAAAGTCCAAGTAAGAATTTTTTTAGATACAGACAAGATTATTTGTAAATATGTATGAAAAGGTAAAGGAACTAGAGTAGATAAAATAACTTTGAAAAAGAAAAATAAAGTAGAAATGATCAGTTTACCCAATTTCAAGGCTTATATAGCTACAGCATCCAAACAATGTGGTATTGGCAGAATGACAGACATACAGATCAATGCAACAGAATAGAAAACTCAAAAGCAGACACACAGATATATGTCCAAGTAAATTTTGAGAAAGGTGCAAAAGTAGTTCAATAGAAGAAAGAAAGTCTTTTCAACAAATGGTGTTGGAGTAATTGAATATCTCTAGGCAAAAAAATGAACCTCAACCTAAGTCTCACACCTTATACACAACTTAATTCAAAATGTGAAGTGTAAAATTATAAAATTTCTAGAAAAAAAAACCATGGAAGAAAATACTCAGGATGTAGGACTAGGCAGAGTCCTTAGATTTTACATTAAAAACATGATTCATAAAAAAAAATGATAAGCTAGACCTGTTGAAAGGATCAAAGGACAAGCTATGGGGCTGAGACTATCCAATTAATTCTCATCATTCATGGTAGTTATGTTCTATGATTTGTCTATGAATAGTGAATTAGCTAAAATTAAAATATAGCTTCCTGCAAGCCTTTGGTAACAACATTATCATCAACAGATTAATATATAAACTTGTTTTATGTATTTCTGTTTATAGCCACGTTACTTATATATTGATTCATTAGCAATGAACTCATACCCAATAGCACTATAACTCATGCTTGCACAAAGCCCATCGAACACATGTATTTTCTCTGTAAGGCATATCACAGCACAAAAATACAAAAAAAAAAAAATGTGGCACAAATAATCTGTGAAATGGACATTTACTTACATTATGAAAGTTAAAACAAAAAGGCAGAGCATCACCTTGTTTAACCCCAGCTGGAAATGTGCATGTTGGGTGATTTAAAATTTTCGCCACTCTGTACATGTCTTAATGTAGTTCTTAATTATCTTCTGGTATATGATCTATGTATAAAGGTAGTACCGATTCCAACTTCAATTAACCAATTTAGCTCACAATGTGCTCTTCCTGCTGCTAGTATTAAGAATAAAACTAAATATATAATTCATTTCTTGGCACTTTTTAAAAGGTCTTTTGATAACATTTTAGCAATATGTAAGTTTCTGTACAAATTCAGAGAATAAACTCATTTTAACAAGGTTGTGAAAACTTGCACGTTGAGAATAAACTAATTTGATTTCTAGAAAGAAATGTCAGGATCAAGTATTAACTATTATGCACTCACAATTAATTTGTCTTTAGAAATTCTTAATCCCAAGAAACATGACTCTTTCAGAGAATATTGGCAAATACCTCTGTTCACATTCAAAAAGTTTGTCTATCCTCAAATTATCTAGAATATTAATAAAGAATACTATTTTGATAGAGATTGCATTAATTCTATAGATTGCTTTGGGTAGTAAGGACATTTTAACAATGTTAATTCTTCCCAGTCATGAGAACAGTACATGCTTCCATTTTTTTGTATCTTCTTCAACTTCTTTCTTCAGTGTCTTATAATTTTCAGAGTAAAGGTCTTTTACTTCCTTGGTTAAGTTTATTCCTAGGCATGTTTTTTTAATGCAGTTGTAAATGGAATTATTTTCTTAATTTCTTTTTACGATAGTTCGTTATAGATATATTAAAATGCAACCGATTTGGCAAGGATCAGGAGAAAAGAGAACCCTTGTGCATTGGTAGGGTGCAAATTGCTGCAGCCACTATGGAAAAGTTTGGAGGTTTCTCAAAAAATTAATAATAGAACTACCTCATGACACAGCAATTCCAGTTCTACTTATCGGAAGAAATCCAAAACACCAATTCTAAAAAATATATGCACTCCTATGTTCATTGCACCATTATTTACAATAGCCAAGATACGAAAGCAACCTAAGGGCCCATCAATAGACAACTGGATAAAGAAGATGTGGTACATATATACAATGGAAAATTACTCATCAATAAAAAAGAATGAAATCTTACTATTTGCAACAACCTGAATGGACCTAGAGGGTATCATGCTAAGTGAAATTAGTCAGATAGAGAAAGACAAATACCAAAAGATTTCACTTATATGTGGAATCTAAAGAACAAAATAAACAAATAAAACAGAAACCGAGTCATAGATACAGAAAGCAAACTGATGGTTGCCAGATGGGAGTGGGTGTTGGAGAGCTAGGTGAAAAAGGTGAGGGGATTAAAAAGTACAAATCGGTAGTTACAAAATAGTCACAGGGATATGAAGTACAGAACAGGGAACATAGTCGATAATATTGTGATAATTATGTATACTGCCAGGTGAGTACTAGATTTATTGGGGGATCACTTTATAAATTATATACATGTCTAATCAGTATGCTGTATGTCTAAAAGTAATATAATATTGAATGTCAATTATAATTGAAAAATAAAATATAAAATAAAAAAACAAAAAGGAAATTATTTAGAATAAAGCATTTATATAGAAAACAATGTAATATTGACAAGTATAGTTCAAAAGGAGCATCCCTTAAAAAAAAAAAACAGTTTCCATCTGCTTTCAATAAATGGACCAATATATCAATAATCTACTATCACTGTCATTATTTCTTTTCTACGTTGCTACTCAGAATTCCTCAGTATAAGAAGTATGGATAACAAGACCCTGAGAACTCAAAATTAAGACTGCTTCACTCTGATCTAACCCTCTATTATAAACTTTTAAAAGGAGCTTACCATTATATATTCAATAACCCTGATGCATAAAAAACTGATTAATACAAAATCATTCCACAAATCACCTCCCTTGATCTAGCTAAAATACAATATTTAAAAAGACTTTAAGAAAACCAAGACAAGCAAGTAAACATTCCATAGCTTATTTATATTAAAAAAATTTAATACATTATTTTCTCATATTGAAACTAAAGCCATCTTAAAGAAAGGATTAAAATTTATATTAACATAACTACAATTTCTTCAGTGTCACCTTACAAATGTTTGGTAAAATTCACCACTGATTCCACCTGGGTCTATAGTTTACATTGAGAAAGGATTATGAACAATTTCTGAGTGAAATAAAACTAGAATAGTTTAATAAAAATAGTAAAAATAACCTATTTAGGTTATCTATTTCTTTAGTGAGATTTTACAGTTAGTTTTTCAAGGACTTTGTCTATTTCATCTAAGTTGTTGAATTTATTGGTATAAAGTTATTCATAATGTTTCCTTGATATCCTTTAATGTCTGTACAATATGCAGTAATGTCCCCCTTCTTTTACAGCTAAAATTTTCAACTGTCTTATAGCTTATGGTTTGTCAAATTTCCTCATATCATTAAAGAATCAGCTTTTTATTTCATTGGCTTTTTTCCTTATTGTCTTTGTTTTCTATTTAATTCATTTCTGCTCTTTAATATTTATTTCTTCGACTTACTTTGGATTTAATTTGCTCTTCTTTATGTAGTTTCTTAAAGTAGAAGCTTAGGTCACCAATCTTAAACCTTTGTACTTTTCGAATAATATACATTTAATGCTATAAATGTTCCTGTAAGCACTCTTAGCTGCACACCACCAATATGCTGTATTTCCATTTTCAATAAATTAAAATCTCCTTGCAATATCTTTTTTGACCCATGGGTTATTCAGAATTGTACTGTTTAGTCTTAAACAATCAAATTGGGATTTTTCAGAGAGCTCTTTGTCAGTGAAAACATATTGTGCATGGTCAGAGAATTTTTTCTGACTTGAATCCTTTTAAGTTTGTTGACACTTGCATTATAGCAAGAATATGGTCTATTTTGGTAAGTGTTCTGAGTGCACTTGAAAATAAGGTGTAGTCTTAAGGTGTTGAATGAAATGTTAAATATCAATTCAATGTTAGGTAACCGTTTCATTCAAATTTCTATATCCTGATTTTTTGCCTACTTTTCTATGAATTATTGAGAAGGTGCTCAAATCTCACCTATAAATGAACTTTTACTTCTTTCAGTTCTACCAATTTTTGCTCTGTGTATTTTGAATGTCTGTTATTAGGTGAGTAAGCTTTTAGGATCATGATATCCTCTTAGTGAATTAATCCATTTATTGTGATTTTAAATTACTTTTTTATCCCCAGTAATATTCCTTGCTCTGGAATAATTTGTCTGATATGAATATAGTTGTTTCACCTTCCATTTGATTAGTGCTACCATAACATATCACTTTTCCATGCTTCCATTTTTATACCTTGCGTCTTTATATTTAAAGTGGGTTCTTACAGAGAACATACAGCTATGCCTTTCTTTTTTATCCAGTATAATATAATCTCTGCTTTTTTAGAGCATTTACATTTAAAATGATTGTTGATATTTTTTAATTTAAAGATTCTTGCTACTTCTCTTATGTCTTCCTTGTTCCATTTGCTCTTTTCCAGATTTCTTTCATAACTGATTTTTAATGTTATTTCATTTACCTCCTGTATTAGTTTATTAGTTAAACCTCATTATGTTCTATTTTTATGAAGCAGGTCCAAAGATTACTGTATATATTTTTGACGTGTCAGAGTCTACATATTATACTGCTTCCCTACGGTAGGAGAAACAATGCATTATAATTATTTGTTTATCTTTTATCACTAGCTTTATTAAAATATAATTCTAAACCACAAAATTTATCTTTTGAAATGTACAATTCAGTGGTTATTAGTATATTCAAAGAATTGTGAAACCATCACCACTATCTAAGTTTAGAATATTTCCATCTTCTCTCTAAAAGAAACTACCCATCAGCAGTCACTGCCCACTCTCCCATACACCTAATGCCCGTCAATGACTAATCTACTATATGTTTCTAGATATTTGCCTGGTCTGGAGATTTCATACATTGGAATCACTCAGAATATGTTTTTCTGTGACTGGTTTCTTTCACCTGCATAATGTTCTCAAGGTTCAAACATATTCTAGAAGTATTTGTACTTTATTACTTTTTATTGCCAAATAATATTTCATTGTATGCCATACTTCGTTTACTCATTCATCAGTTGATGGATATTTGGGTAGTTCTCCCTTTTTGGTTATTCTAAGATTGCTATAATCATTTGTAAACAAATTTTTGCATGAACATATGTTTTCAACTCTGATATACACTTAGGACTGGAATTACTGGGTCACTGAGTAACTCTATAGTCATATGGTTTAACATATCGAAGAACTGCTGACCTATTTTTCAAGGTGGCTTCACCATTTTTCAACAGTACATGAGAGATTTGATTTCTCTGACATCCTCAGTAACATTTATCTTTCTGTTTTATTATAACCATATTAGTTGGTATAAAGTGAGATCTGGTGGTTTTCAAATGCATTTCCCTAATGACCAATGTTTATTCAATCTCTTGCCCATTTTAATTGTAGCAATTTTATTTTTTAAAAGATTGTTTTAATATTAAAAAAAAACATATTTGCCCATATATTTAACATTTTCCATACTCATCATTCTTTTGAGTAGGTCTGAATTTCCATTTGGTATCATTTTTCCTTTTGCCAGAATGACTTCATTTAATACTACATAAATAATTGTCTGATAGTGATTTTTTTTTTTTTTTTTTTTTTTTTTTTTGCTTTTAGATGCCTGAAAAATTGTTTATTTTGTCTTCAGTTTCAAACAATATTTTTGCTGGTCATAAAAATCAGGGTTGATGTCTTTCTTTTGGAACTTCAAAGTTGTCACTCCACTATCTTCTGGCCTGTATTGTTTCTGATGAGAAGCCTGCTTTCATTTGTATCTTTATTCCTCTAAATACAAGGTGTCTTTTCCCTCAGCCTGCTTTTAAGAATTTCTCTTTATCACTAGTTCTTAACAATTTTATTATGTTGTGCCTCTGTGTGATTTTCTTCCTATTTTCTCTTCACTGTACTTTTTAGGTCAGAGTTTATAATTTTCATCACATTTAGAAAATTTTCAGTCATTATTTCTTCCAGTATTTTTTTTGTCACTCATCTCCTCTCCAATTACAAACATTTTAGTCCCCTTGATATTGTCCCATAGTTGTTAATTTTTTCTGTCATTTTTTTGGTTTATTTCATTTTGGGTAGTTTCCATTGCTACACTTTAAGTTCACTTATATCTTTATTTATGCAGTATCAAATCTCCTAATAATCCCATCCAGTGTATTTTTCAAATGAGATATTATTCATTTCATCTCTAAAAGCTCAGTTTGAATCTTTACATTATCTTCTATTTCCCTATCACACTTACATATTTCTCTATCTTCTTAAACTATGTAGTATACAATAGCTGTTATAATGTTTTTGCCTACTAATTCTATCTTACAAATCTTTTTGGATTTGTTTCTACTGATTCATTTCTTTCCTGGATATGGGTCATATCTTCTTATTTTTGTGCATGCCTGGTAATTCTGACTGGATGACAAACACTGTAAATTTTGTTGGTTATTAGATTTTAATGTATTCCTTGAAATATTCTGAGGCTTTATTCTGGGATTGTGGGATACAGTTATGACTTTAATACAGTTTGCCCTTATGAGAACGTTCCTAAGCTTTATTGAAGTAATTCCTAAATAGCCTTTAGTCTAGAGTTAAGTTGATTCCAGTACTAACACATTACTCTTTATGAAATACCCAATATACCGTGTGTTAGGAGACCATTTCATTCTGGCCGGTGAAAACAAACTATTTCCTAGCCTAAGGAAAGCTTCAGAGATTATTCTGCCTGTTCCTTTCTAGTAGTTTGTTCCCTGTTTTTAGATGATTAAAACATGCATTTTAGTAAATTTAGTAGATTATTCACATGCAGGCACTGATCAGTGCTCAGCCAAAAACTCAAGATAAGTGCACTATAGAGTTCCAGTGCATTTTCTCTTTTTCTTCATGAGTAGCAATCTCCTCTCTAGTTTACTGCCCCACAAACTGGAGCAAATCCTAGCCAGGTTGGCCTCCCAAACTCTGAACTTTGTCTTACAAACTCAGTGATACTTCAAACTATCGTTGGGTATCCTCTCTCGGTGCTATAGCCTGGAGCCTCTCCACAGGCAGTAAGCTGCTGTACAACGTCTTAAAATTATTTTTTCATATATTTTCTCTGGCTTTTTATTTACTTAAGGCAAAGAAAAAATTCATGCCCTGTTATTCCATATTTTGGCTTGGAATGGACGTCCTATATACTTTTATGAATATAAGCATTCATTCATTTACTAATCTTCTGTCATAGAACCAAGGCCTTTTCTTTGCCTGGAATTCTATTGCCTGGAATTCTGGAATGATTTTCTTTCTTACATATGTCATTATGCACCATCTTTGATTTCTCATTTAGTTTCTTTAAAGTGGATTGAGCACATTTAAAACATTTAAGAACACTTGCAGATAATCTGTTTCTTTCTGGTTTAGTTTTGGAAGGTTGTATGTTTCTAAAAATGTATCAATTTCTTCTAGATTGTCACAAAGTAGAAAGTGAAGAATTCTTTAGATTTTATAACTCTACACACTTGCACGTCTACACACACACACACACACACACAATATCTTACAGTTATTACAATCATTATAATAAAAAGCAAAACAAGAATAAATAAGTTTGAGAATAAACTCAGCTACAGGAAAGAGGCACAGACTACTAGAGTGCCCTATGCTAGCCACAACATTCAGTGTGAATCAGTCAGTTAATAAGCTAATAAGAAACGAGTTAGAAGTTTATAAACAGAGCTTCTACTATGTAATCAAGTTGTATCAGATAATAATATCTAAGGACTACTGGCTTTTATTAAATACTTTAGAGAACAATCTGCTCACCAAAAAGAGTCTCATAAAATGGCAATTACTTAGAAGAGCAAAGAACTCAAAAAGGAGAGTGTGCCAGAGAGTCCCACCAGTTTTCTCAATATGTAAAAATCAAAAAAAAATTAAAAAAGGAATTTTGAAGAAGACAAAGGATACAATTTGTGCGACAGAAAGAAGAGCAGATCTGGTGAAAGAAATGGTAGAGATAATGTTTCAAGACAACAATAAACAATGTTCACAGTATGGCAAACAGACTAACAGCAGAGGGCGTGTCACTGTAGGCATTTGTACCAATAAATCAATTATTTCCAAATCAGAAAATGCAGCATATTATCTATATAACTTTAAAATAACAAATCAGCTAGGTTTGCTTGGAGAACCCTTAAAAATCAGAATCTTAAATTGAATTGTAGATGGTATAATCCCTAAATTATCCTTTAATAAACTATAGAACTAATTTACCAAAATTACTTTGAAGAGAAAAAGAGTGATGACCTTCCTAAATGCTCAACTTAATTCACAGAAAGTATTTACCATGTTCTAAAAACTGATTTAGAACATTATGAGGAATGGTGTGGCCTAAATGTTTTTAAAAATATAATCTAACTATTAAAATAAAAATTGTGTATTATTTTCTCATAATACTACATCTAAGATACTAAGAAATTCCTCATAAATATACTGTTGGATCAAACTTTCCACTGTACGATATTGTAAAGCAGTATGAGTAAGAACTGTGAATACAGGATCTAATAATAACACACTAAATGTTCTTAGGCAGGTCATTTATCTTTTTCTTGTTCTATTTAGTCCTATCTAAAATCTGTACAGAAACTTTAAAAGCCATGCAGCATAGGTTAAATCTTGAATATAAAATAAATGAAGTATGATCAGTTCTTCATAATGTCACAAGAGGAAGCAGGACTTCCCTAAGGCTACAGCTAATTATTTTTTGAATATGGTACCTTTGAAGTTCACAGATTTGAGTGTTTCTAAGGCTGTTCCACTGCCCATTCAGTGTTTAAGCAGAGAACCTTTTTCTGAATCTTCAGCTTAAACTTTTCTTTCCTTAGCTTCAGGCAACTGCTGCCTTCCCGCAATCTTCACAGAATAAAATCATTCCCTTCCTTCATTTATAGTGTTACCTTGAAAGGATCTATAAACTATGATTAAGTTCTCTGGAGTCTTCTCTCTTCCAGTCTATATAAACATAGGAACACATTATACCTTACCTTTCAGTCTCACAATCTTTGGATTTCATGGATAATTTTCTCTGTTAGATTTGTACACTCAGTGCAGACTTTAAAAAAGTAGATTTATTACTACTGTAATGCCAAACCCTAGCACCTTATACAACAAATACACATCTCAAGTCACAACAGAAAAAAAGTTCTTAAAATCCCATAACAATACTGAAAAAAATATATATCATATCGTCATTTTATTAAATAGTCAATTAAAAAATATTGAGTGCCGGTCCTGTGGTGGGCACCAGGAAAAATGTTGTAAACAAAATGAACAGAGACTCTGACCTCATTTAGCTTACAGTTTAGAAAGAAGTATGTAAGAGAGTTAGACGTTAAACCCAAGATAAAACAAAGTGTGATGAGTTATGACATTAAATGTTGCAATCTCTGAGAATCTAACCTAATCCTGGATCAAAGAAGGTCTAATTAGTAGTAATACTTAAAATTATTACCTTATGACAAATAGCATATGGAGGAGGGAAGAAGTGTTTCATGCAAAAGAGAGGTCGTATCAAGGCTGTGAGAAAATAAATTTCAAATAACTCGCAAAGTTCATAAATGGCTTGAGCGTAGAGTATAACAGAGAAAAATAAAGCTACAAAGGTCAGCTCTGCCATACAGGCTATATGGAGTAGGCTGAACTTATCCTAAAGCCATTGAGAAACTAATGATACAAATAAAATGGTGCTGTTCTAGAACACTAAAGTGAAGCCTACTAGTGAACAAGCCCCACTGATATACGAGGAGCTCCTTCAAGTTTCCTATCATAATTTTCTTTTTTTCCCCAATATTTAATTGTGAAACTTTTCAAACATACAGACAGTTGTAAAATAGTACAATAAACACCGTTACATCTTCCACTTTGCTGTAACAACTGTTAATATTTTCCCACACATTCTTTTCATTTCTGTGGGGTTTTTCCCTGTGCTCTCTTTCTTAAGAAGCATTTAAAAATAACCTGCAGGCATCATGACTTTCTCTCTATTTCACATACATCACCTAAGAATAAGGATATTTTCCTACATACCTATAATACCATTATCACACCTTAAAAAATTAAGACTTCCTCCTCAACTGTTCATAAAAAGTGTAGGGTTTTTTGTTATATTATTTTTTGAACCATAATCCCACCAATGTCCACACACTGAATTTGATGATATATCTTCTTGTCTATTTTCATATATGACAGTTTTCCCTGCCTCTAACACATAGATCCTTTTAACATTTTAATGTCATTCACTTTTTGATGAGACCAAGTCAATTGTCTTTCACATGTCCCATAATCTAGATTCGTTTAATTATGTCCTTTTGTTGTTATCTACTTTTTCCTCTATTCCCTGTATTTTGTGAGAATTGGAAGATACATCTAAAGGTCTGAATAGAGTCAGATTCAACATATATAACAATACTCACAGTTAATGCTGTGTACTTCAAATTACATCAGAAGACACATGATGTCAGGTTGTTCTACTACTACTGATACTAACTTTGTTTACTTAGGTATAAGTGCTGACAGCTACATCTCTTATTTAAGGTACATATTTTCCCCTTTACAATTACAAAAAAAAACATATGTGAGTTAACACTTCGGTACTATATAAATATACTGTGCAAATATTCCCAAATCCTTTCACTTAATAAAATTAGCATCCTTTGATGATCCTCATCTAAATTAATTATTTCATGAAGGGGTTGTTTATTAGTTTTCTATTACTAATGTAACAAATTACCACAAACTTAATAGCTTTAAACAATACACTTTAGCATCTCACAATTTCTGGATTACTGAGTTGGTTCCACTGCTTTCTCTGCCTCAAGTTTTACAAGGCCAAAATTAAGATGTCAGCAGATTGGACTTTTATCAGGAGACTCTGCAAAGAGTCCACTTCCAAGCTCATTCAGGTTGTTGGAAAAATCCAGTCCATTGAGGTTGTAGGACTGAGATTCCCATTTCCTTGCTGGCTGTTAGTCCGGGGATGTCCTTAGCTCCCTCAAGCCTCTCTCTGGTTCCTGAATGTGGGTCCTGTATCTCAAGAGCCAGTAATGGTGTGTTGAATCCTTCTCCTGCTTAGAATCTTTGGCTTTACTCCTGCTGCATCTCTTCCTCTTCTGGGGAATCTCTGTGACTGATTCTTCAGCTTTTCTCTTTTGCTTTTAATGGTTCATGTAATAGCACTGGGTACGCCCAGATAATCCAGGATAATCCAGGATAATCCGTATTTTAAGGTCAGCTGATTAGTAACCTTAATTACATCTGCAAAGTCCCCTCACAGCAGCACCTAAATTAGCATTTAACAAGCAGGAAATGGGAATCTTGAGGGGATCATGTTTAGAATTATGCCTACTACAAGTGGCAAAAAGGTGATTTTTAAAATTCTATCAAATTTTTATTTATACTAGCCAGTATCCTTTAGTAAAGAGCATTCCTTCCTCACCAGCAAATGAATTATAGTTCCTCATAAAAAGGCTAGCTATTCATTCTTTTCATTTGATTACCAATTTTCAGATAATTTTCATCTGATGATAGCAACTAATATTTTTAAATATATTATGGAATCATGTCTTTTTATTAAATGTTTTATAATCACTAGAACCCTAATTCTGTTTTATCCTCAAGTCATCCCAATTTTGGCCCTTCCAAGTTGGTTCCTCTGTCCTTTTCATATATTTCCATTAGATTGTTTGCTTTCCATCAAAACATGATAAACTAGGCTCATCTTATATTTTCCTAGTCTCAGATCTGGAATCAGTTTTTTTCTCCAAGGAGCTCACTCCTTTTACTAGGCAATGAATTTAGGAACCAAGATCCTACCATTAAGTGTACTCATTGCTACTAGGGAATTACTATTTCCAGGCCTTTCCGTTGTGTAGGAAATGTATTTTTAAAACATAATATCATTTGTAACAACATAGAGGGATCTTGAAATAATCATGCTAAGTGAAATAAGTCAAAATATATGGAAAATTTGAGAACCATATGATTTCTCACATATGTGGGATATAAAACTGAAAGCAACAAATGAACAAGACGAACAAAGAAAAACTCATAGATACAGACAACAGTTTAGTGGTTACCAGAAGGAAAGCGGGTAGGAAGGCAAGTAGATAACGGTAAATAGTGTCATATATATGGTGATGAAAGAATATTTAACTTAGAATGGTGACTACACAATGCAATATACACATGATGTATTACTGAATTGTACACTGGAAACCTTTATCATTTTATTAACTAATGTGACCCCAATAAATTTAATTAAAAAATGAGTTTGTAATAATATTCCAAATTTATATCATTCTACAGGGGTTTTCCTAACTGCTTTGATGTTATATTTTGTATCTCTTTTTCTTACTCCTGAATATTATAGTTCACAATTATATTTACTTTTTTTAATATTTAATATGTATAAAATAGTATCAAAATTATACTAATATCACTATTTACAATAAAACCACAGAGTTAATTTTAACATTTCATTAGCCATTCTTCTTATGTTTAGGAGAAATCCAGCAAAGAGTGTATAAAGTTCTAAATCCAAAAGACATCTGAAATAATTCTTTTTTCCATTTGGTTTTGTTACAAACTAGATATATGCTTAGGCTCATAAATTTCAGCTTCTTTTCAGTTTATGTCTGCCTAACATATTAAAATATGTATATGGTTTAAAAATCAAAACTAAACAAAAAAGTATTAGCGATTTCTCAATGTCATCCCTTCATCTCATTTCTCTACATACCTAAAGATAAACATTAGTTTTGAGCTTATCTTTCCAATTTTTTTCCAAAAAATAAACAAACAATAAATGTATACATTTCTTTCCCCTTTGTCACACAAAAGGGAAAATGAATCTATAATTTTGTAAGTATTGGCAATTTTCCCTCTAAAGGGATTACACTATTTTACATTCCTACCACAACATATGAGAGGTTCTCTCTCTCTACAGCTTCATCTACTGAGTATGCTGTCAAGTTTATAGATTTTTGTCAACCTGACAGGTGAGAAATGTTATTTCAGAACAGTCTTCATTAACATGTTTCTTATTATGAGTGAGGTTTAAACATTTTTTCCTATGTTTAAAAACTATTTGCATTTTTTCCCTGAACTGCTTATTCATGTCTATTGCCCACTGGTGGGTTTTGTTTTTGTTTGTATTGTTGTTGTTTTTATTTTGCCTTTTTCTTTTCAAAGTTCTAGAAGAGCTAGTAGTCTTTGGCAGCATCCTTGCTATCTAATATGACAAAATATTCCAGGCTCATGTCATTCGTTTCTTGTCACAGACTGGAATCCAACATTTCTCTAAAGAATTCAGGTTGCTTCAACAGGAAGTAGTATTTCAAAACCACAATCATTGATACTGCGCTGGTATTTCAAAACTATAATCAGAGTTATTGAATTGAAAAGTCTTATTTCATTTTTTCTTTTTTGCATTTGGATCTCTGATCAATTTGGAGTTCATTCTGATGTACATATATTGTGATATATAGTCAAATTTTATATTCTTATGTATTATTATCTACCCATTATTTAAAGCCCCTTTTCCTCCAATGATTTATGATTACAGATAACATAAACTATATTTCCATGTGTATTTGAACTTTTAACATGTTTCTGAACTTTGTATTCTGTTCAATTGGTCTGTGTGTCTATTTATATGTCGATGTCATATTGATTTTAAGAGGCTTATAGTTTTTCTCAGTTGGGTCGTCTCATTATTTCAATGACTATTTCTTCAATTCTAAGATTTTTAATGACTAATACCATTCTGGATATAGTACCCCACTTGTAGGAATGGATACTAGAGAGAGATGGAAGGCAAGGAGATTGCTGATCAACTCTGTGCCAATGGTCATTTCTTTTTGTCTCCACCATAGAAAGGTAAACTTCACGTTAGTAATGATAAGCAGACAAAGAGACAGAAATACTATGAATTAAACCCTCATAGTATTAATAATAAAGGTAAATTAGAAAACTTAAACAGTGCCATTCTGTTTTCATTCCATGCTCTTAACATTTTCTTGGCACATTAAAGAAAATAAAATACCACATGTATACATCTTACTTATTCCTCACAATAGTACAGGTAATTTTATCCATATCTCATACTAGAGGCTCAGAAAGGTCTTTCTAAAGTCACACAGATAGTGACTGAGCCAGAACTAGATCCAGATCTCCTGATGGCCAGCCCTTTGTTTCTGTCACAATATAAGATGTATGACTCTCACATAACATGAAGATATTACATACAAATAATCAAATTATATTTAAATATTTGAAGATTAAAACAAACATAATTTATATTATTGTTCCTTACTTTAACTTGCTCCTATTTCAAATACCAGAATAGGGCCACTGAAAAAAAAACTTTAAGACATCACTGGCCTATATTTTTAAATAAATCTCGCCTTTTAAAATATAATACTTACAGTAATTTTCTATTTTACAAGACATATTACTGATCCAGATTCCTTATCAAGGTCCAAGAAAAAAAATTATGCCCTCAATTCTTTTTTGTTAAGTGTGATTCTATCCATGAAGAGCCAAGCTTGTAGGACTACCTAATCACTGCTATTCTCTTATTAAGCACATTGAAACTTTATTAATTCTTAAAGAGATAATCAAAGTAAATATTTAAGGAAATGCCAAGACCCAAATCAGGAAAGAAAATCAAATCTCTCTTTCATTAGAATTTCTGTTGGATTTTAAATTCTCCATTTAATAGTAATTCTGTATTGACATGAAAGAGTTGAGAAAATTTTATAAGTTACATGCTGAAATTTTATCATTCTATTACTATGTAACACTGTGGCAACCTACACAGCTAGAGGGTTAATATACCCAAGAGGGGGCGATGGAAGGATGGAGAAAAACACAGAAACAGTATATACAAAAGCTGGGGCCAGGTGGGACACTGCATTCTGCTCAGATACAGTGACCCCGAGGCAAGCTCAGCATGTTTATTATATACTTTTGAAGGTCAAGGAGTAGGTGGAAATCTTCTTCTCAGGACCTGAAACTTGCTGGCAACAATAATTTCCCAAGGCCTGTCTGTACTAGGTTATCTATGTTAAACTACAAGCAGCTGTCTGTTCACTGTTTTGCTTCTCTTTCCTTGGCAGATTATAACACAGTCAAGTATGGCTTTGCCAATGCTTCAACCATGGGTCAAGCTCAGATCTGGCTCTCTACATCACATAATAGCTTTTCTAGTCTTTCTTACTGAGTCTACTAGGAACAGTATTCCCTAGCATTTGATTCACATAAATATATGACTTCTATTTTCAAAATTACCTTTTCATACCATTTTCCCACCTCCTTAAATTGAGTCTTATTCTTCCAATAAGACAGATACTTCTTTCTAAATTTAGAGAAATTATACAAACTTATTAAAGGCTATATGTTTTTATCAAGCTCTATGTAGATAGTATATATACACACACATAAAAACAGTTGTTGGACTATAAAGACCTAACAGTGAAAGTAAAGAGTATTCTTTTGTGTAGTTATGACACTGCATTCTAAAAACAAACTGACATCTCAGTTTATTTTACTTACACAATAAGTTTAATTTACATAGAAATGATAGATAATTTCAGGAGCAAGTCTTAAAAACAATTTCTGCTGAATGACTGCTGTAATAATCTCCTTAAGAAAGAAATAAACATAAACTAAAAGAGTAGTTGTAAAATAGATATAGTAGCTCTCAGCTGACGACAAAACTTGATATCAAGTAGGAAAACACTATAAAAACAGAAGGGGTTTTGTTTTAAATTGCTGGCTAACGTCAAAATCTATTCCCTTAAAACTTCAATCCTAAGCATATCAAAAGCCATTTATTAAGGCAGGTGCCCAGGCAATATACTAAAATAGGCACTATCTTCTGCATTCTGCCCTATCCACCAAAGAAGAGGTGGTTTTTCAGTGCTTTAATGTCCAGGACACAGTGATATGCTTTCCACAGGTTCTCACTTAATAGAACTAGAGATCTTATTGGCAATACAAAGTACTAAATTATTTGCAAGAGTTAAATACAAAGGTTTATTTGTTTTCTAGGAACTGTGAACACTTACGTAAGAAGTTACATTTTCTTAGTTATAGTGACATAAGTCAGAGTTTGACTATGAAGGTTAAAAATTTTCCAAAAGAATGTGCCACAAATATATTTTTAACAAGTAAATTTAATCAGTAAAGCTTTAATAGTCTAAAATTTGTAGAACTTAAAAAGGATTTAGAATAAAACAATAAAAAATTATTTAGCTTTAGTAACTGGAAAATTATCACTAACACATTGTTTTCCTTTCTTTCTTCCGATAAAAAAATTACATGTCTTTATGTATAAATTCCTATCATTAAGAAATTCCCTAAAATTCATGAATCCAGAATTTATACTAAACAATTTATATATTTATATAACACTCATTTATTATTCAACAAATATCATGAGGACATGGAAAGTTTCTTCAAATTTCTCAAAGACATGCATTAAAAAAAATATTATGAGTTAAGTACCTTAAGAAAAACAAACCAAACTCAGGCCTTTAGTTTACTTAACATCATTTTCTTTTTTGTTCTATTTACTCATTTTTTCCTTACTTTAATATACTTATTTTTTTGTTATATTTATTGGGATGACATTGGTTAATAAAATTATATAGGTTTCAAGTGTACAACTCAATAATATGTCATGTATATTCCATTATGTGTTCACAACACAAAGTTAAATTTCCTTCCATTACCATATATTTTTAATTTAAATTTTAATCTTACTAATTGGCATTCATCTTTAAATCACCTTAAACCATTTTTGGAAGAAAACAAGGTAGGAGGGAAAGATAACAGGAATAAAGGAAATTGAGAACAGAGGAAGATTGTAGCAGAGGAGATGAGGGAAGGCTTCCTAAAGGAGGAGACATCTGAGCCAAAACCTGAAGGCAGGTAGAGGCAGGAGTATCATGAACAGGAAGAAAGGATATTTCAAAGAGAGAAAAGAGTGTAGAAGTACAATATGTGAATGAAAAATAGTAAGTTGGTTAAATCTAACTTGAAACTTGAAGGCATAGCTCAGAAATAGAAATTAGGAATATAAAAAGACAGGTCCACAGATGCGTTAAATCCCACTATAATGAACCATAAACAAATTCAACACAGTGAAAATTGTGTCATTATTCATATATAACTAAAACGTATACATCTCACTCCTAAAATGTAGAAAATGAAATCCAATCAATAATCAACCTTAAACAGTGAAATTAGGAGTGAAAACAAGTATTTTAAAAAAGACATGAGATATAAGAGGGTATACAACAAATGCTACAACAACCAGACTTTCCTCTCCAACCCTTGGGTCTTCTGTTGTGCTAAGTTTTATGCTAAAAGGTAAGTTTACTATTGATCAATATGCTGGGAGAATAAAAGGAATTGGTATTTGAAGCCCAGAGATCCATTGATCTAAATTTGAAAAACACTGAATCGAAAGTTAAATCCTGTGATTTTGTCTGATCACTTGGGGCCAATGTGATAATGAATACAAATGTGAATGCAGGCACAAAAGGTGGGAACCTTGATAATGCAAACTATTTTCTCTCTATATATATAAAATCATGAAAGTGAAAATTCAAAATATTTTGGTTATCATGGACTATGGTCTACCAAAAATAAATCTGTGACGCTCCCTTATGTCCAGAAACCAGGTAGGAGATCCCAGGGGAAAGGCATCACCTATGCATAGGATTATCTATTAAGAAACACTAGTGAGATTTTTATATAGATGTTGGAGGATAGAGATTGAGAGTGAAAAAGATGCAGATGCCAAAAAGAATAAGGTATATTTGGAGAACACCTATTCAAGCTAACAAGTGTACATGGCTTATGGTAAAGAGTAAAATGTAAGCCTCATTAAAACAGACAAACAATGCCATATAGTATGGATATTCTATAATCAAAATATTACCAGTGTGCAGCATGTAATTACTGAATTCAAGTAGAAATGGGCAAATGTTGTTTTTTTTTTTTTTTAATGTGCAGCAGAAATTTTCAGGGCATTAAATATACTTAAGTTATAAATGCTGCAAAATAACATCAAGAACTGTGAGGGGCCTAAGATTTTACCCTGCTTGTAAGCTAAAAAGATAGCCTGCTACAGTTTCATGGATGCCGCCAGAAGACACTAAACTTCTGGGCCAGAGTCAAAAAACGTTGTTATTACTCAGTATAGCAGGCAGCATGAGCTTCACGTCTTCATCTGTTCCTCTTGACCCTCAAATCACAAATGGGCAATGTGGACAGGCCAACGATAGAGGGTGAGCAGAGTGAAACTGTTTCACAGCTGAAGAACCTCAAACTTACAAAACCCAATCTTATAAGGGGGTTGCTAGCAAACCTGCCCACTTTTTGCCACCAGTGCAGGAAGGAGAGTGTTATTTTTAGCACCTTGGACAGCAAACATATCTGCCCTTTACCCTGAAGGAAGATACAATCTCTGTCTTCCAAGATGGTTTTCTATACAAAAATCCTAGAAAAGATAGTCCAGAACAAAAGCTTTCAATAGTTTTGCTCAAAGATATGCAAAAACCCAAAAATTTTATGGAGAATTGTCTCCCAGCAAACATAAACTGTTTCATATATTCTTTATGCTATTGTTTAACCAAATAATCCATTTTGACCACTTCATTATAGGACCAAAGAGGCATAGAGAAATGTCAGAGTTTCCTTAGAAAAGTAAAATAGCTGTCAGGTTATCACATTAAACAAATGTGTCCATATACACTTTACTAAAAATACTTAACAGGACACAGAATGAATAAAACTTCGGGCTTTAACAAAATATTCACCTGAGTGACATATGACATTTTCAAAGGCTCCAACTAGTGGTATCATGTGAAATACCTAATGATTACAAGGCCTAATACTTTATTAAGTCAAAGATAAATAAGTTATACCCAATTTGTTAGCCAAATATCAATTGTGAACCTTCAAAAATTTATTAATAATAAGTATACAAAGTGATTTGATCTACATATCATTGTAGAATGATAATCAAAATCAAGACAATTAACATATCCATCTCCTCGCAAAGTTAACAAGGGTAACTTTCTTTTTTTTTTAAGATAAACACCTAAAAGAATACTTATTCTTCATGGCATGACAGAGGATTCAATCTCTTGAAACACTAAAAAAAGTTAAATTAAAATTTGCATAAATTTGTTTTACAATGACTCACTACAAAATATTAAGGCATGGGAAAAATATGTTTATATAACATAAACTTTTAAATTGAAATATATTTCTAAAATAACCATTAAAAATAAACAAAAAAACACAAAATCTTTTAAAACACCTTTTGTAGAAAGAGTGCAGAAACTGCTTCAACTTCAAAACTTCTATTTGGATCATTTAAAATTGGAACAGGCAAGGTTGAAGTTGTATATATCACCATACCTCTCCTAGGGCTTCATATCTTTTCTGGTTCCATCTGTGCAAGTCTTCTCGGTAGTTAAAAACAAATGGTTCCCCAGTTTTTATGTGTCTTAGCTGTCCCTCTAGAAGATAAACAAACAATATTGCTATGATTCAGAGTATATTACATAATAATATGGAAAGCACAACTAATAATATCTGATAAAAATTTAAAAGAACTTTCTCAGAAGAGTTTCATTTTTTAATAATTTTTTCTTCAAATATCAGTATGATTCATGTACAAATACTATAAAAGAATGACCCCAACTACTAAAATGCTATGCTTTTTGATAAGCAAATGAACAATATTTGAGAGACACAATATATAAGGATCTTTGCTAGCCACAGCCAGGAACATGATCCCAGTTCTTAAGCATAGAGGCTACCTGAGGAGTAAAAGCATAAGTATTAAAAAGTTAAGTAACTTTTCAGGAAGTTAAACAAGACTGAAGTTAGTCAACAATCTAAATACTGCCACAGGCAATTCATGTAAACGATAAAGTCTAAAATGAGTTTGGAAAAATGAAGGATCCCTAGAGGCTACAATAGGTTCAGAGGTTTTAGTGAGATTTCTCAAGTAGGCCTTGAAATATGGGTAGAATTTGAAACAGAAATTGGAGAGAGGCAGTCGGCTAACACAGGCGTGGACTCTCAAGTCAGACTCACTCATTTCAGAGATTTTACTGATAATTAAGGACTTTACCAATAATCTCAAGACTGCAAGCAATCAAGAGGCACAGACAAAACACGGGGAGGCCTGGGACAACCCAGGAATTTCTTTCCAGGGCCCTTCCTTCCATTGGATGGCACTCTCTGGTCCAGAGTAGGTGAGGTTTCATTTAATTCTGATAGTTAAAATATAAAGAAATTTAAAAAACCAAATATTACTACTCATATATATTTTGGCATAAGACATGCTTTTTAAAAAGCGTGAAAATTAATAATAGAAAAGAGATCAAAGTTTCTAATATCTACTATTTAACCTCATTTAATATTCTAGTATAACTGATATTGTAAAGGGACATCCACTAACATAGTGATGACAGATCACCAATTTAATTGATGCAGAACAACAAATAAAAAGCTACAACTCAAACACTATCTAGCCTGTAACAACATTACCCTTCAAGTACAACAGTGTGTTATTAATCCAATGAATCATAACTCATTGTTCCAGAAACATCCTGGCAATCTATGGTATGTTCTTCCAAATGCCAAGTGCAAATTTTATTTTATTCAGGACTTAATTAATAAATTTTAAAATAAGGATGTTGTCTGAAAAAAATCATAGAAAATTAAGTATTGTGCTTTAAAATAGTCAGAGATAATCACTGCCAGTCATTTCATTTTAAATAACATGTGAAACAGTAGCATATTTCTATGTAATTTAATTGGGAAATCCAATCGGATACCAGGGAGTTAAAGCTCAAGGCTTAAATACATAAGCTGGATCTAATGCATGCCCATTGGTTTAAATGATTGGTTTAAATGAATTATAACTTGGTTCTTCTAATTAAGTGAAGAATTTCACCATGAAAGGACAAGACATTATTTCTCAAAAGAAAGACATAAAACAGTCTAGCTGGCAAATAAAAGTAGTAAATAATATCTATTAGCATTGTTAAATATATATCGCACACAGTATACATCACTTACTTTCATTAAAAGCATATTCAAATCCTTCCAGGGTATCAGGAAAATCGAGAGGTGGTTCATCTTTTTTCATGAGTTCATCTAAATCTATCCTAGATAATAAATCTTAAAAAAAAAAAATTAAATTGACTTATATTAATTTTCAGTTAATAAAGATTATATTTTAAGTTATTTTAAGTATTCTTTTGTTCTACTGAATAACTTTTTGTGTTGCTTGATAATACTATTAAACTTTTAAGTTCTCAGAGTGCTATATTATAATGAAGTACATCAACATAACATAAGCACTTTCAAAATCATAATTCTCAAAACAATCACAACTCGAATAGTATGTACCACTATGGTAATTTATTAACTTCTTCCTTTCAAAATATATAGCTATTAATTTATAGTTTATTAATCTCCTGTAGTTTTAAAAGTTTCAAATATGACTTTTAAAAGGTCACTAAATTTTACATATAAATGAAACTACTGTTTATGGATGAAGAAACATAAATCTAAATAGTGGCAATAAAGCATATTATTCCATTTTTAGGGGAAAATCACAATACTAAAATAAAACATGCTAACTAAAGAAAACTGGTTAACACAAAATAGTTTTTATTCTTCACATCGTTTTATTCCATATGATCAAAAAATTTGTCAACGGGTTTTTTTAATAAACATTTTATTTTGGAAACATTTTTATTTACAGAAAAGGTGTAACAGTACAGATAACGTCTGTATAACCTGTACCCAGATTCTCCTATCATTACCATCCTATGTTACCATGGCACATTTGTCAAAATGAAACCAACGTTAGTACATTACTATTACCTAAGCCTAAATAATACTCATCAGTTTTTCTATTAATGTCCATTTTCTGTCCCAGGATTCCATTCAGGATACCACAATGTATATAGTCAGCATGTCTCCTTAGTCTCTTCTTTTACAATTTTCAGTCTTTGCTTCTTTTCCATGATCATGACTGTTTTGAGGAGTACCTATCAGGTATTTTGTAGAATGACCCTAAGTTTAAATTTCATATTTTTTTCTTGCAATTAGACTAGGGTTATAAGTTTTTCAAAGAATAACACAGAAGTGAAATGTCCTTCTCTTCATATCCTATCAAGGGGAACATGATATCCACAGGATATTACTGAGGATGTTAACCTTCATCAGTTGGTGAAGGTAGTGTTTGCCATACTTCATCATGATGAAATTACTATTTTTTCCTTTCCACAATCTATTCTTTGGAAGTGACTAAGTCTAGCCCACACTCAAAAAGGGCGGGTTGGATTTATGCTCTATCTCCTAGAATAGAGAACATCTACAAATATTATTTGTAATTCTTTCATCTGGAAGATTTGTTCCTCCCTCCATTTACGCATTTATGCAATCACTTATTTACATCAGTATGAACTCACGGATATTTATTGTAAACTTTGGGTTACAATCCAATTCTACATCATTTACTTTGTTGCTTAAATTGTTACAGTGTTAGCCATTGTAAGCTCTTTTCAGCTGGTTCTTATATCCCTTTGAGGTGCTCTCATCTTTTCGTTTTTTGAGCATTTCTTTAGAACTGTCTCCTACAAGAAACTCCAGGCTTATCTCATATTTTCCCTGCCCCAGCCCTAGAATCAGTCTGTCAGCAAGCATTTAATGATATCTTTTGGCTCATATTATGGGATGAGAAAAAATTCTCACTATATGCCGTCATAGAGTCATACTGAAACCAGAAAAATAAAAAGATAAACTTCAAATATGTTCAGTTCCAAAAAGATGTATTTTTTAAAAAAGTTTAAGTTTTGAGATTTTTCATTCTAACTCAAGTCCCTGAAGAGAAAAAGCTCCTAGGATATGTAATAAAGCAAACCAGTTCATTTTCTACAAAAGAAATATCTCAGAAGTAACAAAGATATAACAAATCCATCTGTATGGTTCATCAAAATCTGTTAGAGAAAAAGTTAGCCTATCTACTTCCAGTGTCCAGTCTCTCCCTATAGAACACAAAAATAAGCCATCAAAAAACTTATTTAAAAAATCAGTGTTTGGTACTCTTCAAACCACTATCTCAAATAAACCTCAACTAGCACAAAATATATATCATCTTCAACATGCAACATTAAAAAAAGTTTGCAAATTCTCTAGTAAAATGGAAACATCAGATAATATACACACTGGGCTAGAAAAGGGGATATATGCTGACAAATTTCTACTTCATTAGAAAAGTTCTGGATAGCATGAAAATCTTTATAAAACAGAGTAAAATAAATTTTTTGATATCAAAAATTGGCTTGGAGTGGCTAGAAGAGTCTCACTTTTCTCCTTCCAATGGATTGAGGTTCTGGGCAAAATTGGATTCCTTTACTTCACAGTCATCTTCCATAGTTCAAAACTTGGAAACTTTTTAATTAGACACACAGAAACCATCCAATATATAAACAGATGTATTATGCCTAATAGTCATTTTCTCTATCAGCTCAGATCATAAAATGCCACCTAATATATCTATATGTCATTTTAAAGATTTCACATACTTTATCTCACCACAACTCTGTAAAATAGTACCATGTATTATCATCTTCACTCTCTTTCAGACAAGGAAATGAGCTCAGAGAGGTAAAATAGCTTGCCCTTAAATTATATCTTAATGGTGAAGTGCAATTAGTAAAATAATGTATTTCCCAATACCTAACTCGGTTCCCTTTCAAAATCACCATACTTATTCTATGTGTCATATCAACCCTAAAATATTCTGCCCCTTCTGTTCATTACCTTATAAAGAATAAACAGTTATGAATACAGAAATATGCTTTTGCTTGGATCAAAATGTTGTTTTGAATGATAAGATGAACAATAATAGGCATTCCTCAAACTTCTGTCAACTAGAAAAGCAGACATAGATATTTTTTATTCATTAGCATTACGAAAACATGTGGAAAGGAATTGTCAGATTATTTTTCTGCTTCATAAAAGGAAAGCAATACTGTATAGCTCCATTTTACACAGAGACTGGGTTCCAAAGCAACTGAATAAAGGTAAAAATCTAGTATAATAAAATATTTCCATTGAAAAGCCCTTCAATCACTTATAAAATACAGTACAATTGAACCCATATAACCTACACTGGAATTCTAAACTTCAAATAAGCATATACAATAACTGTATAGAAACACCATTTGATACCCCAAGTAACTGAAAATAGAGACTCAAACAGGTACTTACATACCCATGTTCACAGAGGCATTATTCACAATAGCTGGAAGATGGAAACAACCTAAGAATGGTGTGGTGGGTAATTTTATGTGTCTATTTGACTGGGTCATGGAGTGCCCACATATTTGCTTAAACATTATCCTGGGTGTGTCTGTAAAGGTGTTTCTGGACAAGATTAATATTTGAATCTGTAGACTGAATAAAGCAGATTGCCTCACCTCCTCCCCAGCCCACCTCCCAACATGGATGAACCTCATCTGATCCACTGAAGGCCTGAATAGAACAAAAATTTATACAAACAGAAATCCAGAGAACATGTGTGGGACAAGATATTAAGGATGTAAGATAATGGTGGAAGAAACAATCGGGTCATATTTATTGATAAAGGTTCACTAAGTAGAGCTTCTGTATTTACTGATAAACTTGGGGAGTGAGAAAGGGCTCTAACAGTTTGGCTGGCTGAAACAGACTAAAAGGTGGCCCACAGTGAGTGATTTTGCTTTGGCTTAATGTAAGGGAAAGGATTCAAAGGTTTAGAAAGATAGAAATGTTAGAGTAGATTTGTCATTGAAGACCTACTTACCCACAATGGGGGAGTCCAGAAGACATTCCTTTGCCCACTACTATGAGAAATACATTAAGAGCTTTATGTGCATCTTCTCTTATGCTAAACCTTATAGGGGAAATTAAAGTCATTGAATTAAGAAACCTAAATGCAATGTGAGTCACTGGATCCTGGGGTGGAGCAGCCAAGTGGCAGCAGTCACCCAACTGGCAAAGGCAACGTGGGCACGGTTACCGTAATGGACAGTAGAGTCAAAGCAGCAATCAGAAGAGTCTGACTTGCACAAACCAATGGCACTGGCTACTTAAACATAATGTTTCTAGAAGTGAGATAGGAGGCTTACTAAATTCTTACTTGATATGTATAAGCAGAAAAGTTCTAGGTTGAATGAACAAAAGTCTAACCTGAATCATAAAAACAGAGTCACAGTCAATTCTCAGATTTAAGCCAGGGTACAGAACCAGAGCCTCTTTGGAGAAAAGGAGGCCAAGTCCCCATAAGGAATGATCCAGATACACTGCCAAGAATTATACTATTAATCTTTCTCCCATCTTTCCCCCAAAGGGACTTATGGCCTTTTACCAGGGTAACTGCACTGGGAAAAAAGAAATTATCAGACCTTTCATGGACTTGTGGACACTGACTCTGAAATGATATATAGGAGACCCAAAAGGTCACTGCAGTTCACCAGAGTAGAGGCTTATGGAAGTTAGGTGTTCAACAGTATTTTAGCTCAGATCCATCTCACAGTGGTCCCTGAACCCACTCTGTGGTTATTTCCCCAGTTCCAGAATACATAATTAGAATAGATATTGCAGAAACTGGTAGAATCCCCACATTGGTGTCCTGACCTATGGAATGAGGGCTATTGCAGGAAAGGACAAGTGAACGTCCCTAGAACTGTCTCTACCTAAGAAAATGGTAAAACAAAAGAAATACAGCATTACTGGATGGACTGCAGAGATTATGCCACCCATCAAAGAATTGAAAGTTACAGGAATGGTGATTCTATCACATCTCCATTCCATTCACCTATCTGGCCTGTTCAGAAGACAGATGGAACTTGGAGAACGACAATGGATTATCATTAAGCTTAACCAGGTGGTGACTTCAAATGCAGCTGCTATACCAGACATAGTTTCATTGCTTGAGCAAATTAATACATCCCCTGGTACCTGGTATATAGCTATTGATCTGGCAAATGCCTTTTTCTCCATCACTGTCAATAAAACCAACTAGAAGCAGTTTGCTTTCAGCTGGCAAGGCCAGCAATATACCTTCACTGTCCTATCTCAGGAATATATTGACTCTCCAGTCCTAAGTCATAATTTAGTTCACTTGATCTTGATCACCTTTCCCTTCAACATGGTATCATTCTGGTCCATTATATTGATGACATTATACTGATTAAACCTAGCAAGCAAGGTATAACAACTAGACATATTGGTAAGATATTTGTGCATCAGAGGGTAAGAAATAAATCTGACAAAAATTCAAGGGCTTTCTACTCCACTGTAATTGCTAGGGGTCCAATGATGTGGGTTATGTCAAGATATTTCTTCTAATGTGAAGGCTAAATTGTTGCAACTGGCCTCGACTACATCCAAAAATAGGCACAAAGCCTAGTGGGTTTCTTTGGATGTTAGAGGCAACAAAGTCTCCATTTGAGTGTGTTACTCTAGCCCATTTACCCGAAATGCTACTACTTTTGTATGGTACCAGAATAAGAAAGGCTCTGCAGCTGTGCAAGCTGCTCTGCTGCTTGGGCCATATGATCCATCAGATCCACTGGTGTCAGTGGCAGATAGGGATGCTATCTGGAATCTTAGGCAGGCCCCTATAGGTGACTCACAGTATAGGCCCTTAGGATTTTATAGCAAAGCCCTGCCATCCACTGCAGATAACTACTCTCCTTTTAAGAAACATCTGTTAGTCTGCTACTGGGACTTAGCAGAGACTAAATGTTTAATCATGGGCTACCAAGTTACCATGTAATCTTAGCTGCCCACCATGAACTGGGTGTTATTTGACCTACTAAGTCACAAAGTTGGGTGTGTACAACAGTACTCCATCATCACACAGAAGTGGTTTACATGTGATCAGGACAGAGCAGGCCCTGACGGCAAAAGTAAGTTACATGAAGAAGTGGCTCAAATGCCTATGGTCTCCACTCCTACTACACCACCTTCTATCTATTGGCATGCACTTAAGGCCTCATGGGGAGTTTCTACCATCAGATGACAGAGGAAGAGAAAACTTGGGTCTGGTTTATAGATGGTTCTGCATGATATTTAAGCACCACCCAAAGGTGGACAGCTGAAGCACTATAGCCCTTTTCTGGGACATCCCTGACAGATAGCAGTGAAGAGAAATCCTTCCAGCAAGCAGAACTGAGAGCAGTGCACCTGGCTGTTTAGTTTGTTTGGAAAGAGACTGGGTCAGACATGTGATTATATAATGATTCATGGCTGTGGCCAATGGTTTGGCTGGATAGTCAGGGCCCAGGAAAGAACATGATTGGAAAACTGATGACAAGAAAATTTGAAAAAGAGGTATTTGAACAGAAATCTCTGAATGGACAAAAAAAGTGAAGATATTTGTGTCTTAAGTGAATGTTCAATAAAAGGTGACCTCAAGAAAGGAAGATTTTAATATCAAGTGGATAGATGACCCATTCTATGAAAACCAGTCAGACTCTTTCCCCTGCCACCTGTCAGGGCCAATATTCACAAGTCTAGAAATTAAGAGGTAAAAATAGGAGTGGTACCACTTACTATTACTGCTAGCAAACAAGAAAAGAGTGTCCACTCTCACTATTCTTACTCAACATAGTATGGGAAGGTCTAGCCAGCATGAAAAAACAAGAAAGAAAATAGAAGGCATATATTGGAAAGAAATAAATAAAACTGTCTAATTTGCAGATGACATGATAGTCTACATAGAAAATCCCAAGGAATCTATCAAAACAACTCCTAGAACTAATAAGTAATGTCAGCATAAGATATAATAAAACTTGATTGTATTCCCATAAATTATCAGTAAACATGTGGCAATTGAAATTAAAATTCAATACAACTTACATCACTCTAAAAAATTAAAACTTAAGTATAAATCTAATGAAAAGTATATAAGACTTATATACTGAAAATTACAAAGTACTGTGAGGGAAATCAAAAATCTAAATAAATGAGAGGCACATGATGTTCATAGATTGGAAAGTTCAATATAGCAAAGAGGTCCATTCTCCTCACATGTGTCTATAGGTTTAAATAAAATTCTTAATCGAAATCTAAGTAAAATTTTTTTTGCAGATATAAACTACTTTACTCTAAAATTTACATGAAAAGGCAAAGGACCAAGAATAGCTAAACAATTTAAAAAAAAAAAATGAAGTAGAAAGAATCATTCTACTCAATTTTAAGACTTACTATACAGTATGGTAATCAAAAGAGTATGGTATTAGAAAACAAACACAGATCCATGGAATAAAAAGGAGCCCCAAAACAAGCCCACCTGAATATGCCCACTTCATTTTTGATAAAGGGGAAGAAGTAATTCAATGGTGAAAAGACAGTCTTTTTCACAAATGGTGCTAGCATAACTGGGCATCAATAGACAAAAAAATAAATAATAAACCTTGACCTAAGTCTTATACCTTATTTAAAAAATTAATTCAAAATGCATGATTATTTTAAAAGTAAAATCTAAAACTAGAAAACTTTTAAAAGAAAACAGGAGAAAATCTTCATGAACTAGGGCTAGGCAAAGAATTCCTAGACATTACACCAAAAACATAATCTATAAAAGAAAAAATTGATAAACAGACTGTCTTATAGTTTTATTCAGTTTGCCAGTTTGTTTTAAAATATAATTTCCTATGTATTTACATTTTATTTTCTAATATTTCCAATTCAACTCCTTCATTAATCATTCCAAGCTCACATGTACTAAGTCTTCTTATTCATATTGTACTAATGAAGAAAAAGTTTCAGTTAAGCCACTGGTTCATAGTAAGTGGAAAAACCTGAGTTTGAATCCAGACAGTTCTACCTTTAGACCCTTATCCATACTCTTTTAATGTCGCCTCCAAAATCCAGAAAATCAATCTGAACTCATATACTGCTTGTGGAAGTGTAAAATGTAACTTGGGAGACCAAATTTTCACATTATCAAGTAAGGTTAAAGATACACAAAATCAATCTAGGAGAAAACTCAGCAAATCTATTTAGACAGAAACTCAAAGACATTCCTGTCCTCTCTCCTAAATTAACCATATTTTGAGTATAGCTGTTATTCCTAGCAGCACACAAAATGCAGTAAAACCTTCCATAGTGTTGTCTACAGCTGTCTCCAATTCTCTTCCCATTCTCTGCTCAAGTTTTCCAAGATGGCTTTCATTTTTAGCAATTCACTGAAACAGCTCTTTGTAAAGATCAAAACTGACCTCCACACCTTCAAACTCAAAAGTAAATTCTCTGTCTTTATCTAACCTGACTCTTCACCATGACTAAATAACTCCTATTTTCTTCATTTGGTGTCCAGCATCTCTCTCTTGCTCCTGGTTTTCAGCCTATCTTACTAGAAATTCATTTTCAGCCTCATTTGCTGGTTTCTTCTCATCTTTCTGAGCCTAATGTTGAGATGCCCCAGGGTTTGATATTCATATTTCCTCTCTTTTCTAGTCACACGGACATTCCTGGTGTATAGCCAGTTATGACCATAATGTTAAGTAAGTATTATCTCTGTGCTAATGATTCCCCAAACTATCATCTTTAACCCAAATGTTTTCCGAAACTCCAAATTCAATTTCCCCACCTTAGCGTTTAAGGGCACTTCAGTTTAATATTTACTACATCGAAAACCTAACTTAGGACAAGAGCCTTCAAAGTTATCTTAGTTGCTTCTCTAAATTCTCATGTCTAATCCAACAGCAAGTCATGTTATCTCTTCCTTCATAACATTACCAGAATCTGCCCTCTTTATCATCCCTTCTGATACCACCCTAATCCTAAACATGCTCTTAGTCATTTTCCATTTTTGTAAGTAAGGGCTAGTTACAACGTTCCTTTGATAGATCATTTGCTCTAAAAGCAGGGACAAGGTGAGGCAAATTGAGTTAAGAAACTAGTTGCATTATCTTATACATGCTTTAGGCTTTCATGAAAAGAGATAAAAGAAGGTATCTTTTAACAAGAAGAGATTCTTAAGGTATCTTTATCATCCAGCCTGGCACAGTAGGGTAGGACAGCAGCTAGAGATTCAGAGAAGTGGCCACAGCCCATAAGATATTTTTTCCACCACCAAACAAAGTAACTGAGACCTTGCACAAGTTACTTAAATAACTGGATTTTTGGCAAGTTTCTAGACAGTTAGACTGAAATATATGATAATGAAAAAAAATCTTATTTTAGACAGCAAATTAAAAAAAAAAGTCTAGAACTCAAAATTCCCAAAGAATGTCTAAAGCAGATTCCTTCTGAGGTACTAACATGGTGAGCCTCTCATAAAATGTCCCTAGTGCCAATGCCACAAAGAATACAGGATTAGGCAGATCATTATCCTAAACCTAATATGACAGTCCTATCAACAAAAATATGGTAAGGGCACTAGTCCTGACTCTAGAACCTATGGTGTTAGTTTTACCATTAAATATAAGGACTTAAATAAGAAAAGCATTAAGAATTCTTACAGCTATAAAATTACATGATTCTATGATTTATGTACTGAGTACAGACTACATCTCAGACGAGATAGTTATTGTGAGGGATACAAATAATTACAAGTGATTAAATGCTATTCTTATTTTAGATTTGAAATTAATGGCAGGTCACCTAAAAAGTCCTATTCCTATTCCTAACAAAGGTTAGGCACAATGAAAATATCCTGAACAAGCAAATTAAGTATGTACCTTTCAGTGCTGTGGTCTTTTCTTTTTCATCTGGACCTCCCTGCTGGATTTGTGCCATGTTTATCCAAATTGGCAACAAAATTAAAGAGCTCAAGGAAATAGACATCAATCTTCAGAAGACAGTCTAGAATGAATGAAAGCAATAAATTAAGCTCTACTCAGTCCTACCTACTCCATGAGCACTTCCTTGATCCTTCCAGTTGGGATTAATCTCTATCTTGATTCCCCATTGCACTTTGTTGCCTATACTACAGTACTTATCAAAGCCTGCCTTGCATTATAGTTATTTATGTATTTTTTCTGGGTCAGCTAACAGATTACAAGCCCCAGGATAGAGGTATTAAGTTTTTCCATCTTTATATCTCTCATGTCACCAAACAGAATACCTTCCAGTAAGTACATACAGGTACCTAATGTTGCTGAATTGAATTTAGCTAAACCTACTATTGAGGTTTAGTTCTTTATCATCTAATTAAAAAAAAATATCTCCGGGTAGTTTCAAAACTTTAAATTCCTTTTTAAACTGTAAATGTGCTACATTTACAAGGTCAGAATGTCTTCTTCTGGACCATGCACAATTAGAGAAAATACATAAATATATAAAATAGCTATAAATTACATCTAATATAATTCAAAATACAACTTTAAATGAAAAAAGTAACCCTTTTAAATATGAAATTATGTCACAGTCAGTGTCCGGAAGCCATACTCTACAAATGGCACTCCAGTAAACAGTAATAATATAAAATTATTTATGATTTAGTCAAATCTAATTCTGCATTTAAATTACAAATAGATGGTTTTTCCCCAAGGTGACCATGAACAGTAAAAAACAAAAAAAACAACAACAACAACAAAAAAAAAACACTCACTACTCCTAAAGATTAAAAGAAAAAAAAAAATACACTAAATACAATGGAAAAAATTAAACTAATTTAGTCAATCCATAACTGTTAATGAAATTATATAGACTAAATTCATGACAAGAATAAAATGAGATTGAATATTCCTCTGATTAAGGAATCCAAGTGACTTGCTATCCACAAGCAAACATCAATTTCCATTCAGAGGTACATTTTATAATTATCTTTAAAAACTAAGGCATTTTCACAGTCAGCAGAGTGTAGCAGAAAATACTGAAAGTAATTTTTTTAAACTATAAATGTTCCAAATGGTCTTAAATTAATGCTGTAGGTGGAGTGGTGTAAAAGGAAGGACACTCTGGCTGTACCATTAACTAGCCATGTGTCCTTGACAAATTACCTAACTTCTCTGTGCCTCATTTTCTACATTTGTAAAATGGAAATAATAAATCATACTGCCTTCATAGTGTTATAGTACATTTAAATGTAAAACATTTAGTACAGTGCCTGATGCATAATTAAGTGCTCAACATATGTTGGCTTATATTTTTTAATTGTTGTAAATGTGTCCCAGCTTCACCACTTAAAATAGCTCTGGGCCAGGGACAAGATCATTTAATATCCAAAATCTTCTGTTTCCTCATTTATAAAATGTAGCTCATATACTAGTGGTTGAGAATTAATATTATAGAAGGTATGTATAGCTGATCATTGCTACTATTAGCAATATTATTGCTTCTCAATGGTGTGAGGTTCCGTAACAGCAATAACTAGAATATGAGACAAATTTTGACTGAGAAAGCATTTTCACTTAACATGCAAGTAATTGTTATTTTTCTTATGTGAATAGGTAACTTAAAATGCTATAAATTCTACATAAATAAAATGTGTCTATATTCCTTCAAGAGACATATCTTGTTCTACAGGGTAGGCAGTGCGTAAGTTGCTAGAGTACAATGGTGAGTCAAACAGACATGGTCATGATCTGAATGGAGGCTTACTCTCTAGCTGCCAAATCAAAGTGCCAAAAAGCCACAAATAAAATATGTAAGACATAGACTGATAATTATAATACTGTTATAAAAAAAAAAAAGTATTTGTAATGGCTGTTTATTTACATTCAGGAATTTATCTGTGAAGTCCCACAAGTTTGTGCAGTTTCACCAACAACTTATACACCATCCTGTAGCAGAAATTAAAGAAAAATGTCCATAATGAGAGATTCCATCTTTGCTAGCAATTCCACAACTAATTTAACTAGCTACATGGGACTTCTTGCATTTTCTACTCTATCCCTCTGACAATTCAGTATTTATTCTAAACATAAATTGTTAGGTTATTTCTCATTGGTCCCAAACTGTCTGAGTTCTAAACAGAACAATTTATACAATTATTTCATTGTGACTGTTTTAATGAAAGTGAAATTATAAAATATTTTTGGCATGAGTCATTTTCAAGATTCATATTCTAAAGTTCTGGGGAATCTAATGCACAGTGTGATGATTACAGTTAACAACACTGTATTGTATACTTAAAAGTTGTTATGAGAGCAGAACTTAGAGGTTCTCACCACACACACACACACACACACATGGTAACTGTGAGGTGATAGATGTGTTAACTAACCTTATTGTGGTAATCATTTTGCAATACATCAAATCAGCATATTGTACACCTTAAACTTACATAATGCTATATGTCAACTATATTACAATAAGGCTTTTTAAAAGATCTAAGTACCCTACGATGTTTAATAACAGATTCTCCTTTTCGACTTTGATCTCCACGAGGACTGGTAGCATATCTGTCCATAGCACAATGTCTGGCATATTTGGAGCTCAATGGATATTTGTCAAATTTACAAATAAATGAGTAAAAGATAAGAGGAGAAAAGATCTACATTTTAAAGAATTATTTTCAAGATTCCCAACATTAAATATCAATTAATAATCATATTCTTATTCCATATGAGATAACCTAAATATACATGTTGCAATTCACTGAGGTGGTAATATATAAGTTAAGAGACTGCTAATTACTGTCTGAGACCCTAAACCTTATAGCAGCAGATTCGAAGCAGGTAAGCATGAAGCAAAAGCCATTTGTCTGCTGCTCTCTTATTCATTGTTAGATTTTTTACCCTTTTATTTTCCATGGCTGTGGCACAGCTGGTAAAACTAAATCAGAAAAATTACAAATCCTCAATTTAGTTTTCCTAATGAGAATTCAGAGTTATAACCTGCATGACCACAGATAAACACTACTGAAAATGCAGCCAGCAAGCCATTTGATACATTTGATATATATTAATATGTGCACTCCACATAGTTTATTGAGTATTATCTGATGCAGGTTAGGTTATAGGGAATAAAGTGGTGGAAGGTTTTTACTGATATGAATTGGGACACAGTTGACATGTTGTATACTTCATGATAACCACTGCTGTTTAAATATGGTTTCCTAGAAATGGTTACAGTATAAACTAGATTCAAAACATCTCAGTTTGCGATTTCATTCTGTGAACTACACAAAGCAATTATCATATCTCCTTCCCTATGATTCCAACAGAGAATCCACTATATATAAATAAAGCTGTAAATAACTTGTCATGTGTAATCTTTATCCAGTCAGCATTTCAAAACATGAAAAGCAGAATATTTCTTAGCTGCTCTGTTTGCTCAAAATATGGCCTGAGCAATTCTAAAATGTAGAAAGATACACAGAAGCCTTAGTTTACCATGTCTCTTTGCTTTTAGGCAGGTATTAAATGAGAACTAGATATAGATCATTTTTGCAACAGAAGGCCTTTCTACCGCCACATTCTAAATGATGAATGTACAAAATATATCACAAGACAAGTAAAATTGGGTTAACTCTCGGAAATCCCTGGAGTCAATTTGGTCCTAAAGAACCTATGCTCACTAGGTCAGGCTCTGGAAATCCACCTCACAATAGTCTACTTGCAGTTGAAAGTGCAACACGTGATGTACCAGAGATTCGTGAGGAACCAAAAGACCCATACAAATTACAGTTAAAATATCCACGTTACTCAAAAGTCACTCAGCAGCAAAGTTTAGTTAATAATAATACTGGACAGATTATAGTTCTGACACTATAGTGCAAAACTGTATGTTTGAGAGAGACAGAGACAGAGAGACAGAGACAGAGAGAGAGTGTGTGTGTGTGTGTGTCTCTACTCAGACATAGGGACATTGGGGAAGAGGGTGAAGAATGAGGGAATCAGGCTGGAGCACACATGAAAGACAAAGCCCAAGGAAAATGGGCTCTTGATGCATAGAAAATGGTGGCTTCTATAGAGAATGTAATCTGTGTTTGGATCAAGGTTTAGCTCAGACTAGGAATGTCTAGTTCCAACCTCTGCCTATCTACAATAATTCCTTAGTTTCCCAGTTTCCCAAGCAACATGATATTGTAAGTTTGAAATGAAAAATCCAAGTTTTTTTTTTTTTTTTTTTTATCTCAGTTCTATCAGAAGCTGAATTGCTTTGAGAATGTCACAACTTCTCTAACCTAATGGGAACAACAATAAAGAGCACTTCCTTTTCACAGGGAGAGTACATAAAAACTTTTTGTAAACTATAAATTCCTTTGTAAATATTTGTAATCCATCTAAAATCAAAACTAATTGCGTTCTAATTAATTTGTGCTCAAGCTCCAAGAAGGATATCCTAATCAGTACAGTTTACAAGAATGAAAAATGACGTTAATCATTTGCATGAATTCTATAAATAAATAATAAAACTCCACAATAAATACCTACTGAGTTGACTTGGGTTTCCAAGCCTATATTGAGGATAATCATAATGGAATTTAATTTTTTGAAATAATTTGTTTGTATTCTTTTCCAATCTTATTAAAATGTGTGTCTGGAAAAGGTTCTATTATGTCCAAAGAACAACCCTGTTCTAACTATCTCCTAAATGCACATGTTGGCCACAAAATCATCAAGTCCTTTCTTATCCATTATCTTATTACATTATCACCACAACTGGCAGGGGTAGGCAGAACTGACATATCTGCATTTTACAGAGATGAGGCATCCTGGACTCTGAGAAGCTAAGTAACCTGGTTAAGACAACCCAGATGATAAGGGACGATTAGGATTCTAACTCTGGTCTTCTCACCCTTTGTTATGAGCTCTTTCTACTCTATCATCCTGTTAGAGCCAAACTATTCAACTTCAATTAGAAAAATAATTCCAGTTTCTTTATTGTATAGAAGATTTTCACTCTCATGTACTAATTTATATTATCAGGAAGTATGACAATTTGGAGTTTGAGCAAGATGGTGGTAGTTAACTTCATTATATATATATATATATATATATATATATATATATATGAAGGCTATCAACCAGAAAGTCTCAGTCTATTTGGTTTGCTATTTAGAATTCTTATTGATAAAAACAGAATATGTCAAACAAGCAATAGCCTCTATTTTATGTATCAAATATAAATGTCATATAAGCTACTTAAGACACTCTAATTCTATGGTAAACAAGCAATAAAACATAATTTATATTATAAATGTGCATAACTCCAGGTCAAATTGAACAAATAGAAACTACCTTCATAAGATTTCAAAGTAGTTAATATCATGAAATAGTAGTATAGCATATTCACAAAGCCTGCATCAAATCTCTCATTCCACAAATATGCTTACTAGTAACTCTGCTAAGCTTTGTGAACTCAAGGCCCAACCTAAATTTTAAAATATAAATATAATATGTGTGTGGTAGACACTAAGGTGAACTCTCCAGATGCCCTTTCAAGGGGAACTTGCTGCTCGGCTGTAGGCAGTGTAGTCAGCAAACAGTCTCCAGCTGTTCACCACATCAGAGTCAGCCACAGATGCAGAGTTGCCTCACTCTAGGTCATGTCTTTCCCAAGCTGACCCTCACTTACTGACTGAGCCAAGTGGAAGTATGAAGGCCCAGCCATTTGGGCTTGATGCAGGCCAACTGTGACAGGCAATATTTGCTCCAGAGCTCACCATCAGGTTGACTGAAGTTTTGTCAGGCCTAAATTAAGTTCAGCTTCTACTTCTAACCAATCCTGTTGTCCTCCTTCTTACAAGTGTTGATCTCTAATAAACGTCTTGTACTCTAAGTTTGACTCAGCAACTGCTTCTGAAAAATCTAAGCGGTAACAATGTACTTTTCTAAATATTTTACAAAAAAACGTTGATGTTAAAAGACATAGTGTATCCATAATATATAAAGAACTCTAACAACTCAACAATAAAAAGACAAATGACCTAATTTTAAAAATGGACAATGAATATGAATAACATTTCGCCAAAGAATGTACACAAATGACCAGAAAATAATGACCAAAAGGCACAAAAAAGATATGTTCAACACCATTAGTCACTAGGAAAAAGCAAATCAAAAACACGGTAAGATACCACTTTATAAACGATAGCATGGCTATAAACAAGAAAGACAATAACAAGTGTTAGTGAGAATGTGAAGAAATTGGAGTTTTCATACATTGTTAGTAGGAATGTAAACTGGTACAGCCAGTTTAGAATAGTCTGGCAGTTCTTCAAAATGTAAAACATCGATTTCCATATGACCCAGCAATTCTACTTCTAGGTATACACACAAGAGAAATAAAAACACATGTCCACACCAAAACTGATACACAAATGTTTATAGAATCAGTATTCATAATTGCCAAAAAGTAGAAACAACTGAAATGTCTATCAAGAATCAAGTGAAGACAGAATAAGCAAAATGTAGTATATCCACAGAACAGAATATTATTCAGTACAGAAAAGGAATGATATTGATACATGCTACGACATGAATGGCCTTGAAAGTATTGTGCTAAATGAAAGAAATCAGTTACAAAAGATCACGTGTTATACAATCCCATTTATATTAAATGTCCAGAATAGGCAGATGCACAGAAACAGAAAGTAGATTAATGTTTTGGGGAGTTGGTGGAGGGGGGGTAGGGGAACAAAGAGTGACTGCTAATGGGACATGGTTTCTTTCTGAGGTGGTGATTCCAACTCTCTTAAAGAGATACATCTGCACATTGGAGTAGTGTCCCTCTGTGTATTGAATGGCTCTGTCTCCCCATCTCTTCTTCTCTATAGATATAACGCTAAAGGTCAAGGCACAGTCTCAAAAGGGAGATTTGACAAACTCACGCTTCTCTTTTCCTTCCATGAAATAGGTGTGATAAGTGGACTTTAGGCAGACTCATTTAAAGAATTTCTCTCTTCAAATGCCCTTACCATCCCTCCCACTAGAGCCAGGCTGGCAATCATCTAGGCCTGCTCTATCTAGGCACTATAGGCAAATACATTATTTCCTAGGTATAAAAGGTAACATTATATATAAAATTTTTTTAAATCACAGTGCTTAACTCTAGCTTGTTCCAGTTCTATGATTTGGGGGCTCTCCGCCAATGGTAATTTGCCTCCCGGGCCTCTCATTATCCCTTGCATACATCTTTCAGTGAGAATCTAGTCAGAAACAGATTCGCTTTGGTCATGATTTAATTTCTGGGCCACATACCACCTAATAGCACCCCAATTTTACCCAATTTCTACCGGGACTGAAATTTGTAATAATTCTTTATTATTAATATTATTATTATTGCAACTGATCTCACACATTGTACTTACTTCAAAGTGAGAAATATACTATTTGCTATAAAAAAAACTGATGAAAAACTTGAGCATATAATCAAGCAATTTACTCTTAAGCCCAGTAAGCTAGACTAATAACACCAGCAATAAAGTTTAATGGCAAAGTAAAGCTTTGTGGAGACCACAATTGTACTGCAAATAAAGCATTTAAATACCACTCATCCAAAGTCTACTGACAGTCCATATTGATTATTTAAGGGGAAAATCTCTGTGAAGGTTGACTTTACCTAAATGTGTTAATAACAGGGAATGTTAAGTTCCTTCAGAATAGCTTTTTTTCTTTCTTTTTTGGCTTCTATAATTTCCCAATTCCTTATGAAGAGATAGTACTTTCTAGAATTTCATGTTTGTACCATATTTCAACAATATCCACATCCTGGGGCCAACAGGAGATGAATTCAAAAAGGTTTGAAGAGGCTCTGTATTGCTGTGATACTACAAATATCTGATCTTAAAAAAAGAGAATTAAGAATTTGAAACTTCAAGTCACCTTTTTAAACTACCATATTAGTTACTTTATTTACTTTATTAGACAACAATACATACAATTCATACCTTGCCTAAATTAACAAAATATCTGAGGCAGCAAAATTCTCTTATTCCAAAAACAAAGAACTTTGAACCCTCCTGGCTTCTACAAAATATTTTTCCCCCCAACAAAGGCCACCCATCACTCAGCCACACTATTAATTACAGGAAATTAACTCTGTGGCACTGAAGTTGTCAGTACAAGGGCACTTTCTGGGACGTTAAGGCATTTGTGTCATCAGACCTATGCTTAAACACAATATGCCAAATTGCTCTCATTACTATTGTCTACATAAGCACAAGGTGATAGAATCCCTTTCTATGATCTATTTTAAACCTATAAGCAGAATATAATAAAATGTTACTGAGACAAAAGTTAAGAATTTTACAACTAGACTTTACTTCCAACGTCACAGCAAAGCCCCTGAGGGAATCTGCCTGTTGAGAATAACTAAACTTGAAAAGTACATTACAAAATATTAGAAGATCTACAAATGTCACTCACTAAATTAATATAAAGGAAAAGGAAAAAAAACATAGTAACTTCGATATCTGCAAAAAAGTATCTGATAAAATTCAATATTCATTTTTGGAAGCGAAGTCATAGCAAACTAAAAGGAACATCCTTAACATGATAGAGGAGTTCAAAACAAACCGAAAAAACTTATAGTAAAATTACTCTTCTTGATAATATATTAAAAAGATTCTCTTTAAAATTAGGTACCAGAGAAAAATGCCCATCATCACCACTTTACTAATATCACTTCTAGTTAAAGTTTTCTGGTGGGCCTAGCCAGTATAATAGGGTAGAAAAATAAATAAAAATGTATAAGGATTGAAAATAGGAACAAAGTTATTATTGGCCGAAGATATGACTACCTAAAACAACAACAAAACAAGAAGAATAAAAAAAAAAAACCAAGATTTTATAGAATCAAAAAGCAAGAAAAATCTCTACATTATTAGGAATAAAAAGAGAATTTAGCAAGATGGCTGAAGTGATTTATATACAAAAATAAAGCATATTTATAAATACCAGCAACAATCAGTTACAAAGCGGTTTTTTTAAATGACACACTTTATAATAGCAAGAAGTAAAACCTACATAGTAAGACTAAATCTAACAAAAGGTATTTTAAACCTATAAGCAGAATATAATAAAATGTTACTGAGACAGTAAAGATGCCTGAAATACATAAAGAGATACGTCATATTTATGGATAGAAAGATTCAATAATGTGAGGATATTAATTTTCCTTTAACTGATAGATTCGATACAAGTCCACTCAAATGTAATGGAGCTTTTCATAGAACTTGAAAAACTATTTTAAAACATACTACGGAAGAAGAATGGACAAGAATGGCACTCCCAAAGAATAATAATATGATAGGAAGACTTGCCTTATCGGGTATGACAGTAATAAAGATAGTATGTCATTAGAACTGTAATAAACAAACTGACCAATAGAATGGAATGAAACTCCAAAACAGATTCACATAATAGGTTCATATAACACAGTCGACAATGACATAAAACTTGGGAAAGGATGGACTTTTCAATAATTAGGACAACTGGTTACTACATAATAAAAAAATAAAATTAGATACCTACCTCACTCCATACATTGGCATTACATGATGGTAGCAATGGGATGGACTAAAGGCAGAAATGTGAAAATCAAAACTTTAAACTTTTTAGGGGGAAATATAGGAGACTACAGTTTTTATGTTGCAGCAGGGAATATACCATAATAAGATATTTTATACTTACCAGACTAGAAAATAATTAAATATCACAATGCCAAAAGTTAAAAAGAATAGAGTATAACAGGGATTCTTATTCATATTGCTGATCAAAATATAAATGAGTACAACCACTTTGGAAAAATTGGTATGAGATTTCCAAGTTAAACATTCTCATAATCTTTAGTCCAACAATCTACAACCTGGTCTACAACCTGGTCTTGTATATGTACAACTGAAGACAGGTGTGAAAACATTTACAAAATGTTTACATCATCAAAAAAGCCAGTTTACAAATTATTTATAGCTACATAACAAGTTACCTCAAAATGTAGTTGCCAAAAACAATAAACACTTATAATCTCCCAGTTTCTGTCAATCAGAAATTTGGGTGCAGCTTAGCTGGGAAGTTCCAGCTCAGGTTCATGAGGTTACAGTCAAGATATTTTGGCAAGGTTTGCAATTATCTGAAGGCTTAACAGGGGCTGGAGATGGTTCACTCACATGAATGAATTATAATGTTGTTGCTAGAAACCTCAGTATTTCCCTACAACGGCTTCTTCACAGGACTGCTTGAGTGTCACCCTGACATGGCTTATGGGTTTCCCAAGAGAGATAGAGCCCAGAGAGCAAGGGAGAAACTGTACCATCGATTTCTAGATATTCTATTGGCAGAGGGCAACCCTATCCAATGTAGGAGAAGCCTAAACAAAGGAATGAATATGAAGAAGCAAAGATCACTGGTGGCCATCACAACTAGAAATGGCTGTTCCCTAATTGTAGGAGGGCAGATATACGGTAGTATATTAATAAAGATGAATAGTAGTGACAGTGAAAATGAATGAATCAGAACTACACTCAAAAACTGAATGAATTTTCCCAAACAATACTGAATAAATAACTGAGTCTCAGAAGACTATATTATGATACCATTTAAATAGAGCTCAAACTAAAACAAGTTATTGGTATCACAAGTTAGGTGATAAAACTATAAGAAAAATCAAGAGAAAAACATAAATTCAGAATAGTGGTTGCCCCTGTAAAGGTGGGAGGACCATGAGATGAGGAGAAACACACAGGTTAATGCAATAGTGTTCTGAGTCTTGGATTGAGTGGTGAATTTAAACCTGTTCATTATATTATTATGGCTTATAACATGCATAGAGCAGTCACTTTTGAACTGGTATATAATATACACATTATCACAACTGGCCCTTGTTGCATATATTGGTGCATATATATTTTATTTATCAACAACATATTTTTTAAATAAATAATTTAAAAACATTAAAAGAAAAAGAATATTATCATTTTAATAGCATTGCCTTTTATAAGTTGTGCTTTGGGGCATTTTTCTCTATACATAATGTTGAGAGTCCAGTCAGAAATTTGGGGGTCCTGTTGGTAAATAAATCCTATCAGAGAAGGTATAAGAAAAAGGATAAAGAGGTATTGAGTAAATTTCAGAGCAGTTGTATGTCAACAAAATATAGTATTACTAAAACTCGATTCCTTGACTATTTTGAAATAGAACTATTATTTTGAATAAAAATTTATTTCCTTAAAAGCTTTTGTACCAGCTATTCAAAAAGACAAACTATGTTTTATTTAAACCAGTATTAAAAATAATAATATCCCACAACTTTATAATAAAATATTTTAAACTGCAACTATTCATTTCTCAAAATGTCAACTGTCATTTATGTTTTTGTTCTTTGCTTAGTATACTGCTACTAGAAAATATAACAAGTAAATTCTGTCTTTAAAATATAACAAGTAAATTCTGTCTTTAAATATACAAACGATGAATATTTTTAAATGCTGGCATAAAGGACAGTTAGAACCAACTTGAAAAGATGAGAACTTAGAATTAAATTCAGAATAATTTGCCCCGTTGGCTACCAAAGGATGAACTCATCTAGTCACAAAAGAATATTTCCCACAGAAGATCATCTGCCAGTCTTTCAACATGACACAATAATGGGCTTTATTCTGAGGAAAAAAAATAATAGTAACTCCTTGTTTTTTTAAAAATAAGGTGAAAAAGGAAAATGCTGTAATAGCAGCCACTGGAGGGAGGACTTGTTGTTAGAATGAGAATAAAACAAGCATAAAACATTTTATCTGGTGCTTTGTCTGAACATAACATTTTGTTAAACTCATTCTATTTGTTTAAATGACATGCTGAAAATACTGCTTTTCTGCATGAGAGTTAAACTTCCTTTCATGGAAAAACAGATGTTGATTCAACCATCCTTTATTGGTACACAAATTAGCAGTAAAAAAATTATAAAGCTGCCTGGACTATCAAAAACTAGCACCAATGCTTAGTCTGAGTATATATTTAAAGGCCTATACTTGATTTTAAACAAGGTTATATTTGTTCATTTAAAATATTATCCACCAATTTTGCTATAAGACCTCAGGGACTACTCAGTCCCTAAAATCTGACTATAAATAAATTGGCAGAGCTTTGTGAACCTGTGGCATTGTTCTTCCTGTGGTTGATGGGTTTCGTTTGATTTTTAATGAAAACATTTATGTGTTTTAATATTAATGTAAACCTGGTTTTACACACACACACACACACACACACCAAAACAAAAACAAACAAACAAACAAAAACAAACAAGAATCCCAAAGTAAGCTGTAAGCCTCCAGTGTTGGTCTTCTACAGATCACTAAGTACAGAGATACTATATAAAGCAAGTTTAAATAAAGGTTCAAAACATAAAATTAGAGACTGGAAGGGCATAAAAGCGAGCTCTTTCACAATTCCAGTTTCTATGTTAATAGTGGTCATACACTAAACAACAGACATCAGGCTTGTGTAAAGTCCTGAAACATTTCCAAAAGTAACAACATCCCTTCCATTTTAAAATGATTCCTTACACAATCAATATTTTGGAGTCGACCTCTTAAACTCGAGAATCCTACTGTGATTTACTCAGTGTGTCAACAAAACTGTCAGTCAGTTTTGAATAAGAACAATTCATAAGAAAAAGCAAGAAATGAAGGGTAGAGTAAACTCAAATAAATTGAGTGGAAGAGCATAGAAATTCATCTGACAAGGTATTCTACTGAATAGGGAACACCTAAACAAAGAAAATAAATTTCAAAAATAAATCAAAAGTTTGGAAAGAATATAATTCATACATTTATGCCAAAAGAAAAAATTAACAGCTATCAATTAAAATGATATACTATATCAAAGATGTTTCTAAAATACTATAAGTTTATATTTTAAATGTACATGGAAAATCACTATTTTAGGACTTCCCTAGTACAATTTTTTTTTAATTTTATGAAATACTGGTCATTAATTTATGTTTTAAATTTTAGATCTACCTAATATCCATATGCCTTTAAAAATAAATAAATATATAGTAATTGGAAAAATGCTAAATATATTCACTTATCAATAATAAACCAAAACTAAAATTTTTAATTATAGAATATAAAGGATAGAAAAAAGAAACAACCTCACCCAAATAGTCTGTAGAAATTCAAAACAAGTCTTAGGCAGTAAGACATTTTAATAAATAACCAACAGCTCAATAATTTTGTAGGTGAATATATATGTTATACATCAAAGCTGAAATTAGCTACAACAGGCATAAATAACTCTCTCTGAAATTTTTTGCTGCAGTTCCTATCACGCCAAAATATTTAGAGGGAAAAAAAAGGTGGTTAGATTTTGAGAGAAGTACATTTCAGGATTAGAGAAAGGCTCTTTAAAGAAAAAAACTTTTTTTTATTTTTAGAGTAATCTTAACTTGAAATGTATTTACTTCATTTTGCTAAGAGTTTATTTTTTCCATGTCTTTCATAATAAAATTCACTGGTTAGTTAAAAAATGAAGTTGAAACTTTAAGACATGAAACATTTTTCATTCAATAATTACTATGTCTGGAATATTTTCTTCAAATAATGTGCTCTGAGTACCTCATGGAATTTAGCTCTTTGTATTTTGTATTATGGTCAACTGCGCACAGGCAGTATCTCTCACAGGACAAGGGCTGCATCTTACTTATTTTGACATCTCTTATATACTATAGGTTCATAAATATTGACTTAAATAGGGCTTATAATAAGAGAAAAAAAATGTGCCTCATTAAAATCAAAACCATTTGTTCTTCAAAAAAAAAAAAAAAACATTAAGAAAATGAAAAAGAAGCCACAGACTGGGAAAAGATATTTGGAAGACATATATCAAAAAAAAAAAAAAGACATGCAGATTATATAAAGAACTCTTACAATTCAATAAGACAACCCAATTTAAAAGTAGGCAAAAAATTTTCATAAATTTTATAAAATTTATATAAAATAAATAGTTTAGAAGTTACTTCTAAAAAAGTCATACAAATGACCAATGAGAAATTGCATAAGAAAACATTTGGAGGTGATAGAAGTATCCATTATCGTAACTGTGATAAGATAGCTTCACGCATGTAGGCTAAAATTTATCAAATTATATACTTTAAATATGTATAGCTTATTGTACTTCATTTATACTGTAATAATAACAGGTAAAAGTGAAGAAACTTTAAAACATTTTTAAATGGTATTGGCATAATTGATTCTATTTTCCTAAAATCTTTACATATTATGGTAGTATTCATTCCATATGTGTAGAAAAAAATGAGAACTATATAAACTACGTGAGAAGGGATTATTTTATTACATTTCAGCCAAACCTTATTATTTATTCCAAGAGAGATTAGCAATATACATAAATACAGAATAACCTAAATATCGCAAGTATTTAGCTTTATATGTTATTGTAATTGCTATTAAGGAATTAACACTATAAACCAGAAAAATAGCTCTAAGTATTAAAACTTCAAGCAAACACATATTCTTAATACATTAGAAATAATAAATTCTAATCCTACTACTCTAGTTAACTGAGCAATATTTACACACATGAAGAGGTCAAAAAAGAAACCTAAGCTGATCTTTAGCAAATACCTAACAACTTCCATAGATTAAGAGGGTTTGGGAGTAGATACAGGCATGTAATATTTCACAAACACTAAAAAGCTCTAACACTAATGTCCTTTATTAAATCAGCAGAACCAACCTACAGTTTCCTGCTATTCTTTCATTCATTTGCTTAATAAAAATTCTTAAGTATCTCAAACATATCAGATTCTGTGTTTGACAGAAGAGATACCAAAAGGTGGTAGAGCATATGGTTAAAACTGACACTTGACCAGAATGCCTGTGCTTAAATTTTACTCAGCCTCATATTCTGTGCATTACCTAGGGCCAGTTACTTAACCTTCATCTCTGCATAGAAGGTTAACTTAGCAGGCTTGGGGTGCAAGCTTGGGGTGTTCAAACCCTCTATTCTCTGAAGAAAGGACTGGCCCTTTACTGCCTTCTGAGAAATAACCTATAAGTCCTTGGAATATCAAGCCTCATTAGAGTATCTCTGTATACCCAGGGCTTGGGCCATGCCTCACAATTTATACTAACCACATGATTTATGGTGACTGCCCATTTTTGTTCACCTGGATCCTAAGGCATTCAGTACCAGTTTAATATCTGTGAGGGTTGAAGATTGAGTAGTTAAGGTCAGTTATGTGGCCACTCCATTACTACATGACTGAGGCCCAATAAAACCCTGCACACCAAGGCCCAGGGGAGCTTCCCTGGTCATAACACTTTCCCCTTGTTGTCATACGTTGCTGTTGGGAGAATTAAACATTTTCTGTAGGACTCTATCGAGAAAGGACAACTGGAAACCAGTGCCTTGGCTCTCCTGGACTCCTCCTTATGCGCTTGTTCACTTTTCTGATTTTAATCTGTATCCTTTTACTGTAGTAAACTGTAAGCTGTAACAGCTTTCCTGAGTTCTGAGTCTCTCCAGCAGGTCAAGCCTGAGAAGGGTCTTGAGAACTTTCAACACGGTAAATGTTTCCACATCTGAAGAACACATTTAATATTAGTACCTACTTAAAGAATACTGAGAGAGATATGAATTAATGCATGTTAACTGCTTATAATTTATTTGCTGCTTATCCTGCTGTAACAAAAAAGAGTAGTCCTAAAGCTGAATTGCTTGTTCTGGTGAGAGAAAATATTAACTAATTAAATTCCAAGTGCTAAAAAAATTACACATAATGCATCAGAATAACAAAAAGCATAATTTCCTCCCTCCCTTCCTTCCTTCCAACACTCTTATCTTCTTTTAGGTCTCCCATCATTTCTTATTTCTTAACTAGACTGTTGGAGCATCTTCATAACAATATTATCCTTGCACGACTTCCTGACATTACCATCACCACCACCATTGCTTGATGCAACTTTATATCCTGTCAACCTGATTCCTTACTCATAAAATCCATTATTTCCCCGATTTCTGTAGATATAAACTGGTAAAACTCATCCAGTTCTTTTGGTACGTATCACACCTCTTTGTGGTTTAAAATTTTTCTCTCATCCTGTGCGGTCTTTTCAAACTCGAACAATTCCAGGTCTAGAAGCAATGGAAGGCAGTCAGAATAAGACAAGAGGAAGATAAGCAGTCCATTGCATGAAACTACTCAAGGGAAGCCATTACAGGGTTTTTGGGCCAAGGCAGACAGAATTCCTGAGAAGGAGTAGAAGGATTGCTTCTACTGGCAAAGGAGGTTCAACAGAACTGAGAAATACAAGATTCCTAGCTTTAACAGAATCTGCCCATATGTACCCATTCCAACTATCAAGGTCCCAATATTTCCTTCAAGGTTGCAAATTCAAATTATACTAAAATTTAGTCACCTACCTACATGATTTGTCTTACAGAAACCTTAGTACTGCAACTGTACGAGATAAGAGTTTCTTTCAGAGCAGCCATAGATACAAATTTTGGTACTCGGAAGTGGAGTGCTGCCATGCCAAAAACCTAAAATTCGAGAGTAGCTTTGGAAACAGGCATTGGTCTCTGAGAAGAGTGTTAAAGAAATTCTAAGATACCCTGAAAAACCTGTTAATAGAGGCTCAGTGCTCTTTGATAAGGCTGTGGGTAAGAGCTTGCAAATAAGCAAAGTAAATGTTACTGGAAACTTGAAGAAGGAGAATCCTTATTATGTAATGGCAGAAATTTTAGCAACACTGTTCCATAGAGTTACATAGAAAGCAGAAAATGTACCTAATGAAGTGGCTGATCTCACTGAGATTTCCAACCAGAGTGTTGAATGTGCCACCTGGTTCTTTTGCTGCTTATATTAAAATGTGAGAAGTAAGAGAAAAAAAATGAAAGGACTGTTAAACAAACAGAAGCCAAGACTTGCTCTACAAAAGATACCATAAAGAGAATGAAAAGCCAAGCCACAGACTATTTGTAAAAGAGATATCTGATAAAGGTATCATATCCAAAAATACACAAAGAATTCTTAAAAGCTCAATAGAAAGAAAACAACCCGATTGAAAAATGGGCCAAAGACCTGAACAGACACTTCATCAAAGCTATACAGATGGAAAATAAGCTTATGACATCACATGTCATTAGAAAATTGCAAATTAAAACAATGAGGTATCACTATATACCTATTACAATGGCTAAATCCTAAACTTCAACAACATCAAATGTTTGTTAGGATGTGGAGCAACAGGAACTCTCATTCATCGGTGATGACAATTCAAAACAATACAACCAAGTTGGAAGACAATCTGGCAGTTTCTTACAAAATATACTCTCATTATATAATCCAGGAATCATACTCCTTGGTATTTAGCCCAGTGAGTTAAATACTTGCAAAATCCTAAACACAGATGTTTGTAGTAGCTTTAGTCATTATTGTCAAACTTAGAAACGATCAAGATGTCCTTCAGTAGGTGAATGAACAAATCAACTGTGGTACATCCGCACAATGGAATAAATGAATGAATGAATGAATGAATAAATAAATAAATAAATAAATAAATAAATAAATAAAGAGCTTTCAAGCCATGAAAAGACAGGGAGGGGCCTTAAATGCATACTGCTAAGTGAAAGAAGCCAATCTGAAAAGGCTAAATACTATATGATTATATGATTCCAACTATATAATATTCTGGGAAAGGCAAAACTATGGAAACTGTTAAGTCGGTGATCATACGGGTTTGGGATGAGGGGGTGGAAAGAAGGGATGAAAAGGCAATGAAACCATTTCAAGGCAGTGAAAGTATTCTGTACAATAATTTGATGGTGGATAATGGCATTATATATTCGTACGAACCCAAAGAATGTGTAACACCAAGATAGAACCCTAACATAAACTGTGGACTGAGTGAAAATTATTTGTCAGTGTAGGTTAATCAAGTATAACAAATGTACCACTGTGATGCAGGATGCTGATAGTCAGAGAGGCTGTACACATTTGAGGGCAGGGAGGATATGGGAAATATCTGAACACTCCACTCAATTTTTCTCTAAACCTAGAACTGTTCTAAAAATAAAGTATATTAAAAAAATTTCTCTCAAGATGAATAATGCTAAAATTAAGAAATGCCTTCTGAACAAAGATCAAATCCTGGGCACTTCCGGGAAAACATGGTTCAAAGATGAAGCTGAGGATATAACTAAAAATCTTTTGTTAAAACCTCAAAAATACTAAAAGTGGTGCCTCGAAGTATGAGTCAGTTAGATGAAAGGCCCTCTAAGCAAAGTAGAGTGTGTATTATTGATTCTCTCAAACACTAAAGTTCTAGGAAGCTTGAGGGCATTGTCTCTCAGTCTTCTTAGCTGAAGTATACAAGGATTTAATTCAAAGAAATTTGTAGATGTACCTTTTGTCTAAAGGACGTATCTCAACAGAATTCATAGAACATCCATCAAGATTTATGTAAGATTAATAAATCTTTTTAGTTAAATTTAAAAGATTTAATATATTTTAAATCAACCTTTGAACCTCTAAGTTCTACTAGCAAGAAGTAGGCTGAGAAAACTACGCACCTGCAAACATCTTTCATGAAAAAATAAAGTGATAAAACCAAGAGCACAGAAGACAAAGCTGAGAACCATGAAGAATATCCCCAGGCTTGAGATCGCATCAAAAAACTTCCAATATTTACCCATCTGGATCTTCGAGTTGCTATAAATCAGTGAAATCTTTGTGTCTCCCCTATGCCTGTCCTACCACAGTATGTGGAGTGCTGGGGGAGAGGAGAGGCAAGTAGAGAGGAACTGTATTCAAAGAGCTGTGCTTAAGGAACTACACCCAAGGAACGCTGTCTCCACCTACACCTGACTTAAATGATGAGATTCTGGGCTTTGGGGTGATATAGTGACAGAATGAGACATCTGAAAGCCTGGGGAAGTAGTAGGTGTACTCTGCACATGGGAAGGACATAAACCATGGGGACTGTGGCAGCTAGCTTCCCACTTGCTATTATTCATGTAGTCTCATTCCACAATGTACTGGAGTTGATCTGTATAACCAATACTAAACAGAAGTGTTACTATCACACCTCTGAGAAGATATTATAAAAGACTGTGCCTTCCATCTTGGGCGCCTTCTTACCATATCAGATCAGTGCTCTCCTAAGGAAACCATGTGAGCAGCCCTAAAGAGAGACCTATGTGGTAAGTGAAGCTTCCTGCCAACCATGTAAGTGAGCCCGGAAGTGGATCCTCCAGACCTAAACTGCAGATGACAGCAACTCTGGTTGATATCGTAACTACAGCCTCATGAGAGATCCCAAATCAGAACCATCCAACTAAGCTGCTCCCAAATTCCTGACCTTAAGAGACTGTATGAGATAATTAATATTTTTCATTTTAAGCTGCTAAATTGTAGAATAATTTGTTGCACAGCAATAAATATACTTTTTTTATTAAATTTATTGGTGTGACATTGGTTAATAAAATTATATAGGTTTCAAGTATACTGTTCAATAATATGTCATATGTGTATTGTATTGTGTGTTCACCAACCAAAGTTAAATTTCCTTCTGTCACCATATATTTGTCCCTCTTTACCCTTATCTATCTCCCCTCTTCCCCGCTTTTTAATCCTTTTTAAAGCTCCCAGATTCATTCATTCTCATCATTACTAAATTGCTTACTGATTTTCCAAATCAACTATGATTTATTTTCTATGTGAGGAGAGAGCTTCATTTGGATTTACCAAAACAAGAATGCTTTCTTTTACTATCTTTGGATTTAAAAAAGTGGAAAATTAGTTTACATAACTCAGTATTTTCAGTATTACAGAGTTGATCTGGCTGACAGTCTTCACTGAGAGAGTTAGATTACATTTTTAATTAGAACACTTAAAAACACAAACACATATGCTTGTTTGGATAAAAATAATTATACATGTTTCTTATTGAGGAAAATATTCAGAATAAATAAGTTTATTTTAAATAAATTATTTTCAATGATAAAACTGAAACGTCTAGTTTCTTAAAAGTACTTATAATAGTCCTAATGTGACAAAAATTTCAACATTACAATCACACTGAATCAAAATAATAAAATACTACCTATAAATAATAATATTCTAATCCTAATTACCTGTCACATACATTATAGCAAAACTGATTTATCATATTAGTGCCCTCTAAAAATGTAGAAAAAGATCATTCAAGGACAGAATAGAGATTAAAAATGCTTTGATGCTAGAAGAAAGAGGTATGAAGTAATTTCCAATGTAACCAACTTTGTCAGATCCTAGAACCAGACCTAGAACTATCCTGTTTAAAGTTTAGGCCAGAACCTACCTACAGGAAAGACCCTATCACTATCTTGAAAGCTGCTTCAGGGAGGTCACTGAAGCACAAAGGGATAAAAAAAAATTAAATTTACAGCATAGACTACTAGTAGTATTGGAAGTTACATTGAATGCCATATCCTGATTACCGTAGACATCTAGAAAAATAAAAGTGAACAGTACAGCCACAGAAACGCAAAGATAAACAGTATCCATGTTAAAGTTTGTATAATGCAAGAATCAATTCGAATGTCTACAGGAACCAAAAAGTTAACAGTAGTAAATGCGGGCAGTGAGGCCCTCTAAGTCAAGCTTACACTGTATGAGTGTGAAGACGGCAACAAACTGGAAAACAAATGGCTCACTTGAAGGGAATTGCTATCGCCCTCATTGCTGCTACACAGAATGAAGGCCTAGTGTCCTGGAACTTATTTTTTGGGAAAACAAAATCTGGATTTTTACTTAAGTTTGCTGAAACTAATTTTAAAATATTAAAAACTGGGCAGGCCCATTCAGCCTGGAGGTCACCAATTTGCAAACTCTCCTCTGTGCAGTATTACAAAGGGTATATTTATCTCGTATTTCCCAATGCGGTTCAGCAACATACAGGGCAAAAAGATATACACCAGTAATAAAAATAAAACTACAGTGATTCTATAGAATAATAATTCCTCAGAAAGTGGAATTAGTTCAAAAGTACTTTCCAAAACTAAGCCTACATGGTTACTCCAATTTTTGGAACAGTCAAACCATGACTACTATATGGGCACAGGTAATTGACACTTCTTCAAACTAGCTGACATTTTAAAAAATAATATAATTTCAAAATATGGTAATAATATTTCTCTCTGCTCTCAGGTCTTTACCATATATATCCATGTGCCTAAAACAGTTTTATTAACAAATCATGATATACCTCCCTATGCCATATCTACATTTGTATAGCATGGTTCCTGACCTATCATTACTATCTATGACTAATTCTAATGTCCGTGCTTATAACTGTAGTCCTTGCAAACACATGATTCCAAGTCTTATTTTTGTGCCATTCTTCTATTCGCATTTTTTGACACCTTATTGGCAAATTTCTAAAACATTATACCTTTCAATATCCATAAGTAAAACCTAAATCAATGTTTATAATTCAAATGCTACACTTAATTTCTCAAAACTTGAAAGGTCCTATACTCTATCCTAGATTTTTTACCCTTGTATTTACTTTACAAATGCCCACCAAAACACTTTCACCATACCTAGAAAATAGTAGGAACACACACACACAAATTGTGGATAAATGCATATCTATTAATTTTATTTGAGTTCTATTAAATTCTCCTTTGCTTTTTTTTATCTAATTGAAGCCTCTCTATTCATTGTCAAAGCCCTAGAAACACCTAACAGTAGCAGGATAAGTTCCTAATAAACTGAGGGTAAATCTATTTTTTAATGTTTTAAAAGAAATTTGTGATAAATCTTGTTAGAAGATAAATTTCCTCAACTGAACTATTTTCAAAATGTAGGGGAAAAATTATATTGGATGTTCTTAAAGTATAACACAATGTATTATTTTTCTATCATCTTTCATTCCATTTTCCTTCTTCCTTTCTACTTTCATGTGCCTTCGTTTTTCTCAGTCACTTTAAATGGCATGTAATCTAAAGTTCTCCATTAAGGCCTTTCTTCTTTCATATTTTTGAACAATTTCAAATGATTCAGCTTTAAAGTGGGTCTATGGAAACCAAGTTCATCAAACTCTAAACATTACTAGAGCACAAGCAATCCAATCATTAAGAAAAATAACAAATCAGCCACTAACTGGTATATTAGTCTGTTCAGGCTGTCATAACAAAATACCAGAGACTAGGTGGCTTAAATAACAGAAATTTATCTTATCACAGTTCTGAAAGCTAGAAATCCCAGATCAAGGTGTGGCAGGGTTAAATTCTCATAGGAACTCCCTTCTTGGCTTATAGACAGCCATCTTGTTACTATGTCCTCACAGGGTTAAGAAAGCAATCCAGGGAGATCTCTGGTGTCTCCTCTTATAAGGGCACCAATCCTATCAGATCAGGATTCTACCCAATAATTTCATTTAACCTAAATTACTGTCTTGGGGTTGGGGCTTCAACATATGAATTTTAGAGGAACACAATTCGGTCCATAGCAATCAGAAAGGAAAACATTAGGGGATTTTACCATGTTTAAGGACATTTGTGTTATAATATTCTTGACACTTTTCCAAATATCCTGTAATCTTAGAAGATAGGTTACTTCAATACCATCAGTTCATGTGGCCCTGCTTTCAAATGCTAAGGCCATTTCTGTCCCTAATCAGAGGAAAGAAGGAGCAGAGAAAGGAAATGTGAAAGTTTTGCACAACCACAGAGAGGGCACAGTCCACCCAAGACACTTCTAATACCAACTGCAGGTTCAGAGGATTCCCAAAGTCCCCTCAGGTTCAATAATTCACTAGAATTATTATTAATTATTATCATCATCAAAGACTCAAAGAACTCACTTAAAACTGTTATACTCACAGTTACGGTTTATTAAGGGAAAGGATAAAGATTAACATCAGGGTAGAGAAGCAGCCCATAGGACAGAGTTCAGGGGAATACCAAAATGGAGCTTCTGATGTTCTCTCTCTGTGGAGTTATGGACATGGTGGTATCTATGTGTGACAATATGCACAGAGTATTGCCAACTAGGAAAGCTAACAGGAGACATGGTGTTAAGAGTTTTATTGAGTCTACTCCTCTACATGCTTGATATGTTTCCAGGTCACTTAAACCACATGACCCAAAGTCCCCACCCTAAGACTAAGTAGAAATGGCAAGCCCCCACCCAAAATCACGTTGTTAAACTTTGCTGCGACCTAAGGCCCCCAGGCAAACAAAGATACTAGAAATCACCACTCCCAGAAGCTGAGGGAAAAGGCCAAAACCTCTTTGAGCAAGGTTAAATACTACACAGGAGACAAGAGAAATCATTATTTCCTATTGCTTAGGGAGGCGAGTCTGTGCTACTCACTAAACTATACTAACCTCTCCTCACACCTCACGTTCCTCCCCATCCCCCAATGAGTTGGCTCCTATCTCCATCTTTCAACTCCATCTCTCACTACAATCAAAAATATCTGTCTGTAACTATAAGTTCCTTTTTGCTTTTATAAACATCAAACTACTAAGAGCTACATCTTCTGTCTAGAATGCCTTTCCATTTACTTTTAAGTGACTTATCCTTAAGTTCCCACCTTAGGCATCATTTTCTCCAGAAAGCCTTTTAATAACCCCAGGCAAGGCACTGTGCCTCTCCCAAAGGATCCTATACATACTTCTGTCATAACAATACAAACATTTTGCTAAGGTCTTACCTTTATAACAGACACGCCAACCAGCATGTAAGATCCTGAAGTGTTGGGGAGGCGGGTCCACACTGTCTTATGAAAGGTAACTAGCTTTTAGTGATTCAAATAACTGAGACCCTAACTAACTCTTCCCCTAGTTTACTTTCCTCACATTTCAGTTAATCTAGATCTTGGGCCTTTTCCTGTTCCTTTATCCCCCTCTTCCTCATCTCTTTTGAGATCAGAGCCCGAACCCTGTTCAGCTAGTGAAGGGAGAAAAGATATTCTCCCAACTTGAACTTGGATATGAGCATTTAAGAGAAATACTCCAACTGCAGTAGAGGATGTTAAACCAAATGGATCAAGGTGATTAATTTCTAAACTATTGAAGTTAGTACCAGAATCATTTACACAGTATAGACAAAAACGATGCTGTGCAGAAGAATGGGATAATTCAAATCAAGACAGTATCTCACCCATCAATCAAACTTTTCAAATTTTTAAAATGCCTCACCTTGAGTTATAATCTTGGTCACAATTCTTGTTCCATGTTCTAAACAAGACACCAAACTAAGCTATGCTTCGTACATGAAAAGAGGAGCATCACTCAGATTCCTTCATTACATTGGATACTAATTTTGAGTTGTTTTTTAACTAGAGGTCATATGTCTGTTGAGCTACATATTGTATCTTCGAAACTTCTTTCTTATACCAGATCACATATGATGGCAATATAATTAGCAGGCTATAGGAATACTAGCCACATCCCACAGTCCTTGGCAGTTACACTGTTGGGTACTAGTTGTGACCATTCCTGTAGTAAGCTATTAAAGGACCTTACAAGGGCCAAATCCACAATCTTAGTTTTATTAGCGCCTCTCTAACTTCAGAGCGAATCAACCCTACATACATTATCAACCTAGACTATGATTAAACTAAATATCCAATCTGCTATAAAGAAATAGAACAAAAAATAAATGCTTTGCTTCAATGATCTGTCTTCAGTGATATTTTCTTCTACAGCAAAAAATATCTGTATTATCTATATTGCGAAAATGAACTATTCTCAAAAAAGGAAACAATATAATATACTATCAGAGAAAGTACTACAGTATTGCTGTCCCTAACTTGTCTTTAACATAGCTGTGAAACTCTGAGCAGTCACCTGACAACTCATCTGTAGCAAATTAATCAATTTTAATTTGTCAAAGAGTGATAAGCAAAATTGTGGTACAATTTTTCATTAGTTAAATTAAAGCAATCAACTTAAATGAGCTTTATAACTGAAATAGTTAGCTAAATGTAGTACCCCAAGAACATTTAATAGATGATGACAATGTACAAAACACTCAATAGTAAAAAAAAAAAAAAAAAAGGTTACCTTTAATTATTGGGCCATTAGCCATTCTGGATTTTAAAAATTCCTTTCCTCATTAAACAGATAATCTTAAAAAAAAAATTTTAACAATGCTGAACAATGTTAAATTATACAATTACTCACTGAATTACTCAATTAAACCTCATTATTCTATGGATGGAAATTACGTGATACGTGATCTGAAAAACTTAGTTTATTCCTGTAGGACTGTACACACACACTTTCCAAACACTAACTATTGAACCAGATGGATCGACATACATTACAATAGCTCTTACTGAATTACTCAGGGCCAAGTGGCTGACTTCAGAACCACATGCTAAGATGTAGTTGGTAATTTTCACTCTCTCACTCTATCTCCAGCCCCATTCCAATCTGTAGAGCTATATTACTTTCCGTCACTTTGTTGCTGGGCCCCTCTCCTCTGCTGTCATTTCTGGTGCTTATCATCCACTACTGTTACTGACCTTCTTTGCCATTCTCCATCTAGCCACATTCAAATGCTATACTGCTATCCAAAATCTGTTCTGTTTTTTCATCATTTTTGCCTCTTCTGTGCGAAGTGAAATAAGCCAGTCACAAAAAGACAAATGTTGTATGCTTCCACTTATATGAGTTGCTTAGAGTAGAGACAGAAAATTCACAGACAGAAGGTAGGTTGGTGATTGCTGAGGGGAGTGGGGAATGGGGAGTCAATGTTTAAAGGGTACGGATTTTTAGTTGAGGAAGATGAAAAGTTCTGGAGATGGATGGTAATGATGGTGTTTAACACTGTGAATGTACTTAATGCCACTGAAATGTACAGTTAAAAACAGTTAAAATGGTAAATCTTATGTATATTTCACAACAAAAATATGAATGAAAGGTAAAGTTGATATAGCGCAAGATTTGCTACTTGGTTATCAATGGCTACTGTGAAAACCCAATCTGACTCGAACAGCACAAGTTACATAGAAGTGAGTAAATGGTGTTTAACTTTGTTAGTGCTAATGTAGAGCATGAAAACATCTAAGGACATCAGATTCTCCTCAAAGAGATATGTTCAGAAAAGCTGAGAAAAATAGGCTGTCAATAAATAAGATTCCTCATGCACACACCAAATCACTGATAAATATTCACTCTCCAGATTTTTAAATACTAATGCCTCTGATGTGGGCCACCATTTACAAAATGTATTTACAGAACTTTTGATTGTTTTTTTAAGTATACACAGTTAATAAGTTTTTTTTTTTTTCTTTTTCTTTCCTCCTTTCTTTGGGAAAAGGCCTTCTCCCTCAAACTCCGATATTACCCTGAAACTGGTGACTCTGGTCTTCTGGCTATTATAAGGATCATTGAAGCCTGGTGACTCTGGTCTTCTGGCTATTATAAGGATCATTGAAGCCTGGCGTCCACTGTAGGCAGAAATGGCTTTAGGCTGGGCAAGGCCGTTAGATTCCAAGAGGGGAGCGGACCTTTAACCCAAGGGGTTTTTTCTTTAAGAAATACATTAACCAAGCCTGTTTTCCTTTACTCAATAGACAAATCATTAATAGAAACATAACTAGATATATGATTTAAATACCATTTGTATCTTGTTTTATTTCCTTGTCTAGGGAAAGAGGCAGCATTTTGGTGGGATAACCAAGACCCCATTCTGACTGAGATAGAGAGGAAAAGAGCTCCATGAAACCCCAGTAGGCAGAGACTATGATCCTTCTCAGCAGGAAGCAGATGAAGAAGAGACTTCCCATCCCTCAACATCCATACTAATAAGGGGTTCATAGTTCTTAGGAAAAGGTTAGGAAGGAAAGTTAGATAGGGGTTTTTGGGTCCACCTGCAAACCTCTGAGGTCATCCTATTCTAGAAAGAGTTTGCCCCAGTCCTCCCATAATTAAGAAAGCCAAAAGGCATTTTTGGGCTAGAAAGTAACTCATACAAAGAAACAAGCAGAAAATTGAGTACTAGTTTAAGTCAGACACTCACATCTGTACAATGAAAAGCGTAACGACCTTCAATTCACCTGAGCCTCACTATACCATCTTAATATAATATATATGCCCGGAAGTTCATTAATATCATTATAATAGACTGAATTATGGGAATGAATGTGCTTAGAAAGCAAACGATGAGTCACTGGGTCCTGTCAATCTTAGCTGCCCATCAAGAAAGCTGACTCCTATAAGAAAAGTATCCACCCACAGCAAATAGGGATAAAAACCCCAAAGGCTTTGTTATTGGGCCTTTTGAGCCACCCTTCTCTTGCTCAGGCCCACTTTCACGTCTAGAAGTGTACTGCTGCTTTACTTTCTTGCAATAAAGCTATTCTTTTCTGTTGTACTTCGGTGTCTTGCTCAACTGTTTGTTTGAGACATCAAGAACCCAGACAACGCATCGAGAGGGGAACCCCACTCTCCAGTAACACCTCCTATACTCTTGTTCCAGAGCCTTTTGCTAGCCCAAAACACCTGTTCCCCATTCACTCTCTCATTTCACTGAAATCTCTACTCAAATGTCCCCTTACCAGAGAGGCTAAGTTTGACCACCCCATCTAAAACAGCATCCTCAATCACTCCCTCTCCTCTTAATGCGCTTTTTCTTCATAACTCTTACCACTACTTGATATATATTTACTTGTTAATTTTCCTTTTCCACCCACTACACTATAAACTCCAAAGGCACAAGGACTTCGTTGGTCACTATTGAATTTCCAGCACCTAGAACACTTCCTGGCACACTGAAGGTGGCCAATAAACATCTGTTAAATGAATGAATAAATGGATGTTCACAGCCTCACATCATACTTCCCTCGTGGCCTTGGTATCATTCTTCCACCCTCCAGCCTTGTAGCAGCCTCTGCCTCAAAGCCATCCAGAACATCCCTGGTTTAGGCTTCACTGGTTAAGTGGAAGAAAAACCTGGTTTAAAAGTCAGAAGCCTGGAACCAACACTGACAGTACTACCTTAAGAACTTCAAAGAGTGCTCTCTGACTCAGTTTCTAAACATGCTAAAGGAACTCTGTATCTGTCCCTCACAGATATAGAAAAAGGATAAAGAATTTACCTCCAACACTGCTTTAAGACAAAAAAGATACCATGTATTGCCTAACAAACATCATATTACACATATTTTGATAAAAATTACAAGGCACTTTGCAGTCTGAAAACTACAAAATTTTCCCTTTACAAATTTTCAGAGGATTTGGGGAAATGGACAAATGCAACGAAACTGATTGTCAATCAATATAGCCAAAAATTAAGTAACCAGTTACTTGACCCAACAGCTACACATTCTGGAGCACTAGAAGAATATGCAGAAGAATATGTTAAATCTCTGAATGAGGGAGAGAAAAGACTGTTTCCAAAATATACCTAACTTTATTTCAAAGTCAAAAGTACTAAACAAGAATTCATGCCAGTGGCAAACGTCCCATCAGCACCCATGCACGTTAAAACTTTTGAGAGCATTTTATAACTGCACTTTAACTTTCTGTGTGCAGTAAGTGACTCTTGGCAAAGCTTTGGCAGTTGATAATTTTTGTAGAAAAAAAAATCTTTAGCCAGAGAACCACAATACTTCCCTTCTACTCTTATTAATAGTAGGAGGGCCCATTACTCTATGGTCTCTAGGGCTCCCAGAACCCCATGGACCAGGTGAAAGGAAAGTCATCCAGGGAACACACGTGTCCTGACCCGCCACAGAAGTGGTAATGGCAGGTGGAACCTACCCATTAGCGAGGTCCAGAACACAGGGCAAAGGTGACCACAGGAAACTAGCCTAGTTCCCGGCAGCTTCTGGCCCTGGGGCCAGTGACCCTCTCCCAGGACCGACCAGGCCAGACCCCTACTCTGATTTCGTCCCAGGCCTGCCCCGGGAGCTCACATTCCCGCAAACGCAGGTCGTACCTGAACTCTTCCCCCAGCTACAGGGCTGCGGGGTGAGGCGGGAGGAGGCGTGGCCTTCCAGCTCTTCAATCGAACTCCCTCGTGCGGTTGTTAATGACTTTCTCTCTCGGGATCCGCGCCCCGAACAAGTTCGAGTGCACTTCCGGGGTCTGCCAGAGACTGAAACGTCATTGCGCGCGCGACGGCGACAAATCCGGAAATACGCGAGGCGTGGTCGCTGGCGTGGTCCCTGGCGTGGTTCCTGGCGTGGTTCTTGGCGTGGTTCCTGGCGCTAGGTGGGCTGGGAGAGAGTCCTGCAGGAGGCTAAGAGTTGTGTTTTTTCGATGCGGACTCTGCTCTTTCTTCCTTAACCCTTTTCTTCTGAAGCGAGGGACACCCCTTCCTGGGACCACCCTGAAGCCTCGTCTTCTAGGCGGAATTTAAACAATTACGGGAGTGTCCATGCGCTTGATTGCCCACCGTGGTTTACCCTGCATTACCCAGTTCGTTCAACTCCAGAAAAGCGAGGACATGGGAAAGTTGAGTTAGAAGATGAAACTTACCTCTAAATTATGATTTAGGTAAAGTAGTGAGTTAAGGATAGGCTCCCTGATCCTACTCGCTTTTCTTATCTGCTGAATACAGGCACACCTCGGACATATTGTGGGTTTGGTTCCAGACTATCGCAATAAAGTGAGTCCTAATCTTTTTGTTGGCTAAGGATCTTGCCTTCAATTTCTAAAAAAAATGCAACACCTGTGAAGTGCGATAAAGCAAAGCGCAGTAAAATGGAGGTATGCATGTACTAATAGGATAGATTGGAAACAGCTGTGAAAACCTAGTCACACCGCTATCAGGGGTTTGCTTCTAAACTTAGCCTTTACGGCAAAAATCCCTGATAATAAAAATGACCCACAAAAATATCCTAAATGGCCCATGAAATACAAAATACTTGATGTTAAGCATTAAACTCTAGATCTTTATTTCTTATACAAGCTCGAATTTGAGATCTCTTAGCTGGGCGTTTAAACAATCCCAGTAAATCCAAGGGGCAACTTAGTCTTCGTCTTACTTGACGGTTCAGCATTTGACACTATTAAGCACATCCTCTTTCTTGAAATTTGGAACATCTTCATTTGACTTTTGTGAAATCGCAGTGCTGTTTTGATTCTCTTTTACTGGATTTTTCCTTATTTCTAAATGTTAGTGTGCCCCAGATCTTTTCCCCTCTTTTTAAAGCCTCATAATCCAGGTGATCTCATCAATTCCCTTCACTGTCTTTAATATGGCATCACTATGCTGATGGCTTCCAATATCTATATTCAGTCCTGACTTCTTTGATTTTAGTACTCACATATCTAACTTCTTATTCAAAATATCTACTAGGATATCTAATATACATTTAAAACCATCATTTTCTACCTCCAAACCTATTTTGTTGTACATCTTTCTCTCTCAGTAAATGGCGCAGTGATTCTTATGATTGTTCCGATCATCCTTTGATTCCTCTACCTCTCACATTCCACATCCAATCTCAGCAGAACTTGTTGGCTGTCTTTTCAAAAGGTATCCAAATTCTCACCTCCTGTAGTTACAACTCTAGTCCTCACTGGATGCTGTAGTTGTCTTTTAATTATTCTACATGCTTCTATGCGTGTCTACCTCCAGTCTCATCTCCAACTAACTGTAGAAATCTTTTTAAAATGAAAATCAGAATTTGTTACTTTCCTATTCAAAACCTTTAAGAGCTTCCATACTCAAATAGAATAAAATCCAAAATTGTTTCCATAAGTCCACAACATTCTACATGATGTGGCCCCTGGCCACCCCATGCCTCTACTGAGAAGGAGGGTAGTAAGAGATTTTGGGTGGGGTGTGGGGAGCAGGGAAAACTTGTCCAATAACCTTGGAGTTTGGGAAAGGTGATTGCCAACTGTCTTGCCTGGAAATACTAAAAGGCAGAACACTGACTAGGGGTCCCTGTGATGATGGTGTAAAGAGAGAAAAACTGTCAAGTTTTGTGAACAGCTAGTAGACATGTTGGCACTTGGCTGGGTGTATTAGTTCTCTAGGGCTGCCATGGGAAATACAGTGAGTCCTCACTTACCATCATCAATAGAATCTTGGAAACCAACTTTAAGCAAAACGATGTGAAATGAAACCAGTTTTACCATAGGCTAATCGATATAAAGAAGAGTTAAGTTCCTGTAGCATATTTCTTGTCACAAAACATCACCAAATTTCTAAAGACTCAAAACATTTCTAATATGAAATTTTGAAATAATGTGAGCTGTGCATACATTTAAGAAAGTTGAATAAAAATAAGATAATTATTTTCCAACCTGCTCAATGTGACAGGTGGCCAAGCCTATGCTGGCACTCAGGAAACAAGATGGGAACCAACCCTGGACAGGACAACATTCCATCGCAGGGCTCACACATACACCTACACCCACCATACAACCACCATAGGTTAAATGGAAACACCATTTAACCTAATGTGCACATTTTGGGACATAGGAAGACACTGAGTACCCAGAGAAAACCCATGAAAGCATGGGGAGAATGTGCAAACTTCATATAGACCATGGCTCCTGCCAGGAATCTCTTCTTTTTTCTCATCTACTTTATAATGAAATGATGTTGAACAAAACAATGTTATTCAAAGATATGCTATACGTCAAACTAGGTGACTACAACAGAGATTTATTGTCATGCAGTTCTGGAAGTTACAAGTCTAAGACCAAGATGCAGGCAGGGTTAGATCCTTTTGAGGGCTGTGAGGGAGAATTTGTTCCAATGCTCTCTCTACTTTGTGGTGGTTTAATGGCAATCTTTCATGCCCCCTTGGTTTGTAGATGCTTCATCCCAATCTCCGCCTTTATCTTCAAATGCCATTTTCCCTGTGTGCTAGGTCTGTGTCCAAATTTCTCCTTTTTATAGGGATACCAGTCATATTGATTTGGGGTCCACCTCAGTGACTTAATTTTAACTTCATTATGTCCCTGATGTTTTAATTTCCAAATAAGGACATGTTCTGAGGTACTGGGGTTAGGACTTCAATGTATCTTTTGGAAACAAAATTCAACCGATAACACTAGAGTAGAATTGCTTTTGAAAAAAGGAGAGAAGGAACTCCAGCAGAAAGAATGAAGCATACCAACCAGGAAAATGAGATTGTGTGAGCAAGCCACCAGAAGAGATACCTCATGGGAATTTTGAGATGCTGGCTGGAGCATTCATCCTATTGTCAGGGAATGGCAGTGTTTAAATTCCTGGATTTGAGTGAATCTCCAAAAATGTACAAAAGTACTTTACGACAGAAAGCATCAGCATTTGGAAATTTGGTACAGAAGGGGCAATGACTTCAGTTTATAATAATAGTGCTTTCTTTCCACCATGAGCTGACTATAAAGGACCTCAAATTAAAATGAGTATGGAACATAGAGAAGATAAAGTGGACCTCAAATTAAAATGAGTGTGAGACATAGAGAAGAAAAAGTGACCCAGCTGTATTTGTGGGTCAGTCCTATGCTGGGAAAGAAGATAACTTCACAGTGATTTAGAGGTTTCCAAGCCAACATGTGAAAAGTTTGAAACTTAGAAATTGGTCACTCCCATCCTCACAACAAGAAAAAAGCTAAACAAACTGAAAATATCTCTTCCTAGATCTCTCAGAGAATTGAGGCCACAGGGCAAACTGCTTTCCCTCCAAACTGTAGAGACAGGTGGATAAAGAGATGCACAGCTAATGGGAGTTCAAGCCAGCAGTGGGAGCCAGTATGGATAGAACACTTTAAAACTGTAATTAATGAATTGCTGGAGTACCTTAAGCATTAAAAACTCATGGACTAGCTTGAGAGTTAAAAACTCTGAATGGTCCTAATTGTGGGGGTGGGGGCAGGCTATTGTGAATTTTGCCTCCAGAAGCCCTACCAGGTTGATACCATGAAGATGGGAGAAAAATGCTCTTTTGAGAGTGGAGAAGAAAAGTGACCTTCATTAAATATGTCCAGAGCTCTCTGTTTTCCTTAACAAATCTTGCCTTTAAGGGAAACTATTTTTCCAGAGCTAACCAACAAGAGATTGACCAATTTAGAGGAATGGAAATAGTCAACTCTAGCCTTCGAAGTAGAGAAAAAGTGGATAGATAACATGCAGGAACAGAAGGGTACTGTGAGCAGAGAGATGAAAATGCCAAGAAAGAATTAAAAAAAATTAGAAATCAAAACCACTAACAAATGAAAAGTATAAATAGACTGAACACAACCATGGAAATAATCTACATTGAGATTTTAATAGAAATCTCCAAACCTGGAATGCAGAGAGAAAGGAATCAAAAAGACAGAATAGACTATCCAAGAACTGTGGGGAAAATACACAAGGTGTAACATATGTATAATAGGACTATCAGAAGGAGTTAAAAAAGAGAAAATAACCAAGGAACTATTTGAAGTAATAATAACTAAGTATTTTCAAAATTAAGGACCTGCAAAGCCACAGATCCAGAAGCTCAGAGAATTTCAAACAGGATAAACACTAAAAAACACACCTGGGTATATATATTCAAACAACAGAAAATCAAAGACAAAATCTTGAAAGAAGCCAGAGGTGAAAAACAAACAAACAAAATATATCTTCCAGCAATGCTTCCAATAAGGGCCTAATATCCAAAATATACAAAGAACTCATGTGACTCAATAACAACAACAAAAAAAACAATCCAATCAAAAAATGGGCAAAGGACCTGAACAGACACTTATCCCTAGAGGATATACAAATGGTCAACAAATATATGAAAAGATGCTCAACATCACTAGCTATTAGGGAAATGCAAATCAAAACCACAATGAGATACCATCTCACGCCTGGTAGAATAGCTATAATCAACAGAACAAAGTAATAACAAATGTTGGAGAGGATGCAGAGAAAAAGGAACCCTCATTCACTGCTGGTGGGACTGCAAATTGGTACAGCCACTATGCAAAACAGTATGGAGTTTCCTCAAAAAACTAAGGATTGATCTACCATATGATCCATCAATCCCTCTACTGGGTATTTACCCCAAAGACTGGACAACCCATATCCGAAAAAATGTTTGGACACTGATGTTTGGTCATGGAAGTGACCAAAGTGTTCTACGATAGATGATTGGCTAAAGAAACCATGGCACATATATACAATGGAATATTACTCAGCCATAAGAAGAGATGAAATACTGCCATTTGTGACAACATGGATGGACATCAAGCTAATCATGCTAAGCAAAATAAGCCAGATAGAAAAAGTGGAAAATCACATGATATCACTTATATGTGGGATATAAATATAAAAGCAACAAATGAACAGGACAAACAAACAGAGACTCAGGGACATGGACAATGGACTAGTAGTGGTTACCAGAGGGTAGGGAGTCGGGGAGGAGTGGAGAGGTAGATGGAATAAAGAGAGTCAAATATAGAGGGGTATAGATAGGGCGAAGTGGGTAAAGGGGATCAAATATATGGTAGCTGAAGGAAACTGGATTTTGAGTGGTAATCACATAATAGAATATGTAGATGTCAAATTATAATGTACACCTGAAATTGTAATTGTATTAACTAATGTTACCCTAATAAACTTAATTAAAAAAAAAAGAAAGAAAAACAAATAAAAACAGCCTTGCATACAGAGAAAAAGGATAAGAATTACACTGGACTTCTCTTCAGAAACTATTCAAGAAGAGAGTAGAATGAAATATTTAAAGTGTGTTGAAAGAGAAAAACCAGCCTACAATTCTGTATACAGTAAGATTATTTTTCAAAGTAGAGAGGAAATATCAGACAACCAAAAATTGAGGGAAATTGTCATCGGTGGACCTGCCTTTTAAAAACTGTTAAAAGTTTTTCGAAGAGATGGAAACAATATAGGTTAGAAACTTGGACCTACATAAAGAAAGAGTTTTAGAGAAGGCCTAAATGAAGGTAAAATAAAAGTTTTTATTTTTCTTATTTGATCTGACAGATAATACTTCAAAACAATAATATCAACTTTTGGTGTTATTATAGCTTATAATAAATAAAGTGAATGACAGCAGTGTTATAAGGGACAAGAGGGAGGAAATACTCTGTACTTCCACTACCCATGAAACAGTGTGGTATTATTTGAAAGTGGACTTAGAAAAGATGTGAATATATTTTGCAAACTCTAGGGCAAACACGTTAAAAAGTTTTTTTTAAGAGTCTAATTGATAAGCTCAGAGGGGAGAGAAAATAGAATTACAAAATGTTCAATGAAAATCATAGAAGACAGAAAAGATTGGAAGATGGAAACAGGGGCAATGGATAGAAAATATTTAAATTGATTTAGATTATATTGGACTTTTCAATATGTAAAAATGAAACATTCTAAAATATGCTAATATGAAAGCCATAATACATACCAGCCGCTTGAGCCAGGAATAGGGAAAAATATCTGACAAAGCAGATTTGGATTACAGTAGGAGGAGAAAAATTAGGTTTTCTACTTGTTAACCTCTCCCCCAACCCAGTGTTGCATATTTAACACAGAAGTTACATCCAAGTATCTATAAATTAGAGAAAATATAAAGTTTAAAACACATCAAATAATTATGTAAAAATCATATTTTCAAGATTGTTATGATACTTCCTTATTAGAATATTAGGGCTGTGTAATTCTTCAATCCCTTGGTACTTTTATTAATATTCTTTCCCACTTTATGTCGCAAATCAAAGCTTCTCTATTCCTGTTTCTCCACAATTACTTTTATAAGCACAAAATTTCCTCTTCTTCTTTATTCTAATCCTCTTATATACTGATATGTCTGTTGCGGGCAATCTGATTATTCCCAAATATCCTCAGAAACTTAGTCTACCTTCTAATGTTCACTGAAACTTAATATATGGGATATTGAATATGGCCAATGGGCTTTTAAGATGCATTCCCACATCCTTATAATGAACTTTCTCTCTTACACACACACACACACACACACACACACACACGCACACACGCACACACTACATTGCTGTAATTTTAGCAGTTAGCGTACAACTATGTGGTAAGTCTTATTCATTCTCCTAGCTAATCTCTGAATGTAAAGGTGGTCTTGAAGATTCCCCCAACACAGTTACACATCCTCAAAAGAAAAGACAAATTATGGAAACTGACCCCAAGATGCTTCAGTGTTGGAATCCTAAGACAGGACTTTAAAGAGCTATTATAACTATGCTCAATGACATAAAGAAAAGTATACTCATACTAAAGGAAAAAACAGAAAATCTCACCAGACATAAAGACTAGTTTTTTTAAAAAAAATGAGAAATCTATAACAGAAAAATAAAATATAATTTGAGAAGTCCACCAAGGGCTTAACAGCAGAATGGAGATTGTGAGAAAGAAGAGAATTGGTGAACTTGGAGATAGACAAATACAAAAATGTCATAAATATGCACAACACAGTCAGGCTGCTTAGAAACAATAATAAAGAGAAAATCTTGAAAGCAGCCAGAAACCATGGAGGCCAGAAAAGAGTGGATCATCTTTAAAGTGCTAAAAGAAAAAAAATCAGTCAATACAGAATTCTGTCTGCTGTGAAATATCCTACAAGAATGGTGAAATAAACATTTTCATGTAATAAAAATAACAGTTTATCACTGTACTATAAGAAATGCTAATGAAGAGCAATAAAACCAGATGGAAATTCAGATCTTCAGGAAAAAAAGAGCACCAGAAATAGAAAATATCTCAGTGAAAATAAAAGACTATTTTTTCCTCTTAATTTTGTTAAAATACATATAACTTTAAAATAAAATTAAACATTTTTCTGGTGAGATTTATTATGTGTTGATGTAACACAATGAAAGATTTATTATAAAGGGCAAGGTGGGATAAGTAGTAAGTGGACCTACACATTCTATAGAAAGTTATGGATAGATGCTTTAATACTTAGAGCATCCACCAAAAAATGCAAATAAGTATAGCTAAAAAGTCAATAATTAAAATGTATGACTATTTATGGCAGTTTTATTCATAATAGCCCCAAATTGTAAACAGCCCAGGTGTCCATCAGATAGGGATATAGATAAACCAATTTTGGTATATTCATATAATAGAATGATATAAAGCTAAGTATACTGAATGAAAATACAAGAAATTTCGGCAGACGTAAAAACTAGTAAAAAAAAAAAAAAACAAACGAAAATCCTATTACAGAAAAATAAAATGCTGAAAACTGTAAATATCTACTCAGCAGTAGAAAGAAATAAGCCATAAATACATAAAACAACATGAATGAATCTTAAAACACTTGGCCTCACACATAAAAATACATACTATATAATTTCATTTACATGAAGTTCTAGAAATGCAAAAGTAATCTGTGATGGCAAAACTAGAGCAAAAACACTAAGGATGCAGTGTGCCTGGAAAATTCAGAGTTATGAGTAGACCAGGGTAGTGGGAGGGGAGAAAGCAAGGAAGAGTTGTCAAAGAGGTAATCATAGGGGAATGAGGGATGGGCAAAAGAAGGTGACCAGATCTTGTAGGTCAGTGTTAAGACTTTTTACCCTGAATGAAAAGGGAAGTCACTGGGGGACTTTGAATAGAGGAACGACATGATCTGATTTTTAAAGGATCATTATGGCTGCTCTAAGAATCGACTGAAGGGGTCAGTGTAGAAGTAGGTAGACAGTCTGTGAGGCTGTTGCATTCATCTAGATAAAGGATAGTGGTGGCTTAGATGTATAAAGAACTTAGGATGATGACTTGTACTCAGTAAGCTTTAGCTCTTAATATTATTTAAATTTCAGATGACCAAGATAGTTTTTAGTCACTGAATTTTTTTAATGGTTAGATACCATATTTTTAATTTTCAAGAAATATTTTTTATTTTATGGTTGTTTATTTTTCATAGTAGAATGCTATTTTATATCTGTAATAGCATCACAAAGTTATCTTTTCTTCTGTTTCCTGAACCACCTCTCTTCTAAGTTTGGTTATTCTGTTTTTTTATGATCTTTTCCTTAATTTTATTGGTTTTCTGTAAATGTTTGGTGACCCCTGGTTTTCTGTTCATATTTTTGTGAAATGGGTTATATTGATTAGTACAGAGATAACTAGAATGTTTTTCTTTCCAATATTTTATCATGAAAATTTACAAGCATACAGAAGTTAAATGAATACTACAGTGGATACATGTATCCCTACCACCTGGATTTAGCTATTAACATTTTACTATACTTGCTTTATCACATAACAATCTGTCCATCTTCTATCAATCCATAGATTTATCTTCTTTAAAGTGCATTTCAAAGTAAATTATGGCATTGGTTTTTCCTGTAGTATAAGTGAGGTATATTTTCTAAACAGGAGGAAAGAATGAGGCTCTGAGATAGTAGATAGGGCTTTTCATTAGTCACATTTCCTTAAGGATATAGGGGTGGAAAATAGGTGAGCTAAAGTCTCCCATAGCTATCAGAATAAGAAGGGCTTTATTCTTGTGGAGGAGAATTATCCTGCTAGCCTGACCTCCCCCACTTCTCATCCCTCAGCCAGTTTTACAACTTTCATATGCTCAGTGTAACCTCAGGCTTTGTAGGTAATATTTTTCCCCCGCATCATGTATTTGTTAAGAAGTGACTCATTAGAAAACTCAAATTACAGCTGCTTAAACAAGATAGAAGTTTATTTCTCATACATATAAATGCAGGCACTCCAGGACAATTTTTATGGCTCCCAATCATCAGCGATCCAGGTTTCTACCTTTTTGTGGTTCTGTCAGGCTCAGTATGTATCATCTACATCTGGTCAAAGTGGCAGATCCAGCTATTATGTTCACGTTCCAGCCAGAAGGAAGAGGAAAAATGTCCTATAAGAATTTCCCAGAATTTGTTCACATTGTTTTTGTTTACATCTTACTGATTGATTGGTGTTTAGACATAGAGTCACACATAACTACCATGCTACTAAGTATCAGGAGATTTGATCTTGTTTTTTCTAGGTGACCATGTGCTTTACAAAAACAGAAGGGAGAATGAATGTCCCTGTACAACTAGCAGTCTTTGCTTTAAGCCTCCACACCTCCATTATTTCCAGGAAGACATTTTCCAGTCAGATTGCTCATTCTTTAGGGAGCCATTCTCAGCATGTTAGCCTGGGGCAAAAGATTCCAGCCACACTATCTGAGCCCAAGGTAGCTGTATCTGTTCAGTTGGCCATGTTGCACCAGAAGCATCCCTTAGTGAAAAAAGTGCTGTGGAATCACTTTAGGGATTTTATAAGAAAACAAATACACTGTCTAAATAAACTTCTTAACCTTTTTATCTGTTTTGTGTTTGGAGTTTGCTAGAGTAAGAATTCATCTGAAGAAAGTATTACTCTGGAAGTTTGAAAGCTGTTGTCAGTATTCTCTGCAGATAGTTAAGTTAGGCTTCACAAAAAAAAAAAAAAAAAAAAAAAAATTTCCTTTCCTTTCATGGAACCACTGCTTCATAGGCAGGGCGCAAGAGATCCAGGCTCCAGTATTTTCAGTGCACTGCACCTAAAATAGAGTCTCCATTACATGAACTGGAGTCTGGGGGAAAGGGGAGCCCATGCCTCTTGCCAGGGCCTTAGCCTCAGCAAAGCTGGATGAAAAATGCTGAAATTTTCTTCCCCTGAGTAAGAAAGTTCTTAGACTGGGAACTTGGGGGAGAGGGAACGCTGTGTTCTGGCTGCAGCCCTTAGGAGTAGAGTCTGCCTCCCTGGTTGCAGGGAGGGAGGATGGGAGGCGATTTGGTTCAAATACCACATATTCTAGTCTTTCTTGCCAAATTTTCATAGGTTTTTCTGGAATAGATGTCCCTTGAATTGCTGTTTGCGTTTTGTGCTCAAAGCTTTTAATTCATTCGTTTTTAACTTTTCAGTAGGGGAGCAGGTCAGTAGAGTTTCTCATGCTGTCATGCCAGGGGTGCAGTTTTGGACATCTTGAATCTCTTTTCATTTCTGGTCTGTTTATTTTACTTTTGAGCCCCACTCTGGTTTTCTGCTTTTTATTTGTTATGTTTCATCTATTAGTACTACATCGTTGGATTAGAGGTGATGTGTTAAAGCCTGGACTTTGCTGTGCATTTTTTTTGATTGATATATAATTGACATATAATATCCCACTAGTTTCAAGTATACAATTTAATGATTTGATATTTGTATATATTTTGAAATGAACACTACAATAACTCTAGTTAACGTATTTCATCATATATTATTACAAATTGTTTTCTTGAAATGAGAACTTCTAAGATTTGCTCTCTTAGCAACTTTCAAATATGTAATATAGTAGTATTAAATATAGTCACCATGTTGTACATTATATCCCCAGACTTATTTTATAACGGGTAGTTTGTACGTTTTGACTGCCATCACCCATTTTGCCAACCTCCCCTCCTCCCATAGATGTGTGAGTTTATTTCCGCCCCATAACAAACATTTCATTGATCTATGTGCCTGTTTTTTATGCCAATATCATAATGTTTTGGTTATATAGCTTTATAATCTAGTGTGAAATCAAGGAATGTGAGACCTCCAGCTTTCTACTTCTTTCTTAAGGTTGTTTTGGTTATGCAAAATCTTTTGTGGTTCTAAACAAATTTTAGGATTATTTGTCTTATTCCTGTGAAAAAATACCATAGAACATTTGATAGGTTTTTCACTGAACCTGTAGATTGCTTTGGGTAGTAAGGATATTTTAACAATATTATTCTAATTCATGAGCGGAGACTATCTTTCCATTTCTTTGTGTCTTCTTCAGTTTCTTTCATTAATATCTTATAGTTTTCAGTGTATGGGTCTTTTGTCTTCTTGGTCAAATTTATTTCTAGGTATTTTATTCTTTTTGATGCAATTGTAAATAGAATTGTTTTCTTAATATTTCTTTCTGATGGTTCATTATTAGTGTATAGAAACACAACAGACTTTTGTATATTGATTTTGTATCCTGCAACTTTACTAAGGTGATCAGTTCTGACAGGTTTTTTGGTGCCATCTTTAGAGTTTTCTATATAAAATATCATGTTATCTGCAAATAGTGACAGTTTTACTTCTTTTTTTCCAATTTGGATGCTTTTTTTTTCCCCCTTGCAAATACTCTGGTTAGGACTTCGAATACTCTGTTGAATAAAAGTGGCAGGAGTGTGCATCCTTGTCTCGTTCCTGATCTAGAGGAAAAGCTTTCACCATTGAGTCTGGTGCTAGCTGTGGGCTTGTCATATATGGTTCATATTATGTTGCCATATGTTTCCTCTGTACCACTTTATTGAGAATTTTTATCAGCAGTAGATGATGAATTTTGCTGAATGCTCTTTTGCATCTACTGTGATTATGTGATTTTATCCTTCATGTTGTTAAGGTGGTATATCACATTGTTTGGTTTGCAGTTGTTGAACCATGCTTGCATCCCTGGAATAAATCCCAGTTGATAATGGTGTATGATCCTTTTAATGTGCTGTTAAATTCAGGAGCTAAGATTTTGTTGAGGATTTTTGCATCTGTGTTCATCGGGGGTATTGGCTTGTAGTTTTCATTTCTTGTGGCATCCTTGTCTGGTTTTGGTATCAGAGTAATGCTGGCCCTATAAAATGAGTTTGGAAGTATTCTCTCCTCTTCTATTTTTGGAAGAGATGGAGAAGGATTGGCATTAATTCTTCTTTGACTGTTTGATAGAATTCACCAGTGAAACCATCTGGTCTTAGATGTTTGTTTGTTGGTAAGTTTTTGATTATTAATTCAATCTCCTTACTAGTAATTGATCTGTTCAGATTTTCTATTTCTTCATGAATCAGTCTTGGCAGTTTATATGTTTCTAGGAATTTATCCATTTCTTGTAGGTCATATTATTTGTTGGCATATAATTATTCATAGTAATCATTCAAAGAAAAAAACAGATGGCACCCACCAGGCTTTGTCCCCAAGAGTATTCCAGCACACCTCTAGATTTGTGTTGTTAGATGCCTGCCCCTCAGACCAGTGCTTTAAGATTAGCAAATGAGCCTCTTTCACATAAAGTGTGGGCAAGATCAACTGCTTCTGAACCTGGCCCTGGGTCCTAAGCACATGAGCCCTTTAAGAGCCATTTTTTAGATCACTGTAGCCTTGTGGGTCGGTTGGACCTGAACGTCATTGATCTGTAGAGCTACAGGTTTGGGGGGATCATCTCTCAGGAGAAGATCTTAAAAGTCGGGGTGCTGATGTGGGGCAAACCTTTCACTCTTTGGGGCGAATCTCTGGTTTTTGAGTTCCCTCATTGTGGGTCCTTGTTCAGGGGTGTTTATGGCAAGATTGTGTCTCAGCTTCTCCTACATGCTTCATTATAGTTTTTTCTCATTTGCCTAACATGTAGTCATCACTCAGGTAGTTTTCAGGTTTTTCTTCAGAGGAAATTGTTCCACATGTAGCTACAGATTTGGTGTGTTTGTGGGAGGAGGTTAGGGTCAGGATCTTCCTACATTGCCATCTTGAATTGGAACCTCACTTGCATCTTTACTTAAAATTTGAGTCTGCTTTTTCACGTCTCTACAACTCATTTTCTTATTATCTCAAATGGGGCTCTAAATACTCATCTCAATAACAGCTTAGAGAAGATTAAATTGTCTACTTACAGAGATTCTGGCTCAGAATCTAGCTTATTATAGTTGATTGATTAATAGCAACAAATACTCCCAGTTCGTCTCATTCCTAGTCCAGCTCTATTTCCACTTCCCTACTGGTTCCCCCCATATAGGATATTTCAGTGCCTAGATTCCAATTTGTGGTGGGGAGGCTCCAGAGTGGCTCCCAACATCTTTACATCTTGGCATTCACACTGTTGTGTGATTCCTTTCCTCAAGCTTGGGTGGGATGAGTGACTTGCTTTTAACTACTAAAATTTAATAAAGGTGATGCAATGTGCATGAGTAAATGCATATGATAATGTTACATATGATTGTAATATTGATCTTGTAAGGGAGACCTCCCTTACTGACTTTGAGGAAGCAGGAAGCTATTATTTTGGGAAGACTCACATGGCAGGAAACCCTATGTTTGATAGCCTGCAAAGTTATGAATGTTATCAACAACGATGTGTGCTTAGAAGGAGATCCTTCCCCGCTTGAGCCTTAGATGAGACCACAGCTTGACTGACACCTTCATTGCAATCTTGTAGGACTCAAAGCAGAAAATCCAGGTAAACCATGCTCAGACACTTGACACAGAGAGACCATGAGATAATAAATGCATGTTGTTTTAAGCTTCCAGGTTCTGATAATGTTGTTATGCAGTAATAAGTAACTATTACGCATCTTTACTCATGCAAATAATTTTTACAATATTTTGAGGGGAAAGGGGTTTTACAAGTTTCTGGATTCTTTAAATTCTAGAGAAACAAAAGTTTACTACTTTGCTGATGGTGCTGTTGAAAACATTTCTCAAAGGCAAAGCAGATAGTTTTTATCATTGTGTGGAATAATAGCTTGTGTTGAATATACTGGTCTCATAGTTCCCTATTAAAATTTAAGAGCTTTCAGGCATCAATGTTAGGAATATTTATTTGGATATTCCAACTACAGCAGTTTTTCTAATTGTGATTTAAAAAAAAAAACACATAACATAAAATCTACCATCTTAACCATTTTCTAGTGTATAGTCAGTGATGTTAGGTATAGTCACATTGTTGCAAAACAGATCTTCAGAACTTTTTCATCTTGTAAAAATCAAACTCTATACTCATTAAATTACTCTTTTCCCCTCCCTGTAACCCCAAGTAACCACCATTCTACTTTCTGTTTCTATGAATTTGACTATGTTAGATACCTCATATAAGTAGAGATATACTATTTGTCTTTTTTGTGGCTGTTTTCACTATCATAATGTCCTCAAAGTTCATCTATGTTGTAGCATGTGACAGGACTTTCTTCCTTTTTAAGGCTGAATACAGCTTTTTAAATATTTTGTTGATGAAATATTTCAAGTATAACAAAAATCATTAAAAAAAAGATTTTTTTTGTAGTAAGAAATACTAATTACAAACTACCTGAAGCTCTCTTTGATTCACATTTTGTGAACTGGGATAATAGGACATTTCGAGTAAGCACATATTGGTAGAATAAATAGGTGATTTATTTTTCCCATTTCTTGATTGGTAGTTCTGTAACAATGTTTGGTAAAGGTGATAAAAATGTAAAATATATGAAATACACATTACCATCTATCTTAGTAAGAATTAATTCACACTGTTTCCACATAGTAACTGCTAAACCAATAATAAAATAGATACTTCTTTATAATTACATAAAAATACGGTTAAACACAACACTAAGGAATATATTTTATAGAAAGATAATATTTTTGCAGTAAGCATGTAGAGTTATAAAGTGTTCATTCCTTTTGTTAATGTATACAAATGCAAAAATAATTATAAGAAACTGTTTTGAATTATCATTTTTTTATACTTTAAGAAACACAGCAAGTATAATGTCAAAATGATCTGATAATCAATGACTAGTCATTTAACATTCTCAATCATAAATTTTATTGCACTTATTGCTACAGTAATTTCACTGAGCAAGTATAGAATAGAATTCAAATGCCAACTCTTATCTCTTTCCTACTTTCCTCTCCTTCCAACTCATCCCATTCTCCCTTTACTATACTTCTTTCAGAATGGAGTCATAGAGAAATTTTTTCGAGAGGAACTAAATCACTTCTCAGGATTACTATAGAAATATATAGATTCAAAAAAAATTAGTATTAAAAGATGATTTTTAGGTATATTAGAAGACAAAATAACCCAAATGTGAAATACTATAACTTTATAAATGATTTCATTTAATTTATTGGATCTATTTATTTTTATTTTCACTATTTTAGTATCTATTCTAATAAAACATAGTTATGTGGATTTTATACATAGACTATCACTAAGCTGAAGAAATAAAGTCAACTGTTGCTTTATGTTGATTGCTATAGTAACTGTTTAGTGGTAAGATTAGATAGAAAGTCCAATTCTCATAAAAGTTTCTTATAATTTTTAAATGGTCTGCATTGAATTTTTAGAATTTTATTTCAACCATGTCTTAAAAAGTTGGTTCATTATTATACTAGCCAACTAAAGTACATTATTTAAAAATAAAGTGTATTATCTGGCAGGCAGCTGGCTACATAGCCATTTATGTGTTTTTATGTAAAGAAATAATGCAAGAGATTTCCAAGGTGGCCTCTGCATTTTAAGCTTTCACTCTTTGAAAAATACTTAAATACTTTCTTTGGAAATCATATAGCCTATGCATATTTTATAAAAATGGAATATGGAAACATGGGCAATCTGAGAACATCAGAAACCATGATATTCAGTGACATATGCTCTAAAATAGTTCATGATATAAGGCTTTGCCCAGATGTCCTATAGATTGCTCAACAGTCTAAATGTCTTTTTCATCATCTTTTAATGACAGCCATTCAAACAACTGTGTTAATTAACTGCTGAGTAGATGACTAAATTTGTAGTAGGTATTTGGGGAGACTATTGTTATAGAAGGAGACTTCACTTTATATTGTAAGGCCTTTAAAGTCTATAATCTGATATTGGTGCTGTTAAGAAGGATATAGTAAATATAACTTCACTTGGCAGAGGGGGTGCTTGCTAGAACACGTCTAATTTCCTTAGTGTGTATATCAATGTAATAGAAATAAGAGAAGTAACAGAAACTATGGATAATGAGCTGTAGAGCAGAGATTTCTGGAGTCAGTTTTGAACATAATTTTGTGAGAAAGATGGTCTCTGGTTGGAGAAAATGGCAAGCATGTGGCTTGAGCTAAGAGGATGGCAGGCAGTTGCCTGAATATGGAGCCATTGGGGATACAGAATCTGAAAGCATATGATTAGAAGTTTGAGACTGATGTTTAAAAAACCATTATATGCAGGGATATGAATAAAGTTATACTTCAGGAGAGTGCTTTTTGTAGCTATGGTTAAGATAAATTGGATGAGGAAGAGGCTATGGGAAAGGAGGATGGTACAATGAAAGGCAATTAAGACCTGGACTTGGGCTACAGCTACAAAATTAGACTGAAATTTTCAGATGACCCTCAGGGCAATATGTGACTCCATTCAACTTAACTCCCAGATGTTGTATTTAAAATCCTTAGGGAAAAGATTTCCAAACATTTTGCCTGTTGTCATAGATACTTCAGGACTGAAAGAGGAAAAATAATTCAAAGGGAACACGAGATGGCAGCAGTTATATCACATAAAGAGAAAGACTGAGGAAAGAAAAACATTTGAAATTATTTTTAAAATAAAAAAATGTAGCACTTTATTCTTTATGTTCTTTATTCCTTTTCAGTTCAGAGATTAGTCATTGGTTTCATGCTTCACAGCACATCTGAGGTTCATCTTGACTGTAGTAAAAATCCTACTCCATTATATGTGATTATTTCCTAAAATAAAACTGTAGCTGTGTTCTGAAGATTAATCTTCCTCTGTGTTATCTGAGGCAGAAGAGTTCTGGATGTTGCAAATTCGTTTTAAATGTTCCAACATGGCTTTTTCTTCCTCTTCGAGTCTTTCATCCTTCCTCATTTCCCACCTAAAAGAAAAATCACATCTTAGTATTTTTGTAACTTCCAAACCACAGTCAACACTTAGTTATTCAGGGTTTGAGTATGTGTATTCGCTGGTTTGTTAAGGCGTCTGTTTCTCTTTATTTATTCTTTACTGACTGCCTCTTGGGTAACACAATTCATTGGCACTGCTTCTGCAGAGTGGGCCAGGAGAATGGGAGAGAAAAGCAGTCAAACCAGCTCTACTCTAGGGTACAGTTTTAAAGTATTGTTTTAAGTGAGATTTCTGGATTTTGAATTTTAAAATATGGTTTACCAGGATATACACACATATAAGTAAAATCTAGAATTAGCAATTCATAAGCAAGTGTTTTTCATAGCATTTTCCTCTCACTAATCAATCTATCAGTGACTTTAAATTGCAGAGAAGTTTGTCAGCAAGACTTTAATAGCAACAGAAATATCAAGCTAAATTGAATATACTTTAATGGTAGGTCAGGTCTATTCCTAGAAATAAGATCAGATTTGAAATAATCAAGTTAAATCGCCCAAGAAAAGCGGCAAATTGTTAGCAAGGTCCCATTGAGAATGTGCTAAGAGAAAGAAAGGAGAGAGAGAGAGAAAAAGACAAAAAGGAAAAAGAAAGAAATTAAAGACTTTCTAATTCTGTATGATTGGGAGATATAGAACAAAATGCTAAAAATATGGAACTATTATGTATATAATCTTGCAAAATAAATATCACAGTAATCCAGGTACCCAAGATTAATCCTTTCTTCCCATCCTTCCTCTCTGCCTCCTCTCTCATATATTCCACCTCCACAGGACTATTCAGGGCATCCTTAACCTAGGACTCCAACATATTTCCTTTTTCTTTTCCTCCTATTTCTACCGACTCCTAAGCCATCCACCATGATATGCTGCCACAAAAAGATTTCAAAACCAATGTTGATATATCCTAAAAGACCCTCTGTTATAAGGTCTTCAAGGGGATAGGATTTCTTTTTTTTTTTAAATTAAATTTATTGGGGTGTTATTGTTAATAACATATATGACTTTCAAGTGTACAATTCTATAATACATCATCAATATATGGCATTGTATGCTCACATCATCTGTATATTGCATTGTATGCTCACCACCCTCTGTTACCATACATTTGACCTCCTTAACCTTCTTCATCCTCCCCTAACCTCCCTTCCCTTCTGGTAAACTTCATATTACTGTCTCCATCTATGAGTTTGTTTGTTTTGTTAATTTGTTGCTGTTTTATATCCTATATATGAGTGAAATCATATGGTTTTTGTCCTTTTCCATCTGACTTATTTTGCTTAGCTGATAGTGTCAAGATCTATCCATGTGGTGGCAAATGGCAGTATTTCATCCTTTCTTATGGCTGAGTAGTATTCCACTGTTTATGTACCATATCTTCTTTATTTAGTCATCCACTGAAGGACACTTAGGTTGTTTCCATGTTCAGGCTGTCGTGAATAATGCTGTAGTGAACATAGAAGTACATATATCTTTACAAAAGAAAAAAGTTTCTAAATTTTCAGGTAGATACCCAGAAGAGGGTTTGCTGGGTCATATGGTAGCTATATTCTTTATTTTTTGAGAAACCTCCATACTGTTTTTCATAGTGGCTGTATCAGTTTACATTCCCATCAGCAGTGTATGAGGGTTCCTTTTTCTTCACATTCATTCCAACACTTGTTATTTCTTGTCTTATTGATAATGACTATTCTAACAAGTGTGAGGTGATATCTCATTGTGATTTTGATTTGTATTTTCCTTACAACTAGAGAAGTTGAGCATCTTTTCATACATTTATTGACCATTTGTACATCTTCTCGGGAAAAGTGTCTCTTTGTGTCCTCTGCCAATTTTTTAATTGAATTTTTTTTTTATTGAGTTGTATGAGTTCTTTCCATATTTTGGACATTAGCCTCTTATCAGAGTTATTGTTTGTAAACATCTTCTCCCATTTGGTTGGTTGCCTTTTTGTTCAGATTTTTGTACATTGATTTTGTATCCTGCAAATTTGCTCTATTTGTTTATTACTTCTAATAGTTTTTTGGTAGTCTTTAGGGTTTTTTTTTTACATACAATCAAGAAAGAGATAGGATTTCTAACACAAAAAAGCAGCTGTTCAATGAATGTCTTCCAGAAACCCCCTATTGTATTATATTTAAACTCCTGGGCAAGAAACAGCCTGTCATACATTGGGAAAGCACATTGAGTTTGGAGTGAAATTGTTCTGGTTTTGTTTGGTAAAGAGAAAGCATAGGCATTGCATTTCTATAAAAACCTCCTAGTAGGTTCCCACATAGGTCTCCTTGTTGTAGGGGTGATTCAATTTGCCCTGGCCAGTCCTGGGAGGAAGAGTAAAGAAGGAAGGGGGATTATCTGAGAGACCAGACCTGGGCTTAATTTACATTACTTCTTCATTCTCTTCCTGGGATTCTCCTCATCTCCTAGCACCAACGTTGGTTGAATCTAAAAACTACTGTTTCTGGCTGTCTCAGTTTTCCATATGTTCCCATATGGTCAGAGTAGGTTATTTGTATATAGACTTTAATAACAACTTGAAGGGTAGATATTTTTTATCAGTGCCCTGTTCAAAGCCATGTTTCAGGGGGCAATACTCCTAAAATTCCGTATTTGGGGATTTAAAATTAAACCCACAATGTTACCTAATATTGCATTCATGGAATTTTAAAGATGAAGAACTATCTCTACTCATTTTATATAGGTGAATTTGGGCATCATTAATTTGTACGTTAAGCTGCACTTTCAAGCATGAAAATAGTCAAAAATACTTATGTAGCATTATGTATTAGGCATTGTTTTAAAGACCTGACATATCACTCTTTAAATCATTACAAAATGTTATTCCCATTCTACAGCAGAATAAACTGAGGTGCAGAAATGTTAATGTTACTTACCCAAGTACCTTTGGATTGAATAAGGTAGTAAGACTCTGGAGTTGGGCTTATAAATACAACCAAATGGTTTTAAAACCATTTTATGAGAATCATTAATTATAGTTAAAAATAGTTTAAATATTTTATTTCCTGAAAAATGTTGTCCAACTTGGACTAGATATTTAAAAGAAGAACTTTCTAAAGTTCATATAAATACTCTTAAAGAAATCTAAACCTGAAAAATTGGGTTTGCCTTTTTTCTCCCATGTAAAGGTGCTAATACTGTGTACTGAGTAAATGAATTATTTTATGAATGTCAACAAAATATGTAATACACACATAAATATTTTGATCATTGTCTCTACTTGTGAAAATTGAAAACACAAGCTCTCTGCTTCATTGAAAAAAACCTGTATAATTAATGTAATTTAAATAAATTGTATACATAATCGAAGCTAAGATAAGGATTTTTGAAGCTTCGTAACATTTATAGGAACTTTATAGTATAATTATGCTGTTAGTAATTAATGATACTAGGCAATGTTATTTACCTACCACAGAATTCTTATATTTGCTTTGTGCTTATTAAGAAAAATTATTTCATAAGAGAATAAGAAGTTATGACAAAGATAGAAGAAATTAACTCTTAGAACTACGTTTTCCCTAATATTTTACTTTTAGAGATTAGAAGCATTAAGGATTTGAAATGTATGTTTATCATGAGCATTGTTATAGTTCACATCTGTAAGTCCTTGAAGAGAAGTTTATCTCTAATTCCATTGTAGTTTTAGGCTTTGTTAACCCAGTTCATAAACAATGCTATCAAAAAACGATTGGAAGAGAAAACAATCTGTTAAACACAATTGATTGGGCAATCTGGTTAAAATGTCTATCCCTAGTTTCCTCCATATATTTAAAATCTGTTGTGGAAGCATGTCCCTAAGAAACCAGAGATGTCAGAACCAGCATATTGTAGTTCTCCCTAAATCAGCTTTATGAAGTGCTTATATTTTTGCTTTTCCTGACGTTGGTAGCCTGCTCTCTTTCACTATTGCTAATTTCCCCACATGCCTACTCTGGAAAAAGAACTTCAACCTGACCCCCACTCCTGCTAGTAGCAGTGAATATGTTGTGCCTTAGACAGTGATGAGCAAGAACACCCCATGAGATCCCACCAATCTGTACTATAGTCTTAATTATTTTCTGAAATGTGTTCCATATGTATGTCTCCTAGGTGGGTAGATGTGGGAGCTTGGCCTATCCTTGATTAGGGAGTCCCTTTTCCTATCCAAACACAACAGGGGACCCTAAAACCTTGGCTGAGGTACTCTAACAGAACCACCAATCACAACCTTGCTCACTAGCACTAAGATTGATGTGGATATGTTCTCAGCCTTGGTGTCTTCCTGGATTTACAAACATTCAGAACTGGACCAGAGGTATCTGTCTGCTCTTCTGTATGTTCTATGACTTTTAGGTAACATATTCTTTGAATTTGAAGTGATTTTATAGGGCTCTTACATGTTCTAGACCATGGCCAAGAACTTTCTATTTCTGCTCACTTCAATGAGCAGTGGTGGATTTGGGATCTCTAAAATGAGACCTGGAGGGGTACAAAATAAAAACATAGATCAGTGAGTAATTATTCCTGTGATCAGTTTGATGAAGTGTTTTATTTGGGGGTGCTTTGTAGATAGCCGTGTGTCAGAACCAACTAGGAGAGCCATGCTAGAGGAGTGTTTGAGCATAAGGCATATCCTTGGTAGTGTGGGTCCAGACTGTCACTAAAGTAAGTTCTGGGAGCAGGAAGAGCAAACAACAGCAGGCAGAGGAAGGGGTCCAGCATCTAGAGTGTGAGAATTTTTCTGAGGCATTTACTATGCCTTCTGCTAAGAGAAGAACATCTAAAACTTCTGAACTCAATAGTATCCTGAATGAGAGCACAGGCTCTGGAATCACTTTGCCTTTGGGTTGAATCCCTTGGACAAGTTTCTTAATCTCTCTGTGATTCAAGGTTCTGATATAAAATGGAATTCAAATTGTTTGATAGGAACACAGCTATGATCATTTATATATTGCCCATGACTGATTTCCCTCTATAATGTCAGAGTTTAGTAGTTGTCACTGAGACCCACTCAGATTGAATGTCCCACAAAGCCTAAAATATTTACTGTTTGTACTTTTGCAGAGAATGTTTGCTAAATGCTCTTCTATAATGGTGGTTCTTAACTGGGGAGACACTGCCTCCCTATGGGGAACTATAGAGAGCATTTTTTGTTAACATCCAGAGAGTGCCTCTGGGACCCTGGAAAAAAGATGGTAAACATCTTTAATATGCAGCAGTGCCAAACAATAAAGAGTTGTCTTTCCAAAATGTTAATAGCATCCCTGCTGAGAAACATGTCCTCTAGAATCTCCAAGATAATGTTGAAGCGTCCCTGTCTAGTCCATAATTTTAATTGAAATGATTTTAGTGTTTCACTGCTTAGAATACAGTTTGCTGAAGTTTAGAAGTCAGGTGCTGGATTCGAATTCTTTATAAATCGAGTAGCTATGGGCAAGCCAGATAAACTGTGCCTCAGTTTCCTTACCAATAAAATGGGACTAATATCAGTGTCTTCATAGAATTGCCATCAGGATGAAATGACTAAGTACAACTAAAACATAAAATAGTGCATGGTTCACAACAAACACTAAGTGAGCAATAACTTCTTATCATGATTATTTGGTATATTGGTTAAAGTTACAAATAGCAGAAATCCTGATTGTGGTTGATTAAACCAATAGGGAGTTATTTTTAATCCAAAGGTGAGTGGTTGCTGCCATGGATTAAACCAGACAACAGCAGGGCTGATGTCTGGTTCTCTTGTCTTTTACCTCATGGTTCCAAGATGTTCATTGTAACTTCAGCATCACATCTTTGTTTTGAGGAAGGAAAAAAGAGGAAAGTGTACATCAGCTGCACCTGTCCCATTTTATCAGGAAAATAAAACCTTTCCCATATTCCTGGCAGCAAATACTAGAACCATACTGTCTAGGTTTGAATCCTGACTCTGCCTTTTAGTGGCTATGTGATATTAAGCAAGTTTCTCAACCTCTCTGTGCCTCAGTTTTCTCGTAGAAAATAGGAGATGCTAACAATATATATCTAATGCATTTTTATAAAGTGTAGGTGAGCTATGAATTCATAAACTATTGCTAAATATTTTATGAGACTCTACTTGTACAAGTGCCTTCCCCAGAGCTCCTACCTTGATAGTTCTTCTCCTTCCCTGTACCCTTCACACTGTTTTATCTGATAAATTGTCTTTCTCATAAATATGTGGGTAAAAGAAGTTGTTAAGTATAATGGTGGTTTCACTCAATGTTCAGTTATACATTTCTATGATCATATTGTCATTCTCTCTTTTCTTTCTTTTGTTACATGCTAGCTCATTCTGTTCAGCCTAGCATGGCCAAGGCTATTTTTATTATTATTATTATTATCTCTTTGTTGTATTTTCCAATACAATCTATAATGATGGCATTCGATCATATTATTGGCATTTCTCCTGAAACACCAATAAAACACTCGGTTATAAAAATGTAACTTGAAATAAGCCTCCTGATTTAATGTTATTATTAAACATTTACACAGTACTTTATATTTACAAAGTGCTTTACAATTATTTATTAGTTAATTGTACTGTTAAACAACATTAACCATCTGGCCAAATTAATGATTTCAAATTATCCTGCCAGTTGGTATCTGAGGAGTGAAAAATGAAGTCATATTGAATTTTATTCTCCTCAAACAAACCTTTTTGTCCTCTCCTCTGCACAACAGTGCAGACTGGCTTCTAAGGAGAGTCAAATCAGAAGGAGAAAGGATGTCTCTGTTCTCTTCTTCCTGTTGCCTTATAAATGTGGGCTTTCCTTAGGATTCATTCAGTCCTGGACCATCTTCTCTTCTCCCTAGGTAAGCCCCACATTTATTCTCATATATTCAGCTGTTGTCTCTCCATCTGTAAGTCATCTGTGTCCCAAACTGATTCAATATTTTTAAACTTTATTTTTCCCTCAGGCTTTCTAAATGCAACTTGTCGATGGCTATTTTTACTCCCACTCCAATTATATTCATCATTCATATGTATTTTTTATATATGTATTTTATAATTATTCAAATTAACCATTACACCCACATTCAATAATGTAAGGTCTGAACTTGAAGTACTTTACACTTCCACTTCCAATCTTGTCCCTAGTCAGTCACCAGTTAAAGGACATCTTACTCTGTAATCAGTTTCATATTCATCCTTCTGCCATCAGTCCACAGTTCAGGTGTTGTGAAATTTTGATTTACAATAAGAAATATATTTATTTGGTCCTCTTCCCCATTTCTAGAACAGAGCTCCTAAAATCCTTGGAATTTCTTTTGATGAGAGCTATAAAGGTTTCTTTTGTATTGTTAATGAAGTGACTTTTAAAAAGCTCTTCGATTTGGGGACTGGTTGCCAGTGGAGCCCACCATGTGGGACTTGCAGTCCCACCCCCAACTTCCTGGGAGAAAAGAGGGACTAGATATAGAGTTCAGTCACCACTTGCCAATAATTTAACCAATCATTCCTGTGTCATAAAGCCTCCATAAAAACCCAAAGGGACAAGATTCAAAGAGTTGCAGGATTGGTGAACACATGGAGCTTTGGAGAGAATGGTGTGTTGGGAGAGACCATGGAAGCTCTGCACCCTTTCCCTGTACCTTGTCCTGTGCATCTCTTCCATCTGGCTGTTCCTGAGTTATATCCTTTTATAATAAGTTGGAAATCTAGTAAGTAAAATGTTTCTCTGAGTTATATGAGCTGCTCTAGCAAAGTAATCAAACTCAAAAAGGAGGTTGGTGAAACTGCCAATCTGTAACCCAGTCTGTCAGAAGCACAGGTGACAATCTAGACTTGTAATTGGCATCTGAAGTAGGTGAGGCAGGGGCGGCAGAGGGCAGTTTTGTAGGACTGAGCTCTTAACCTGTGGGATCTGATATCACCTCCAGGTAGATAGTCTCAGAATTGAGTTGAATTGTAGGATATCTAGCTGATGTCAGAGGACTGCTTGGAGGTGTGGGAAAAAGATCCTCCACATAGTGGAGTTGTACACAGAATCACAGGCGCTCATGATTTCATTGCCTGAATGGTACAGTATTCTCTAGATATTCAGAGCTTAAGCCTCACACCACTACTACACTAAACCTGCACTGACTGCTCTGCCTATAAAGTTTAAAGTCTTGGAGTTCTAGCTTGGTAGTGGCTCTGTTTAGCTGCCACTATCTTTCTTCGGGGAGAAAATTATTTTCGTTATTGTCTTTTGTCTTATATTTTCCCACATTTGCACATCCGCTTTTGCTATTCTACTCACCTGATATGCCTTTCCATGTACCCTCAAACCTGCTCATTCTTCAGATGCAATCTATAGTCTACCTCGTCCAGGAAGTCCTTCCCAATTACCTAACCCTAACGTGATTGTCCTTCCTCTTTTGAGTCATCTGGTTTCCAACGTCAACACTATTTTGGTCAATTAGCCACAGAGAGCTTTGTTACATTTCTTCTATGACTTTCTTGGGCTGTTATTTCATGATTAAACTTTTTTTTTGTTCACATGTAGTATCTTTTCACCATACTTGGAGTTCCTTGAGGAAGACTTTTAAATATCTATAGCTTTTATTCCAGATATTTTATTTCAAGGAACATATTTCAAAAGACTAGTGCTCTGCACCCTACATTCTGTACACTTTTAAGCATTCACAAAATATCTGTTGATTGGTATGCCTTAGAAGTTTAGATGTTATTCTTCGGTGAATTGAAGAATAACCTTTATCCACCAGTATCACAATGGATGGTAGTTGGTATGCCAAATAGGTCTTGTTATTTAGATGAATGGTAAAAATTAGGTTCTTAGGGCCTTAAAATTGGTCTCCTTATCCTTACTTTCTACATTATTAGTTGATTCTTAAGGTCTTAAATTCAATGATTATACCAAAAGACAACAACTTCCTGCAAGTTCGTTCATGTACTAACCATCCCCACATCCTTTTTAATAGATGGTGATATAAGAAAAACAAGACATTAGTAACTTCATTTTATTTGGTACCAGACTAGAGTTTTGACCAATGTAAAAACTTTCTAAAACAAACCTTGGTTTAGCAAAGTACTTTATATAGGTCGTAATCAACACTGGAGTAAGTTCTTTTGTAGGCCACCAACTATTTAAACATTTAATTTCTGAAAACGTGACACCGTGATTGATCTGAATAACCTTTTCCTTACTCTTGACTTTTTGTACCACTTAGCAGTGAAGTATGTAACTTCATCCAGTGGTCTCTTTTGGATCTCTGGTTGTTGATTGCTTTGCTTTTCTTGTTGGCAGTTCCTCAAAAGCATACACTAGGATTGTAATAAAAGGCCTCTATCATTTTAGTTCTCATGAAGTTACTACAGTTAATTCTTAGAAATTATACAGGCCAACAAAGCTCTTTTAGTCATTAATAAAACATAATCATTCATTTTTCATTCTGGTTTAATGAAATTATCTGAGAATAACTAAATATTTAGGTTCTTAATTTTTAAAGAATGACAATATATAACTAACTAAGCAAACTCAAATCTCTGTGTTATAACCTAGGAATCCATAAGACTATATACCAGTTTTATACATTATACCTAACACTATACCAGTTCTTAAGATATGGTGTTATAGGTGTGGAAGAAATCGAAGACTGGCCCAAATTAGCAAAAACTGGGAAACTGTCTCAATGAATGGTATTGGTAGGAAATTAATTGTAGTGAACCCCTACTTATAAGTTACTTGTTATATTGGGCTTTTAGTACATGTATTTTATGTTTTAAAATATCTGCCTTGGTTTTGTTTTTTTTTTGATATCTATCACAATTAGCCACATTTTAGAAGAATTTTGCTATATATAATTAATTAGCTCATTCAAACAGCAAACATTTATTAAGAGCCTGCTAACTTCAAAACACTGTGCTAGGTAATGTGTGGGAGGAGCCAGATATGGTCTTGTCCTCAGGGAACTTATTCAGATCGAGAGTTCATCATATGGGCTTGACTGAATAACTATTCTTAATATATAATTCCATAAAGGTTTTTTAGAAATATTTCATTTTAGGTATGAAATGTCAGTGGTAATATAAGGCACAGGTGCCATTTCCTTAGGCTTTATTTTAATAATTGTTTATGGGAAAGGCATAATTTAGGCATTTCTTCCTTGATTCATAATGTAATCTGAGGCAACTTTAAAGAATAATTCATGTTCTTCCTCACTCATTGGAAAAGTAGCAACATTAATGACAGAAAGCATCCTGATTTTTTTGAGTAGTAAAGTTGTTATCCAATTCTGTGGTAAAATTGGAAACTATAGAATTTGATGTTCTTCAAAGACAATTTCTATGGGAAGCTGATGATGAATAGTACTTAGTCCCAAAGGATAGACTTGAGGAATGGGACAGACATAAGGCTATTCTATATTACAGAATAACTTAATGGGTATTGCAATTCATGAATAGTTATGGGAAATCTATTATAAATCAGAAAATTGACTTTGAATGTAACCACCTTGAATATAAATGGCACTATTTTTTAGTAGCTCTGTCTTTTTATCTATGTAAACCATAGGATTAGAGAATATCTTCCTTTGGAGACAGGCTTTACAATACTATACTTAACATATATTAAATATAGTGACCTACCCACTTTCTGATATGTTCTCCAGATGATGCAAATCCACAACCATTGCCTAATGTTTTAAAAGCTAAGTTTTAAGAAATAGATATAATTCCACTCCATCTTTTTAAGCTACACTTACTGGAGATGGAGAAAGCAATGTTATTCTCTTCATGTAACCTAGATGATTTATTATTGCTTAGCTTTATCTTTTCTAAAATAGAATAGTTTAAAATTTCCTTGTAGACTAATTCTTAACATTTTAAAAGTTTTACTTTTCTCTGAACTTTGTCTTGAATCTCTAAGGTAGTTAAGTAATTATTAGTGTCCTACATGGGAATTACAAGGCTTTCTTTCGTTTCCAGTAGGGACATTTGGAAATGAATGGATAGCAAAAATCTCACTTTGATAAAGGAGCAAAGGGAGATTTACAAACTTATTTCTAACTTAATCCACCAAAAAAAAAAAAAGGTCAAAAATAGTTAAGAATAGCATTGATTCATACTGCTTATTTTCATATTTAAAGATACAGATTTTATTTTTAATATTTTATTATATAGGTTTCCATGAAATGTAGAGGACCTTCGATTTTTATAGAATACTGTAAATAGCAGTCACATCTTTGCCTTTGGAAGTTATATAACATAGACTTTTCTTAAAATAAGCAAAGTGAGTTATTCCAAGTCCCCACAAATTATTTTCACCTAATTTAACATTTTAACGTCCAGAAAATAAGGTTTATTTATTTTATTAAAATATATCACTGTTAATATAGTATATACCACTAAGAGCCACTAGAACCCAATGTTATATGTATCTAACATATAATACATAGAAATAGAGTAGATATAAATATATAGAAATATATACTTAAAATACAGAGAAATAAGTACAGCATGTCTATGAAAATCTATACTCAAGACTATTAAATATCAATACTTGCCATAATGAATTAGCAGCTTGGTTGCTTGCTTCAGCCAAGAATGTGTTGTATGATTATGATAACTATCTATATATGCAGTTTATCCAGCTCTTTCTGCAGGAATTCAAATTAATATTCTTTTGTAAGGTAGTGGATTTCTTTTGCTACTACTAATGCACTAAAAGGAATGTTTCCAAGCCCAGGAACAAGCAGCAAAACCCTTAATTTGAATTTATAGCCTTCAGAGACAATCTACACCACAACTTAACTGTCCCAACCAATTTATTTTAATTAATATGATTTGCTCTATAGATTTAAGTAGGAGAGTTATATACAAACAAATGGGACAACTAAGAATGCTAACAGTAACATTTTAAATAGTTATGGCTTAGGGAAAACACAAACAGAAGCATAGCCATCAGTAGTAATGGAAACTGAACTTTTCCGTTACTAGTAAATCATCTCTATCTCCATAGAGAATACATTTCCACCAGTGGATTTTTTTTTTAAATCACAAGAGTTTAGATAGAAGGCCAAGGTCATGCTATTTGGCCAACACTTAGTGCTGATGTAGAAGAAATGTCCTTTGCTAATAGAAGCGTCAGGACTACTATATATTGGCAGAACCACATTGCTGATTTTTCTCAGGGTAATGTGTAATTTAGTGAATCAAAAGAAAAGTATTTTTTTCTTGCTAAATTTGGTATACCTAGAAATATTCATGGACTGTGATCTATATACATTTGGTGTCTATTCCATTTATTATACTTTTAGATTAAAAGATACTTAAGCTGTGTCAAACAATACTATTCTTATTCTAAAAATGAAAAAAAAAAGCCTCTTTTCATTAAGAGGGAAAGAATTGTGTATTTACAACTCTAAAACTTCCAAAAATTGAGTGTATTTTTACTAGCCTGTGTAAAGCTGATGCCAACACAGGAATCGCAGTTCGTTTTGGCAACACAGGTTGGCGCAAGGCTAACCATTGCACTAACCACTTCTGCAGATAGCAGTCTGAGTGAAAGCACCATTTCAAAACAGGCTAAAGAGCCTGTTTGTAATCTCTGTTACTAACAGCAACATTGTGTTTAGAAAAGGGTTTGAAATTTAGACCTGGCTCATATTTTGTTTGAAATTGGCTAAGAATTTAGAAAGATTAAACCGTTCTGGGATCCAGGAAATGTGAGCCCTACGTGGTTAATGATGCCATTACTCTTCACTGAGTTGCTGCCTATGTGTTCATATTCATACAGGTTTCAAAGCTGTTTTCTTTTATTCATTCAGTAACCAAAGTATTTACAGAATGCCTACTATGTGCTGGCACTGTGGAGGTTTGGAATATATAATAATAATAGCTAATACTTATTTAGCAACTTCCATGTGCCAAGCACTATTGTAAGTACTTTCCATATGTTAATTCATTTAGCCTCATAGCAACTTTATGAGATGGGTTAACTAACTATTATTATTGCTACAGGCCATGAGTTACCCAAGGTCACAACTGGTCATTGGTGGAGCCAGGACTCTAACCCAAGCAGCTGGCTCCAGAGTTAGATGCTCTTATCTGCTATCAGTGGATTGACTGCAACCTATTGCTCTCTGTGTCTCTCTCTGTCTCTATGTCTCCTGTAAGTGAAATGTTACTTGCTCTCATGGAGCTCACAGTTTAATAGCACTTTATATCCACTCTGAATATGTCAGAAAATTAATTGGTGGGACAAGACAACAAAACAGTCTCTTTGCATCAGGCCAGTATTGTATCTGGTTTGAGTATGTTTCAGACCCACTTGAGTTGTAATGCCATCACTTTCACAGTGGCGGCTGATTAGGAGCCTCGTGAAATAACTGACATTGCCTCAGATCCTGGGAGAGGATAGAACTGCTCCCTGACTTTCTTTCTTCACCCCTGGGGAACTAGTAAGCGCTGCTTTCTCTAACTTTATGCTAGCATCGAGGAGGTTGAGTGGCATGATAAATTAGATCTTTACCCTTGTAGAACTTACATTCAAATGGAGATCAAAGTAATTTCAAGAATATATTTCATCTTCTGGCCCTTCAGTAAGTTCTGGTGCCCTCTACAATAGCTACACAAAGTGTGGAGAACATCATGTGCCAGATTTGGTCACTCCTTCCAAGATTCTTGGCTCGATCTCTTCTTGCTGTTTTGGCTTAGGATATTTAACATGAAATCACCACTACAATGTGGGGCTCTCATAGATGAATTTTAAGTTTTAATAATTTATCACTTTAACTTTTCAGAGTAGCTCTCTATACATTTTAAAAAATACGTCAACCAGTATGAGTCCAAGCTTTGGCAAAATGCATAAAATGCATAAAAGTAATGCCAAGTCTAAGATAAACTGAACCTCTAAGCACATTTTGCTTGCATTTCTTCCTTGTTTCTAATTTAATAAATGTTTCCCAGAATAGAGTTTGCAAATCAAAGTAAATATATATATAAAATGCTTACTTATTCCCTTTTGGGTTCTGTGTCAATTGTGTGCATTTCATAAATATAAACATAAGACGTATTTGCTAAGGAATTATATTTGTTGATGTGGCAGCCTTATGGCTTAAAGTATAAAAAATTCATACCTTGTCAATTATGAATTGCATTTCCCCCATTTGTATAGAATATGGAACTTGTTTGAGTACTAGCTAAAAATGTACGTGATACTATTTCAGATGCATTGCTAAAAAAATAATAAAAACCTCATTCTGCGTTAAGAAGCCAAACAACATCTAAAAACTATAGTTTTTAAATAAAAAAAATCTGTCCTTTACTCATTTATTCAGCTTTTTTCTTACTACATCCATTAACCAATCCTATCAGTCCTATCAGTCCTATTTCTTTTGATATATCTTTTAGTCTGATGAGGGCCATAATAAGAATGCAGTATGAATACCCTTTAAAACTTATTTTTTTTTTTCAAATTTAAACATCTTCCTTGCTAAGCAGAATTTATATACTGACTAACTCCCACAGCTATCACCCTGGATGCCCTCTTCCCATTTCATTACTATTTGGTGGATGAACACATCATTTGAATAGTATTATCTTGACAGATAGTGAAAAAAAGTCTTGCTCCAAAAAGCTATGCTGTGTTTCTAGCTCTTGTTTATGAGGCATCTTCTAGCAAGCACTCTCAATGCAGAGTTGCATGCACTAAATGGGGCCCTACTCCGATCATTGGTATTTTCCCTGAATAAAACCCTATATCACTGTCAATTTAATTAGAAACTGGCCCTTTGCTTTATCTTCCTAATTATCTCACCGATTATCTCTCACACCCTAAAATCATATCATTCTCCAGAGAATAGGTTATTTCTTAAAACATCCTTGTCTCATTGCTTCCAGACAACTGTCTATGACCCCTTTCCCTCTTCAACTGCTTTTGAACATCTCTCACCACAGCTTAAGGTGTTTAATAATGCTTTATGTTTACACTGAGTACACCACACTATTGCCACATACAGAAAATTTTGACTACATTTCTAGAGCTTTTTGGAGTCAGAGTAAACCAAATACTCTGTTACCTCTTTCTATAACTGTCAGGTAAATAAACCAATACAACTGCCTACTATCTTGAGAGAAGGCATCACGACTTCGGGGTGTCTTCTTTCCCACCTTCACAGTCTCAAGCACTGCCTTTTACTCCTGTCTTCTGAGTTTATCTCCCTAATTTAGAGTTTAACTTCGAATATATCAGTGGGCTAACATTAAAATTAACTTTCAAAAGGAGTACATTTATTAAGTTAAATAACTTTCTTCTATATTTCACTACATGAATTAAAGTTTGGATTACTGTCTTTTTTTTTTTTTAGGGAAATAAAAAGTATTACAAAAATAAACAGTTGACATTGGGGTATTTCATAAACAAAATCATCCCAATTTTTTCTATTTTGCCTAACTATCCCATTTATAATAACTTATGAATTTGAACAAAATGTAGCAAGTCTAATTCAGTTATAGGCAATTAACATTCAAAGGTTAGCCTCACCACTGTCCAAATATTTGTGATGAGTTTCTGCTATTGTATTATAATTCTGATTTCCATATCAAATTTATTAAATTTTCTTTACTGTTAAAATCCATCATTGATCTGGCAATATGCAATAGAGCCAATAATGTCTATTGATGTTTAATATATCTAACTTTGTTGTAAATTCAGTTATAAAAAAACAAGGTTTTGCCAGCCCTTTCATTTATAGGCAATAGAGTAAGCTCAAGAGGATCTTACTTAACAATTCAGAATTATCATTAAAAAGTGTAAAAAGACTATCACGGGCCAGTTTTTCTTTAACATTAGCCAAAAGATGAACTCTGCCCAAAGAATACTTTGGAAATATAGTACATTAATGACCCAATGGAATAAACACTCAGCCATCAAAAAACACTGAGTTTGAAAAATTGCTTTTTCTTAACCTAACTCTGTATAAACAATATAAAGAGATTCATTAATGCTGAAATATGCTGCATCTCTAGTTTCATTTTCACAAAACTTCTATATATTTCCACAGAATCCAGATTAGTTCTCTTGCTAAGTAACTATGACATTACCATTATTAGTGTTCATAGGAAATCCTTACTTAAAAGCACAATGGGGAAATTACTACACAGCATCCCCAGCCCCAGGAAACACAGAAACACAAACACCCATAGATAATAAAACATTGGAAATGATAAGAATAATCAAGAAAATGCTTTATCTTTAGCTGTGGTTCAGCTATACAGCCAACTTTAACCAATGTTATTATTCTGTTGTTTTTAAAATGTAGGAAAATATTTGCAATCAAATTTTATGATGAAAAATGTCAAACTAATTCGGAATGAAACTAAATTATCAAGCAGTGAAATACTCTGTGTGTCATTAACCTTAAATTCTATACTACGTGGAAGCAGAAAAGATGCCAGATAAAAGGCTCAGTTTGCAGACTGAAATATTTCACTTTAACCTATTCCTAGATTCTGTGGGTTTCTTTTCTGGGTTTTTCTATCTTCAGTAACTAGAATTCTGTTCCCATTCATTTGATACTAACCTAGCATTGCCTGTAGGGCCTGAAAATTAAACTGATGAAGGATAATCAACCCCTTTATAGAGAAGAGCCATTTCTAAAATCCCTGAAACTCCCCTCAATTTTGAAATTCTTGTGTTGTTTTGTGGAATTTATTAATATGAGAGAGGGAAAGTGAAGAGAGATAGTAATGCAGGACTCTGGGTACCTAGACATCAAACCATGAGCCGTGTGATGTCTGTGACCAAATGGGTGGTTATTATATGCTAGGCAATGGTAATTAACTAGTCTAGACTCCTTTTAAAAACTACTAAGCTACGTAATGACTGTGTCTTAGAAGCTATACAAACTTCATAGAACATAATTGAACAAGATATGGGTATATAAAAGTAAATACATTTATAGTGCCTACTATGAGTCAGGCAATATATTAGGCAAAGAGGATGACACATTGAATATGAAAATTATTGCCCCTTCTCTTATGGAACTTAACATCTGTGGTGAACAAATTTTGGAAAAATAATCTAATTGAATGAATTAATAAATGGAAGTATTGCAAAAATCAATATTCAGGTCTTTTGTACTTCAGTAATTATTATAATTTTCTACATATGGATCCTGCATATTTTGGTTAGGGTTATTGCTAGAAATTTTATGATGTGCATGTTGCTATTATTGGGAGAATTTTATCTATTATCTCTTCTGATATTGATATATTGATATTTTTCTTGTATTTCATAGCCTTACTGATTTCTGCTTAAGAGAACTTTATGTGGCATTTTTGGGTTTTCTAAGAAATACTATCTGCAATTACCAACCATTTTTCTATTTTCCTCTTCAGCAGTTAGTCCATTATTTCTGATTTGTGTCTTACTGGACTAGCAGAAATTCTAGAATAATGTTTGAAAAAGATTAGGAATTTCATCCCCTCTTGATTTTAATAAGAGTACTAGTTTTGTAATTAATATTAGATGATGTAATCTGTCTTTTTAGATATACTTTTTTTTTATTAGAAGGAAGTATTTTTCCTTCACTTTGTTTCTTTAAGATTGTGTTTGTTTGGAATCAGTTTGGGTTTTTTTTTCTTTTTTCAAGTTCGTAATTAAGATTTCTCAGTTGGCTAAAATATGACTTTTTTTTTTCAAGAGGGGTATGTGGTGCTATAATCTTTAAATTTTTGAAAAAATGAGAATTCTGCTGCCATCACATAAACAACATCCAGGAGGGCATATAATTCTTAGGTTATAAGTTTTCTCCTTAAAATGCCATAGACAGGTGAGAATGCAAAATTTAACAGCCACATTGGGAAGTGTTTTGGCAGTTTATTAAAAAATAAAATATATGTCTACCATATAACCCAACCATCCCACTCCTAGGTGTTTATCCAAGAGAAATGGAAATTTACATTCACATATAACCCTGTAAAAAAAGTTTATGGCAGCTTTTTTCACAATGGCCCAAACTGTAAACAACCCAGATGTCCAGAACCGTTCCATACTTTGGAATACCATTTATCCATAAGAAGGAACAAACTTTTGGTTCACACAACAACTTGGGTAAATTTTAAATGCATTTTCCTAAGTAAAAGAAGACAGAATCAAGCTGCTATATATTGTGTGATTCCATTTTACATGACAGTCTTCAAAAAGATAAGTGGCTGTCAGTGGTTAGGAGTGGGAGGAGAGATTATTGATAAAGGGGTAACTCTTGTTTGGGGGGATGCTGAAATTGTTCTGTAGGGAACAACAGTGGTGTACTCATGACTCTGCACTTGTCAAAACGCATTGAGCTGTATACCACAGAGAGTGAATTTCATTGTATGAAAACAACAAAATCAACTAGGATGTCAGGGAGAAATATGGAATGCAGACTGTGATAAGGGAATCAATATTACAAATGAATTATATAACACTGAAGGGGTGAGAGAGAAAGGAACTAAGAAACTCTGGAAAGCCATGTTTTGGTTGAATACTTTAAGGCTAAACACAAAAATAGCTATTTACTAACATCTTTCTCCAGTTGGTAATTTGTTCCTCACAGAGGTATGGATTAGAAAATCTAAAACAACTTTTTCAGATTTTAAATTTTTTTAGATTTTAAAGGTATTGTAGATGTTTTTAAAGATATTTTGATTTATGTTTATATACTAGAGTTGAATTAATAAATAAATTTAGAAAATGAGAGTCAGGTTTCTTACTATCAGAAAGAAGTTACAAATAAGGGAGAAGATTAGAACTCTGTGGTGTTGGATTAATATTAGAGATACAAGTACAAACTTTAAAATATATATATAATGTAAATGATACAGAAATAAATTCTGATATATGTATATGCATGAACTAGCATCCATACATGTATTTCCTACCTCTGTCTACTAAGAGAGACTAGAAAGAATTCCAGTAGCACTAAGCACAGCCAGTACCTAAATCTTGGTTTCTAAATTCCATTCTCAAATAAAACAGGACTCCTTGCAGAAATAGCTGTGTTTTCTAGCAAAAACACAATATAAGCCTGCAGCATCAGGAAGAAGGAGGTTAAAAAAAGAGAGAGATAGTAGAGTACCAAAGGAGCATAGGAGCCAGCCTGAAAAATGTTGCCAGTTGCCAAAACTGGAACAGCATGGGTGACAAAATAAATAAATAGCATTGGATTATAACCAAATAATAAACATATATGAATCCATACTAATATAAATAACTGAATAAATAAGAGAGAAATGACAGCTCTTCCTAAAAAAACAAGTCCAATTAATAAATATGAAGAAATGAGGGAAATGGGAATCATTAAAATACAAAAATAATTGCCACAAAATGGATGCTAAAATTAGTGGGTGAAAGTTAATGCAAAAAAGTATATTTGCATAAGATCAAAGTACTCCCCCCAAATATTTAGTAATTATAAAGGAAAAATAGTAACAACAGTAAAGAATCCTAACACCAGCTTAACCTAATGACCAATAGTAATATCACCAGTAATAGAACATACTGACATTATTTAATCCCTCATATGACATACTAAGAAGGGCACATTTCCTCTATGGTTTTCTTCCTGATAATGCATAGCCTTAATCTAATCATGAGAAATCATCAGACAAACCCAAATTGAGGCACAGTCTACAAAATAACTGACCAGTACCCTTTAAAAGTGTCAATGAAAGACAAAGATTCAGGAACTGCCAAAGATTGAAGGAGACTAAGGAGACTTGACAACTAAATGTAATATGAGTTCCTGAAACAAGAGAAGGATATTAGTAGAAAAACTAGTAAAATCTGGAAAAGTTTTGTACTTTAGTTAATAGTAGTGTCCCAAGGTTAAATTCTTAGTTTTGATAAATGTTCTTTGGTATGTAAGATGGTATACAATAAAGGGAATCTGGATGAAGGGCATATGGGAAATCTATGTACTATTTTTGCTGCTTCTATAAGTCAGAAAAAGTTGGTGCTAAAAGAAATGTAGATGTGCCATCATCTAATGGCACTGAATGCTTTAGAGAAGTTTAAGGCCACCCTAATTTTTGTCCCTTTTTCAGTAACCTGATTTATTTTTCCTGCCTGGATGCTTTAAATCTATTTTTCCCTTTTTTTTTTTTTTTTGTGAAATTAACTAGGCCTTGTATATTGTTAATTTGATTTCCTTCAGTGTCAATAAATTTTTTTTTCCCCAAATCTTATCTATTTTTATTTTACTTTGACCTCTTGTTTTTTTGCCATATAAGTTGTAACCTAAGACTGTCTACAGTTTGCTCATAGAGGCTATGCCTTACATCCTACTGAAGATACCACAGTGCGTTCTAACATTTTTGTTCCCCATATTAAGCATGTTTCTGCGGTATCTTTTTTTCAGAGTAATTTTCACTTTTCCTTAAGCTGAAGCATATTTCACAAGCACTATTTGGGTTCTTTGGATCATTATTCATCTTCAAGGTAGGAGAGCTCTATCTGGACCACTTCCATCATCTTGTGATTCATGGAAAACTATGCACAACAGATTTATTGATTGATTTTGGAGTCATTAGTTTTTATCAATTTTAGTGTTTTTATAGTTATTTTATTGGGTGGTTAGAAGAGGTTTTATTAAGGGCTGTTAGTAGAGTGTATTTTAAATCATAAGCTTCCTATCCAAAATGTCTACATTTTTTAATTAACAATTTTAGCAGTATCTCCCAAGATATTTCTAGTGAGGAAGAATATTTGCATTGTGAGCATTATATCTAGAACTCCTATACTCCAGAATCAGAAAAAAAAATGTAAAGCAATAGTTTATATTTCACAGAAAAATTAAAGCAAGAGATTTGATATTTCTCCACAAAAAGGATTATGAAGTTAGTGGCCTGGAAACCAGTGAAGCTGATTACAAAATGAATATTTAAAAGCCCCTCTGATTTAATAGGCTCTTCTATTTCCTTTATTCTTTACAAAGGCAAAGAGTCCTCTGTAAATATTGCTTTAAGGATTATCAGGCTTCATTTCTCAAATTCATCCAAAGGCCATAATTTAAACCATAATATTGGCTTTACAAATGTAAACAGTGATTGAACCCCTTTCCTTTAGCTAATAGGAATGCCAATGAAATTAGAGTCAATTAAATAATTGCTTTCTTAACCTAATGCATTACTGCTGTAAGACATGCCGTGGCACATTCAGCCAGGAGGATAGCTAGGAGAGAACAAAACTACATCATTGTAAAGAGAATGCAAACAATGTATTGTAAAATTTGATCCAATGAGAAAAGTAAAACATTTATTGAAATTTTCATGCATCAGTTTTATACTTTATACTTTAGCCTTGACTAATGGTGGAAAAATCCTAAGAGATTTTAAAGGTTTTCATTTGATTTAGGTGATAGTGTGGGACAAACTGTATCTCCAGGTTGGGCTTAACTTGACTTCTGTCATCCCTCTGTCTTCTGGACACCAGCTTTAGGGAACTGCAGCCTGAAGTCTAATTCCATCTCTTTAATGGTGACTCATCACTGCTGACAGAATGTTTAAACTCCTTATCAATATATATGAACCCGTTCGTGATTTGGTTCCTGCTCACGTATCTATCTAGCTTCATCTTCTATCATACGTCTTCTATCCTCCCCTTCAGTAAGACCATCAGCTCTTCTGCAGACTCTGCTGCATCATATTTACCCTTCTTTGTACATACCAGAGAATAGCTAATTAATCCCTGTGACTTATTGATCTTTCAGGATAAAAGTTAAAATAGCCCCTCATTGGCCAAGTTTTCTCTGTCAACCTCCAGTCTCCTCCTCTGCTATCCCCAGGGAAATTATCCCAATTTTTCTTTTATGATAATACAGGGGTATGTGATCTACTTCTGATGCGTTGAAAGATTATATACAATTATTTTTTTAAACTTCTGAATCCCCTCCCATGTTATTCTTTCACTTTTTAAGGGAAGGAATGAATTTATTATCTCAATAATTTCAGAACATGGTGAAGTACCTGGTAGTATTGCTCAACAAATATTTGGGGAATGAATAGGTAGGTAGCACAGTGGTATCTCTAACAAGGTGTAGAACAGGTTTGCAGTAGTCACAGCCTTACTTGTAGCTCACCTACCTGCTGCTCTGCCCCAAGTGTACTTGTGGACCTGGGCACAGAGGAGCAAAGAGGAGAGTGTTTTGTTTTGTTTTGTTTTGTTTTGTTTTGTTTGTTTCTGACCTAGGTTCAGACTACACCAAAAGTATAGCCATAGTTGGCTTTTTGGGAAAGCTGTTATGGATATTAAGGATGGAAAGGAGGAAGGGAGGAAGCAGGAAGCAAGGAAGGATTATCATGCATCGGGTTCTGTGTTATCCTTTCCATACATATTACCTAAGTTAATCACAAAACAATAGTAGGTACACAAATAACATCGTTTCATTTTAACATTGATGAAATGCTATAGGAACTTGACTCTTGTTTATATCAATGACATGGTAAAATTGGTTATGTTATACGTTGTTTTGCATAGTCACAGAACCTAACAACATTAACCAGTGGCCAAGCTAGAATTTAAATTTGGGTTGGCTCATTCAAAGTCAGTGTTTTTCTTAGAATATGGGAATTAAAGAACTTTTAGTTCTACAAAACTACAATGACGCATTTTGTGTGTATCCTAAACTTGATGCAACTTTGTTTTTCAACTTTAAACAATAGGATTCAGAGATATTTGCCTATTATATTTAGCATACTTAGCTTTATTTAGTAGTCATTCATCCATTGAGCATTTATTGGACATTTACTTAAGGGCCAAGCACCAAGCTAAACACGTAGAATGCAAGCATACCTAAGATACAGTCCCAATAAATATTTTTTTTTGTCGTTTTTTTAGAAACACTCTCATTCTGGAAAGCCAAGCTACTTGCCATTTCAGTTACGATTTCTCTACTTTCTCTACTGCCTTTAAACAAATTAATCACTCACACAAACATATACCTCATACTCCTTATATTAGAATATTTTATCTGTTTTCTGTTCTTAGTCTAAAAGGAAGGCTCAAGCTGTATCTTTTCTTTTTAATTTCCATCCCCCCCATCCCGTTACCCTTTGGTAACCATCAACTTGTTCTCTATATCTATGGGTCTATTTCTATTTTCTTTTACTTATTCATTTATTTTGTGTTTTTAGATTCTACATTTAAGTGAGATCATATGGTATTTGTCTTTCTCCATCTGGCTTACTTCATTTAGCATAATACTCTCTAGGTCTGTCCCTGTTGTTGCAAGTGGCAAGATTTCATTATTTTCTATTGCTTAATAATATTTCAGTGTGTGTTACATTTTCTTCATCCATTCATCTATTGATGGACATCTAGGTTGTTTCCATATCTTGGTTATGTCTAGTACTGTTGCAATGAACATAGGGGTATATATATATAATTTCAAATTAGTGTTTTTGTTTTCTTTGGATGAATACCCAGAAGTGAAATTGTTGGATCATATGGCAGCTCTATTTTTTCTTTTTTGAGGAATCTCCATACTGTTTTACAGTGCTGCACTCACTAATTTACATTTCCACCAAAAGTGTAAGAGGGTTCCCTTTTTTCCATCTTCTCACCAATAGTTATTATTTGTTGATATATTGATGATAGCCATTCTGACAGGTGTGATGTGATAACTCATATGATTTTCATTTCCTTGATGATTAGCGATGTTGAACATATTTTCATATGTCTGTTGGCCATCTGTATGTCTTCTTGGGAGAAAAGTCTATTCAGGTCTCAAGCCCATTTTTTTTAGATTGTTTGGTTTTTGGTGTTAAATTGTATGACTTCATTATGTATTTTGGATATTAACCCTTTATCACATGTACCATTTACAAATATCGTCTCCCATTCAATAGGTTGTCTTAGTTTTGTTGGTGGTCCCCTTCACTGTGCAAAAACTTTTTAATCTGATGTAGCCCTATTTGTTTTTCTTTTGTTTCCCTTGCTTGAGATATTTCTTAAAAGATACTGCTAAGAGTGATATCAAAGAGTTTACTGCCAGTGTTTCCTTCTAGGAGTTTTACGGTTTCAGGTCTAACATTTAAGTCTTTAACCCATTTTGGGTTTATTTTTGTATGTAGTGAAAAAAGTGGTCCAATTTCCACCAATTTCCATTTTTTTCATATATCTGTCCAGTTTTGCCGACACCCCTTATTAAAGAGACTGTCCTTACTACACTGTATATCCTTGTTTCCTTTGTTGTAAATTAATTGACCTTAAAGCAAGGATTTATTTCTGGGCTTCCTAATATTTTGTTGATAATTTTTGCATCTATATTCATCAAGGATATTGGCCTGTAATATTTTCTTTTCCTTTCCTTTCCTTTCCTTTCCTTTCCTTTCCTTTCCTTTCCTTTCCTTTCCTTTCCTTTCCTTTCCTTTCCTTCCCTTCCCTTCCCTTCCCTTCCCTTCCCTTCCCTTCCCTTCCCTTCCCTTCCCTTCCCTTCCTTCCCTTTATTTTCTTTCTTTTTTTTTTTTTTGTAATATCTTCATCTGGTTTTAATATCATGGCAATGCTGGCTTCATAAAATGAGTTTGAAAATGTTCTTTCCTCTTCAAGTATATATAAATTCTTCTTTGAATGTTCGGGGAAATTCACCTGTGAAGCCATCTGGTCCTGGTCTTTTATTTCTGAGATTTTTATTATTATTATTACTGATTTGATTTCACTGAGAGTAATTGGCCTGTTTAGATTTTATATTTCAGTATTGGAAGGTTATATACTTCTAGAAATTTAGCCATTTCTTTTAGATTGCCAAATTTGTTGTCGTAAATTGTTCGTAGTATTCTTTAATAATTCTTTGCATTTCTGTGATGTCAGTTGTAAGCTCTCCTTTTTCATTTATGATTTTATTCGGGTTCTCTTTTTCTTGATGAGTTTGGCTAAAGGTTTGCTTATTTTTTTTATTTTTTCAAAGTACCATCTCAATTTTATTGATCTTTTTTATCGTTTTTTTAAATTTCTATTTCATTTATTTCTGCCCTGATATTAACTATTTCTTTCCATTTACTTTTGGTTTTGTTTGTTCTTATTTTTCTAGTTCCTTCAGGTGTAAAATAAGATTGTTTATTTGGGATTTTTTTTGTTTCTTGAGATGGGTCTATATAGCTATATATTCTGGCCTTTAAGAATTGGTTTTGCTGCATCTCATAAATTTTGAAAAGTTGTGTTTTCATTTTCATTGCTTCAGGATAGTTTCTAATTTCTTGTTTCATTTCTTCTTTGATCTATTGGTTGTTTAGTAGTATGTTGTTTAGTTTCTACATATTTGTGTTTTTTTCCACTGTTCTTCCTGTAGCTGATTTCCAGTTTCATGCCATTGTGGTCAGAAGAGATGGTTGATATGATTTCAGTCTTTTTGAATTTGTTAAGGCTTTTTTTTTTGTGGCCTATTATATGTTATATATCCTGGAGGCTGTTCCATGTGCACTTGAAAAAAATGTATATTCTGCAGTTTTTGGGTGAAATGTTCTGTAAGTGTCTATTAAGTCAATCTGGTCTAATGTGACATTTAAGGCCATTATTTCCTTATTAATTTTCTGTTTGGATTATCTATCCACTGATGTGAGTGGAGTATCAAACTCTCCTACTATTATTGTATTATTGTAGATTTCTCCCATTATGTCCATTAATAATTGCTCTCTCCATATAGGTGCTCCTATGTAGAGTACATAGATATTTACAATTATTATATACTCTTCTTGGATTGACCCCTTGATAATTATGTAATGTCCTTCTTTGTCTTTCTTTACATTTTTTGTTTTAAGATCTATTTTGAATGATATAAGCGTTGTTACTTCAGCTTTATTTTTGCTTCTATTTGCATGAAATAATTTTTTCGGTCCCTTCCCATTTAGTCTGTGTCTTACAATTTGAAGTGAGCCTTTTGTAGGCAACATATAGATGATTCATGTTCTTTAATCCATTCAGCCATCCTATGTGTTTTTATTGAAGCATTTAATACATTTACATTTAAAGTAATTATTAATAAGTATCTACTTATTGTCATTTTGTTAGTTGTTTTTAGATTGTTTTTATAGTTGCCCTCTGTTCTTTCTTCTCCTGAGCTCTTCCCTTGTGGCTTACTGTTTTTCTTTAGTGTTTTGTTTATGTTATCTTCTCTTTGTTCCTTGTATATCTCTTGTAGGTTTTTGGTTTATGGCTATCCTGAGGTTTATGTATATCATTCATTATCTATAGTAATCTGTTTTAAGCTGACAGGCGTTTTAGTTTGAATATGTTGTAAAAGGACTACAGTTTTACTCCTTCCTCCATGCTTTGTTAGTGATGCCACATTTTTATATCTTTCTTTGTCATGTATCTCCTTATTGCAGTTTGAGTTGAGTTTGATACTTTTTCCTTTTAATCTTTATAGCAACTTTTTAAATGTCTGATTTTCTGTATTTATTGAATACTTGGCTTTACCTGTGAGGTTTTTTCCTTTCTCATATTTGTTTATTTCTGGTTATGGCCTTTCCTTCTCCACCTAAAAAGGACCCTTTAACATTTTTTGTAAGGCCAGTTTAATGGTGATGAGTCCTTTAGTTTTTGCTTGTCTGGGAAACTCTCTGCTTCAATTCTGAATGGTAACTTTGCTGGATAAATTATTCTAGGTTGTAGGTTTCTTTCGGCATCTTAAAGATGTTCTGCCACTCCCTTCTGGCCTGTAAAATTACTAATGAGAAATTAGCTGATAGATGTATAGGATTTCTTTTGCATGTAACTCCTTTTTCCTTGCTTCCCTTAACCTACTTTAACTTTTGCCATTTTAACTACAGTATATCTTGGTGTGAACCTCTTTGAGTTCATCTTGTTTGAAACTCTGTGTGCCATCTGGACCTGGATGTCTGTTTCTCTTCCCAGGTTTTCAGCTATTATTTCTTTAAATTCCTTTGTCTCTTTCTTCTTCTTCTGGAATCCCCATAATGCAAACGTTTGAGTGCTTGATATTATCCCAGAGGTCCCTTAAACTATTCTCATTTTTTAAAATTCTTTTTTCTTTCCGATTGGCTGATTTCTACCAGCACGTTTTCCAGGTCACTCATCCATTCTTCTATTTTAGCTAATCTACTCTTGATTCCTTCTAATTGTGTTTTTTATTATTGTATTCTTCATGATAGCTTGGTTCTTTCTTATACTTTCTCTTTATTGATGTTTTCCCTAAGTTTCTCTTTCCCACTTTCAGGTTTGGTGAATATCTTTATGACTGGTTCTTTGAATTCTTTATCAGATAAATTATTTCCTTTTCCTTAGGAATTTTTTCCCCTAAAAATTTGTTGTTGTTGTTCCTTCATTTGAGAAATATTCTTCTGTCTTTTTATGTTGTTTGACTTATCTTTTTTTTTACATGAATTAGAAAAAATAGTTGTCTCTTCATCTTGGAAGAGTGGCCTTATGTCAAAGCAGGTTCTGTGTAGGCTGTGTATACAGGTGGTTTTGGCAGGCTGGTAGTAGCCAAATGGGTCCTTAAGGCATCTGGGGCCCTAGTCTGCTATGCTGGAGCAGCTCCAGGTGGGGAGGTCAGGTGCATGTGATAATGCTCTGTTGATCTTCTCAGCTTTCTTTGCTCAGGCTGAAATGGGCTCAGGCGATGTGTCCAGGAACATGCTCTAGAAACCTAGCCAGCAGATCAGAGCACCTAGAGAGAGCCTCCACTCACCCTGTAGAAGGAGATGGGACATGACAATAGCACTCACCAACCTCCCCTACCCCAGAGAATTCCTGCAGCTCCTGCAGCTCTCCAGTCTTCTCTATACAGTCCCTCTCTTGTCTGCTGTACTGAAAGTGGTCCTGTGTAGAAGAACCCTCTGTGTAGGCTCTGTGTGCCAGGTCATTTTCGGAAGGCACTGGAGCAAAGCAGGTGCTTAGGGTACCTGGGGCACTAGTCTGCCAGGGCAGGAACAGCTCTCTGGCAGGGTGGGTGTGGTGACACCCCATTGTTCCTGCTGGCTCCCTTCATTTGCAGGTAAAAATCTCTAGGCAGAGTAGCTGTGAATGCACTGCAGTGATCTTGCAGGTAGGCCAAAGCCCCAGATAGAGCGTCCCCTTGTCCTATCAAAGTGTGGGTGGGGAGTGTGAACAGTGGTGGTCACTCCTCCGTCCTGAAGAATTTGCACAGCTTTAGGAGGGCGCCCTCAGATTCCCAGACTTTTCTATTAGGTCCTTTTCTCTTGTTTGTCATTAGAAGCTGTTCATGCAGCACTGAGTTGCCTCAGAGGAATAATTACTACCTATCTACATGTATATTTGATTTTGCTCATGGGAGGAGGCTAGGTCAGTGTCCTCCAATGCCACTGCCATCTTGGACCTCCTTCTAATTCTCTACATATGTAAATATTTAAGAAATTTATTTACAAATTTTGTACTATTATGTAAATTATATTAAAGCATTAAATTAATTTTTTAAATTGCTTATGTACATATATAGATGTGTGTATATATATATATATGCATATAGTGTTTAGAAAGTATTAGACTTCAAGTGCACAGGTGAGAGGAAACTTAAATCTTTGGTATCTATTTAAATCATTGTTTTATCTTAAGCTTATACCTTCTGTACTTTGTCTTTAAAGGGTCCACAACTCAGATTTAAGTGATTTTTCAAATAACAAACTGGCAGCTGGATGTATTACTTATCTATTATGTCTTAAGCCACCCCCAAAACTTAGTGAATTGAAACAATACAATTTTGTTTCTCACAGTTCTCTAGGAAGTTCTTCTGCTTGCTGTGCCTAGACTCACTCATGAGGCTGCTGTGAAGCTGGCAATCGTCTGGGCAGGCTAGGCCTCTCCGTTCACCTGATTGGTCTTGTATGCCAGACTTCTTCACAATATAATAGTTTCAGTGTTCCAAGAGGACAGCCCTAGTGCACAACTCTTTATCAGGGTTTTACTCTCATCACATTTACTTATGTCTGTTGACCAAAGCAAGTCATGTGGTCAAGAGTCAGTGTGGGATCCTGGGAGTTGTGATTTATTGGCAAGCTATTACTCTTGACACTCTACCACACTAAGTGTCATTCTAGCGTGCTTAAAATGATATCTCATATACGTGACGTGTAAGGCTGAGGATGTGCTATAATTAGCTACACAAAGCCTTGAGGATTTTGAAAATTTATTGATTAGTAAATATCAAAAGAGTATAAAGTTAGGTTTAGAAATATATGCATAGTTTTAAGTGCTTCTCTGAATTTACAAGGAAACCACATATTAAACATTTCTCTTCTGTTGATTCCATATGCCTTTAGATGCCCATCACAGGTTCTACCCACAGCTACTGGATCAGATGCCAAGGCCATTTCTTTATTTCAGTTTTTTTTTTTTTTTCCAAATTCTAAGTCCCTGGAAGGACTTCTCCCGAACCCTGGTCTTATGTCAGCAATATTACTCAACAAGCTCTTCATTCACCATTGTGAGCTTGCCAATTCATAGAATATGGAGTGTATGTTCTAGGCAAGAATAGACAGGTCGGAATCCATATAAATTCCTAATGCCATTTCTATTATGATTCTTAAAAAGTGGAGATTCCAAAACATATTGTAAGGTATTGGCATATAAAATGGCATAGGACTTAAATTAGAAAATATGAGCTCAGTCCTCTAATTCATCAAGTCACTTAATCTTTGTATCTTAGTTTTCTAATCTAGACAATGAAAATAATAGTAGCTACCGTGTAACATTATTTTGTGGATTAAATGATAAAATTAAATGAAGGGCTGCACAGCACTAGACAAATGTATTACAGGTCCATAATCCTTTACCTGAAACCATCAAGGTCATTTTCAGAATTCAGACTTTTTTAGTTTTCAGAAAGGTAATATAATGCATATTCTGTTTATTGAGTAACATTCCCAACAGAGTCCAGGGCAGTACCCTATAACCAAACACAATATATCTGGGATAAATTGAGACCATAAACTTATAAAGACTTTCGGCTTAAAAGCGTTTTGTATTTCAGAATTGCAGATAAGGGATGTGAGTCTCTATTTCATTTGCATGTAAGTTTAGTCCATTTTTAATTTTAAAAAAAATGCTACATAGCCTTTATAAGGACTGGCTTTATATAGTATAGTATAGATGATTCATGCTTTTGGTTTTATGGTTTTCCTTATTGGTGTCTCAATGACAATATTTATTGACCTTCATAAAGTAGATAATACTATTTACATTTAGAAGAAAAGAGGTAAGAGGAGATTTTCAGGACAAATGGCAGTGATGTTGATATAAGCAAGGAATGCATGACAACAAATAAGTCAATCTGTAAGTGTTTAATTGATTATTTATGGGGTATAAAGTAAGTGAAAAAACGTATGTGAAAAGTACATTGTAAAATTAGGAATACCATATGCTATGTGCCCTGCACTGAATGTGACAATATGGGGAAACAGATTCAGTATAAGATCTGATCTCTGCCCTTAGGGGCTGCATAATTCAGCATGGAGATAGAGCTAACATTTAAAAATAAAGGGATATTGAGAGCAAGGTGCTCTCCATTCCTAGAAATTGATAAAGGGTAGAGGGCAGTATGGACAGCAGCTGCCAGAAGAGATTTTACAAAGGAAGTGGTACTTAAGGGTGCCATCAGTTGGGATAGAGGAAAGATGGTTGAGCAATAATGTCATGTTAAGCAAAGACATGGGGATAAGAACATGTGTTCCAGAGGCAGAGAAGGACCAGTGTACACAGAGCAACAACTGACTCTAAAGTCATGCAGTAGAGCCATTTGTGGAGGTATTAAAAGTCTAGTGGGAGTAGTTTGGACTTGATGGGTCACGCAATAGGAAATCACTGCAAATTCTTTAGCTGAGGAATGAAATCCAGAATTGGTATAAGTTTAGTACCAGTAAAACAGAAAAGTGGATCAGAATTGGGAGAGACTGGAAACAAGGAGGCTGTTGAAATAATCCATGCAGACATGTAATAAGGGTAAGACTGGGGGGTGGGATGGGGTGGAGAGTTGTTGAATAGAAAGAAGGAAAGGCAAATTTGAAAAATCTGGTTAGAGGGCATGAAGACATGCAGCAAAGAAAACTGGCATTTTTTTTTTTTTTAAGTCAGGTCAGATTCAGATTGGCAAACCTGTTGCTGGAATTAGGGACAGACAGTAGAAAGAGGAATCTACTGGGAGGAAGGAGAAAAAGATGAAAAATAGAGAAAATTGAGAACAGGGAGTTGTTTTTTTAAAAAGCAAATTACAGGATCTAAACTCTCTCATATTTTACACTGATAATTTTGTCAGTAATATTAATGTTCAGAAATGATGGTGACTCCCAAGTCACCACAACATTCTCAGTCATCAAAGGAAACAAACCAGTCACAATGTACACTAGGAAAAAAAGACAGAGCACTGTCATAACATATATTATAAAGACTTTTCACCAAGTGTTCAAACAAAAGTCTGAAGAGTTACCCATTGTTAACATGTTATTCAGAAAATGCAATTACTTAGAACATGCCATTCCAAAGTGTGCAAGAGAAACAGGTATAAACCCTGGAATGGGAAGAGACTTTGAAGCATTGTGTGTAATTTGCAAGTATTCAGACCTTTCTAATTGATGAAAGTTCACATTAATTGTCAGAAAGTTCTCCCTTATAAAATACTGATATCTCCTTGATTCATATCCATTATTAAAAATAACACTCTGAAACTGCTCAAAACGAGACCTGGCAAGTGATTTTGCATAGAGCCAGAGTTGGTCAATGTTATTGAGAGCAAAGAGGCAAGAGAAAACTTTTTAGATGAGATAACTCTTCTGTATCTTAATTGTGGAGGTATATTCAATTTAATTATATAAAATTACAAAATTCATTAAAATGTATATTTAAAATTTCAAAATAAAGACTATCTCTCATGGTAGGTAAGAGCCCCTTAAATATTTGAAAACATATCTTTTCATAATTAATCCTATTTATATATTTGGATATTTAAGATGTAAATACCTAATCCAATATGTGCTAGTTAACTTCCTCAGCATAGAATAGCTAGGAGAATTTTTTTCTTTTTAAAGAAAATAATTACTCAAAAACTTAAACATAATAAATAGGAAGCAAAATATAAAATAAGCAGATAATTCAATAGTTATTTAGATAACATCTCTTAGATCTTATCATTCATTTGAAAAGATAATCTTCAATAGATTGATTCTGTTTAGTTCCAGAGTCCTAGAAATGCTCAGTTTTCTCTGTAGTAATTTAGTATTCATTCAGAAAATATGTGTTCAAGTTAAGAGACACTTCATGAGAGTGAATGGATGCCAAAAAGAAGCAGTAAATTGGGCACTTGCATAACCATATTGGAAAGGCACCATTTTGGTTAATACAGTAACTTGCATTCTCTAGATGTTTTTTCTCCACAACATTTTTCTGTAAGTAATATTAGTAGTTTCATATCAGGTTGATTAAAATGGCCACCAAAGTGGTTGAGTTTGAGTAAAAGCATTTGAAAAAGGTACATAGAAAGGCAGACAATAATATACTTCATAATTGCCCTAATAATTATAAAAGCACATCACATTGCCCTTCCAATGCAGCATGATTTATAATCTCATTTAGTTGCATGTTTCCTATGAATCACCGTCATCTACATTATCAGGGTTTTTAGGTGGAATTATTAATCTAAAAACAAAGAAAAACACAAAAATATCACAGCATAACTCCTGTATAATTATATTTTTTGGCACTAAAACCCAGGATATATTGAGCACTTTCTTAAAAGAGCAGTGTTTTCATCATCAAGGAGACTGGATGACTTTTAAAACTTTTAGCCAGTTTTGGGCCATCTTTGGCTTATTCTATAAAAAGAAAAGATCTAAATAGTTTAAAAAAACTTATAGGTTTATATGTCCAGATCTTTTGACTAAACATTATTAGTAATCCTGTAGTTAAAAAAAATAGTACTAATCTTTAAAGATGAAAGGATATAGTACAGTTTGAGACCAATGAATTATACCATTTGAATTCTCGGAATACTCCAGATGCAAAAGTTTTTCTTTTATAGAACTGTTATTTATATACAGTAAAATTCATGAATATTAAGTGAATGGTTTTAACAAATTTTACTGATTTCAAAGAACTGAATTAAATGATTTAACCTCCACAGTCAAGATACAGGAGTTTTCTCACCCTCAAGTTTTCTCATGACTTATTGCTCTCAATAACATTTTCCAAATCTGGTTTTAGACATCTACTTGATGTCATGTGTTTCTTCTTCTACAATTTCATATTATTGGAATAATATACTACAAAGTCTTTTTTTTTTAATTCTTTTACTTAACATGTTTTTGAGATTCATTTTATGTTTTTAAATTATTAAGATTTTGTTCCCTTTTATTGCTGAGTAGTGTTTCATAGTAGGGATATACCACAGTTTGTTTATTCACTCAACAGTTGATGGATATTTGAGTTGCTTCTCTTTTTGGCTGTTTTGAATAATGCTGTTATGAACATTTGCAACCACATCTTTGTGGAGACATGTGTTTTTACTTCACTTGGGTAAAATACCTAAGAGCCAAATATCTGGGTTATGTGATGAATACATGTTTAACTTTTTGAAGTACTGTCAGACTTTTTTCCAAAGTGGCTATACCATTTTTCATTCCTATCAGCAATGAAAGTTCCAGTTACTTTACATCCACAGCTATTATTGTCAGTCCTATTAATTTTAGCTATTCTAGGAGATATGTTTTAGTATCTCACTATGATTGTAATGTACATTTCCCTGATAACTACTGATGTTGAACATTTTTACCTATATTTATTGGTCATGTGTATATTGTCTTTTGCGAAATGCTGTTTAAATCTTTCCTCCATTTTAAAAAACAGAATTGTCTGTTTTTTTCTTATTGAGTTGTAAGAGTTCTTTATATATCCTGGATTCAAACTTTTTGTCAGAAATGTTTTGTGAAAATTTCCTTCCAGACTTTGCGTGACTTTTTATTTTCTTAACTATGTCTTTTGGAAGGGCAAAAGTTTTTAACCTTGAATGAGAGTCCATTTTAACTTTATTTCTTCTTTTATACTTTGTAATTATTATGTCCAGCTTCAGAAAGTTTTGCCTAACCTAGTGTCACAAAGATTTTTTTCTCCTGTATTTTCTTCATAAGTTTAGTAGTATAAGTTCTTATATTTAAGCCTAAGATTCATTTTGCATTAATCTTTGTGGTAGGTATGAAGTATGGATCAAGGCTAATATTTTTCCCCATAAAGATACCTAGTTGTTCTAGTACTGTTTGTTGAAGACTATTTTCTTCATTGAATTACCTTGGTATCTTTCTCAAAAATAAATTGACCATGAAACTATGGGTTAATTGCTAGACGATTATGATTTATTTCCATACATGGCTATTCTTATGCCAATTTTACACGGTCTTAATTTGTAGCTTTATAGTAAGTTTCCAAATTAGGTAATATAACTCCTTCAGCTTTCTCCTCCATTTTCAAAATTTTTCTGGCTATTCTGGGCCCTTTAATTTTTGGTATAAATGTAAATCATGTTGTCAGTTTCTTCAAAGAATCATGTTTGAAATTTGATTGGGATTGCATGGAATTTATAGATCAATTTGGGTAAAAATATCATCATAAAAATACTGAATCCTCAGTCCATGAACATAGTATCCCTCATCATTTACTTAGTTATTTGCTTTCCCTTACTTTTTTTTTTTTTGCAGCGTTTTACAGTTTAAGTGTGCAGGGTTTGCAAATCTGTTAAATTTATTTGTGAGTATTTTTTATCCTTTCTTAAACGAAGCTTTACAAATTTTTCATTGTCATTGTTGCTAATATATAGAAATGCTAGTTTTTATTTTGACTTTGTATCCTGCAATTTTCCTAAATTTATTCATAATTAATTTAATAGCTATTTTGTGGATTCCTGAGGGTTTTCTATTTATAATCATGCATATAAGGATAGCTTTACCTCTCCTTTCTTCGTTTGCATGCCTTTTATTTTGTTTGTCTTATTGCACTGGCTAGAAACTTCAGGAAATGTTAAATAAAAAACATCTTTGCCTTGTTCCTGATCTTTGAGTATGATATTAGCTCTAGGTAACATATCCTAATATTACTTAATATGCCATTTTTTTCCTAGTCAGCAGAAAAAAAATATCAAATGCTAGTTTTCTTATTTAGTATAGATAGGAATGAGACCGACTCAGAGGGGAGAAAGTAATGTTTTCCTTTTTTTTTTAATTTTAATTTTTTCATGTTTATTGAAAGTACTCATTTCTGGTTGTCTTAACAATACATTTAAAAAGTTGATGATTCAATACTGCATTTCATTTTTTAAAGATTTCAAGTGATTTGTTTAACATCACTTTTTTTTTCTATAGAAAAAGAGCTGTCTTCAGGTAACTTGTTTGTATCTGATTATGTAGGAAAATTGAATCTCCAGCTGAAAATTTTAGCAGTAATTCAGTCTCCTTTAAAGTCAAAACAAAAATATCCTTGTGATTAAATTTAACTGTAGCGTTGGGCTACTACCTGATGCTTTGTATGCCATGAAAGTTGAATTTCATTCTAGAGAGAAAACATTTGGGTGATTAGGGGCAGGACTAAGCACCAATCCCCACAAAAACTGAATATAAAGTGAAACAATTCATCATGCAAAAAATAGCCTCCATAAAAATACAATTTCCTGAAAGGTAAATTATAAAAGTATGCATTTACCCAATCATTTTAAATACCATAATTATACAGGCTGCTCATCAAAAGACTTTTAAGACTCATTAAAATCATAAAATGATTCTAATTAAATCCATATTTAAATTAAGTTTCTATAACTAACCTACATGGTACTTTAAATCAAACAAAAAAAGTTGTATAAAAGGTCCAATTATTGTAAGTTTTTGTAAGAATTAAAGCCTAATTACTCTTTGATTAAATTGCCCCCAAATGTAATCATCAATGGCTCTATTCAAAAGAATTAGCCTTCTGTAACCCAGATGCCAGTGGAGGGCCACAGCTCATCTTTGACACCAGCAAACCTATTCATCTGAAATCAGCATGAGTGGAAACTTTATCTCCTCCCACATTGGGGACCCAAGCGGCCAGACCAAAAAAATGCATATTTCAGAGGTAAATATCTCATTGTCTGAAGAGGTCTCTATATGATTAAATGGATCGTGTTCATCAACAGATTTAAAAAATTCATCCTCAGAACAGGTTTTGTAAACAGTGGTCATTTCAAAGGTTCCCAAATTGATGGGGAAAAGATGCACAAGATTTGCAGCTCTACAAAGAAAGAGAACAAGGCCTTCTAGAGAGGACAGCACTAAGGCATTTCCTTTTAACTCTGTGTAACTCTTCCTTATTAGTTAGCTACTTGAAATGTTTTTCATTTTTATTAGCCCAACTTCCCACAGGAAAGAAAATAAAAAAGCTCTATGACACCACTGCCCCTTGTGTGTTCTCTGAAACTAATTAACCCTATGAAGTTTTTAGGGCAGCAACATTTTTTTCTATGACATCACACTAAGTGAAGGTCACTTCTATAATATTCTTGGCTTTGTTCATGTGGTGCATTCTCCACAACATATAATTTATTGTAATTTCCCCAGTGCCCTGATAGCCAAATGATTAGTTATTATGATACATAAAAAGTTCAGACATATCACATATGATTTATAGCCTCTATTGGTGATAATCTAATTTTCTTTGATGGTAAAAATAAATTTACTATTTATGTTTTATAGATTGTTATTGTGAGGAAATGACTATTTGAAGTATCTTCATATGGACACTTGCTGATTGTACAACATCTGGAAGCCGAAGCATCCAAATGATTGGGATATATAGGCAGTTCTTTATCCAGTTGACAAGGTAACTTTTTCTGAACTACCCTTGTGCATGGTGGTGGCAGAATGTTTGTCCAGTGGCAGGTTAAATTAGGCCGGGGCTACCTGCCATCTACCCCACAGACGTCAGTACAAGAAATGGTGGTTCTGGGAAGATGGAGCTGAGATCAGGATACAACTACAGCAAAATTTTTTTCCTTACAGGAACACTGTCCCTGACTTGAAAAACCCTAACTCTTTGTCATAAAACCTGTTTCCAGAGTTTTTAGATGTGGAATTGGCTTGCTTGCATGTGTATGCTTTTAGAGAAGGGATCTTAAATTCCTATAATAAAATTCCCTTCTGCCTCTCCTCATTACTATATTATCTTCATTTTTATTGTACTTAAATTATATTATATGAGTGCTAAGTTCTGGTGGTTATATTAAAATTGGTTTATATTCTAAAGCTCCATCCTCTCAGTTGATTTGAGGGGTTCATCTGAATGGTGAGGTTAACACACACAGTCACCACAGAAAAGGACAGGTCTCAGAGAGGAAATCTAATCAGGCTTAGGTAGGTGAGAGAGGGTTGGTCCACTCATCCTGCTGCTGACTGTGCAGAGGTAAGGACATGAAAGGAGCTTCCAGGATCCAGGGAATGAGCCTCTTTGCCTATATCAGGTATAAAATGGGATGGTACCTGTAATCTTAGTGAGTGATCAGAATGCTATATTGGTAAGCCACAGGGCTAATAATAATGACTATAAATTATTGAGCACTTACTAAGAACTTGGTATGTGTTGACTCTTTCAACTTCCCAATTATGGAGTAGTTAGTATTATATCCACATTTTATAGCTGAAGAACTAAGGTCCAGCGAGGTTAGGTAATTTGTCCAAAGTCACATCTAGGAAATGGCAGAACTGGGATTTGAGCCTTGGAGTCTGGCTTTAGTATTTGCACTCTACCATTATGCATACTACTCTTTCAATCCTTTGTATTCTGTACTTATTTAATAGCAAATACTTATATCAGACTTAACAAACTTATATCAGGCACTCATCTAAAAGCTCTAGACATATAGTCATGTACCACATAACAACATTTCAATCAGTGATGGCCCACTTATACAACAGTGGTCCCATAAGATTATAAAGGAACCGAAAAATCTCTATTGCTAATGACACTGTAGCCATCATAATGTCCTAGTGCAAAGCATGCTCATATGTTTGTGGTGATGCTGGTGTAAACAAATCCACTGCACTGCCAGTTGTATAAAAATATAGCACATACAGAATGTTTGGTCAAGATGGTTGTGTTCACCTTTTCCCACAACCACATCAAAACAACAACTTAAGTATGGAAAAGTCATCACTGAGAACCACCTCAAGATTAGCTGAACAGACGTCCTACAACTAAAAATATTCAGAGGCCATGTCAAGACTAGTAGGAGGGACAGAGACATGGAACAGCAGATTCCATACCCACAGTGTGGCAATTAAGAGTTGGAAGGGATATCTCAGCTGCAAAGGTCCCTGGAGGAGGTTGGGATTCCAGCCCCATGTCGGGTTCCCCAGCGCAGAGCTCCAGTGGCAGGAAGAGGAGTTCCCATAACATCTTACTGTGAAAAGATGTTATGTGGGGATTACATCCAAGAAAGACAAAGGGCTACAGGAGTCCAAGACACACTGCTGTTAAAGGGCCCACACAAAGACTCCCTCACTCTAAGCTCCAGCACAGGGGCAGCTGCTCAAAAAGCAACAGGGATATATGCGGAGGAACTAAATTGACTACTTTTAGAACAAGGCATGCAGAGGCAGGGCTCAGGGCAACTCTGTCCGAGGACAAAAGTTCTGGCAAACGCCATTATGCTTGTGTAGATCCCTTCTTCTACCCAGCCAGCCAGCACAGGTGCGAGCCAAATTCACTCTCCATTAACCTGGCTCACACCATTGGCTCCACCCTGGTGATTCTCTGAGACTTCACCCCACCCAGTTTGCTTACCTGGCCAGAGCCTCTTCTAGTGGCTCACTTACACAAACAGCCTGCAGACTTTATAAAAAATCTCTCAAAGGTCCACAAAACCCAGACAAATAGCTACCAGCCTCAGTATGATTTCTAGCTCTTGCTAAGTGGCCCTGAGCCCAGCACAAGTGTAGACCAGTCTCAACTTGCATTGTAACCCCCACGAGGTGGCTCGAGCCAGGCATAATTGGTGGCCAGTCTTGGCCTGATATGTAGCTTCAACTAAGAGGCCATAAGGTGGGGGTTGGCCTCAGCTCTTATTGTGCTACCCACCGGAAAGTCTCAAACCTGGCACGAGTAGTAGTCAGCCTTGGTTAACAGCATTTCTTCTACCAAGTACCTCCAAGTACAGAACAAGCAGCTACCAATTACAGATCACTTTGTAGCACCTACCAAGTGGCCCCAAGCCTGCCACAAGTACTAGTTAACCTTGACCTGTAATAGATCCACTCCCAAGTGCTTCTTGACACAGTGGGCTGGCTTCAGACCACACCACATCAACACCCAACCAACTCCACAAACAACACACTGAAATTAAGCTAAAGTGACTCCTATTCTGTGGAGTCAGCCCCACACAACAGCTTTCCACTATAGTCATGACCAGTCCTCATAGCCAGTCAACCTGAGGGTCAAACCCACCAACACCAGGAAGACACACACAACCCACACCACTGGAGCACCAGATTCAAGTGACCAGGGAGACTGTACCACTGAACTTCACAGTACATCTTCTACATAAGGACACTATGTCAAGACCTAAAGATATAGCAGATATACCTAATACATAAAAATACACACAAGGAATCCACCAAAATGAGAAGACAAAAAAAAAATGCCCCAAATGGAAGAACAGGACAAACTCCAGAAAAAGAACTAAACAAAATGGAGGCAAGCGATCTACCAGATACAAATTTTAAAACACAGGTTATGGCTGTTCAATGAACAAAGGGGAAGAGTAGATGAACTCAGGAAGCACTTTGACAAAGAGAAACCATAAAAAATGTGATAGAAAACATAAGGAACGATTAAGAAATCCTCAGCCTGATTCATCAACAACAGAAAAAGAGGGCACAAATAAATAAAATCAGAAATGAAAGAGAAGTGATAACTGACACCACAGAAATACAGAGGATGATAAGAAAATTCTATTAACAACTACATGCCAATAAAATGAACAACCTGAAAGAAATGGACAAACTCCTAGAAATGTATAATCTTCCAAGGGTGAATCAGGAAGAAACAGAAAATCTGAATGGACCAGGAACTGCTAATGAAACTGAATCAGGAATTAAAACACTCCCAACAAAATCCTGGACCAGATACTTCACAGGTGAATTTTACCAAACATTCAGAGAAGCATTAACACCTATCCTTCTCAAACTATACCAAAAAATTGAAGAGGAGCAAAGGCTCCCAAACTCATTTTACAAGTCCAGCATTACCCTGGCTCCAAAATCAGACAAAAACCCTACAAGAAAAGAAAAATTTAGGCCAATATCCCTGATGAACTTAGATGTAAAAATCCTCAACAAAATCTTAGCAATCTGAATTCAACAATACATTAAAAAGATCATACACTGTGATTGAGATTTATTCCTGGGATGCAGAGTTGGTTCAATATCTGTAAATCAGTTAATGTGATACACCACATAAAAAATGAAAAAGAAAAAATCATATGATCATATCAACAGATGTAGAAAAAGCATTTGACAAGATCCAGTACTCAGTACTTAGTAAAGTTGAGATGGAACATACCTCAACATAATAAATGCCATATAGTACAAACCCACCACTAACATACTCAATGGGGAGAACATGAAAATATTTTCCTTAAGATGCCCACTGTCACCACTTCTAGTCAACATAATATTGTTTGCCCTAGCCACAGCAATCAGAAAAAAAAATGCATCCAGATTAGAAAGGGAGAGGTAAAACTCACTATTTGCAGATGGCATACTTTATATAGAACCCGAAAGATTCCATAAAAACAAAACAAAACAAAACCTTATGATTAATAAATGAATTTTGTGAAGCAGAAGGACACAACATTCAGAATTCAGTCATATTTTTATAAACCAATAATAAACTATCAGAATTTAAGAAAACAATCCCATTTACTATCACATCAAAAATAACAAAACACCTAGAAATAAATTTAACCAAGAAGGTAAAAAACCTGTCCTGAGAAAACTATAAATTGGAAAAAGAAACTGAAGAAGATTAAATAGAAGCATATACTGTGCTCATGGATAGGAAGAATTAATATCCTTTAAATGTCCATATGACCCAAAGCAATCTACAGATTCAATGAAATGCCTATCAAAATACCAATGGCATTTTTCACAGTATGAGAATAAATAATTCTAAAATCTATATGGAACCACAACAAACCCTGAATAGTCAAAGCAATCTTGAGAAAGAAGAACAAAACTGGAGGTATCACACTACCTGATAATCAAACTATACTACAAAGCTATAGTAATCACAACAGCATGGTACTGGCATAAAAACAGACACATTTACCATTAGAACAAAAAAGAGAACCCAGAAATAAACTATGCCTATATGGTCAATTAATCTGTAACAAAGGAAGCAAGAACATACAATGAGTTACAGACAGTCTATTTAATAAATGGTGTTGGGAAAACTAGACAGATGCATGCAAAAAAAAAAAAAAAAAAATCAAACTGGACCACTTTCTTATACCATAGATAAGAATAAACTCAAAATAGATTAAAGATTTAAATATGAGACCTGAAACCATAAAGCTCCTAGAATAAAATGTAAGCAGTAAATTTTTTACATTATTCTCAGCAATGTTTTGGGCTTTTTATTTTTTGGATATGTATCCTCAGGCAAGGGAAACAAAACAAAATGGGACTACATCAAACTAAAAAGTTTTGCACAGCAAAGGAAACCATCAACAAAATGAAAAGGCAAACTACTGAATGGGAGAAGATATTCACTAATGATATATCCAATAAGGGGTTAATATCCAAAATGTATAAAGAATACAAATTAACATAAAAAATCCGATTAAAAAATGGGCAGAGGACCTGAATAGACATTTCTCCAAAAAGGACATACAGATGGTCAATAGACAAATAAAAGATGTTTAACATCACTAATCATCAGGGAAATGAAAATTAATGCATTTCTCATTTGCCCCGAGAATACTCACTGGCAGTGCTTGTGACTGCAGATTTACCCTGAGATAACCTGCAAATTACAATCCTAACCTTACTGCCAAAGTTTGCTACAAAATATTTTGCTTTCATTATTATTTTCGCATCACTCTAGTATATTGATCGTCTTTGGAAACAAATGACATCATTCTATTTATAGTATTCTGTTTTTAGTAGTGGTATTTCCATTTACAAAATATAGTAATTCTCAATAGCTGAAAATGTCAAATCCTAGAAAATGTAGCATTCCCACGCGTGATGTTAATTTAACATCGTTCTCAAATAGTTGTTAGCCAAAGATTCACTTGATGAATCTGATTTATGTATACATTTCTGTTACATTAGGATTAGAGACAAGTTCTGTTTAGAAATAACTCCAAGAACAGTTTTTATTTTTTCACACTGAAAACCAGTCAGATTTGCTTCAGCCTCAAAAATCATGTTTATGCAAAATTAAATTAAAGCTGGCAGCAAGCTGCGCTTTTTTTTTTCTAAATGGGAAATGGGCTAAAATCACAATGAGAAATCACCTCACACCTGTCAGAATTGTTATTGTCAATAAATCAACAAACAAGTGTTGGTGAGGATGTAGAGAAAGGGAACCCTTGTGCACTGAAGGTGGGATTGTATATTGGTGCAGCCACTATGGAAAATGGCATGGAGATTCCTAAGAAAATTAAAAATAGAATTAGCATATGACCAACAATTCCACTTCTGGATATTTATCTGAAGAAAATGAAAACACTAATTCTAAAAGATATATGCGCCCTTATGTTCATTGCAGCATTATATACAATGGCCAAGATATGGAAGCCACCAAGTATATGTTGATCAACGACTGGATCAAGATGTGGCATATACACACACACTCACACACACACACACACGTATACACACACGTATACACACATATATACATACAGACAGTGAAATATTACACAGCTGTAGAAAAGAATGAAATCTTGCCATCTACAATAAAAGGGATGTACCTAAAGAGTATTATACTAAGTGAAATAAGTCAGAGAAAGACAAATACTATGATTTCACTTATAGGTAGAATCTAAGAAACAAACTAAACAACAACAACAACAACAACAAAAAAAAATCTCAGATACAGAGAACAAATTGATAGTTGCCAGACGGGAGTCGGGGGTGTGGAGATGGGTTTAAGAAGTACAAATTGCCAATTATAAGAACAGCCACAGGGATATAAAGTACAGCATAGGGAATACAGTCAATAAAATTGTAATGACTATGGTGTCAGATAGGTACCAGACTTTTGGGGATGATCATTTAGTAAGTTGTATAAATGTCTAATTACTATGTTGTACACTTGAAACTAACATAATATTGTATGTCAACTGTAATTGAAAAAAAATTAGTGTTATTTGGGTCTAGGGGTGGCAATGTGGAGGCAGGAGATAAGGAGGAGCAGAAACTTAATCATCTGCACAAGGAATCACAAAAGAAAGGCAAAACCATTAGAGGCAGAACAGCTGGTCAGTGTCTCTTCCAGGGCTCACTATGGATATGCTTTCATTCTTTCAAGAGAAGTAGCAGCTGCTCATAGCCAGTCTACTCTCCTTGTTCTCCCCAGGCTTCCCAGCACCCTCTTTTGCTGAAGTCCATTCTTTTATTAGACTCCACACCATGAACTTAGCTTTTCTCCTAATACTCTGACCACCCTAATATTTTGATGGCCCCTCTTGGTGTGTTTATTTCTGATTGAACTTCTGCTTTCCACCCTATTAGTAGATAATATCCCCCACAAATTCAGTCTTTAAAGGTTGGTACACTTCTTTCTCATTAAGAGCTCACTGGGTTTAACTATAACAATGAGGCCAATGACTTTCAAATCTGTAGCCTCTTCAGAATTCTGACCCCCATCTCCAGCTATGTGGGGTATATTCTCAATCGAGCATCCCATTATCTCAAATCCTAGAAATACATAATGAAGTGAATCGTCTGTCTTCAAATCAGCCCCCCGTCATCCTCTCCTGCCACTGCCAGACCACAGCAAGATAACCTGGAGCTGATTGGCTTCACCTTCTGCCTTGCCATCACTCACTTATGTCTCTGTTTCTACTCTTGTTTTACCTAGCAAGTTTTCATGTTCTCACTCCCTGCTACATGAATGTTTGTGTCCCTACAAAATTCATATGTTGAAACCTAATCCCCCCACATGATGGTATTTGGAAGTAGGAACTATGGGAGCTGATTAGGTCATAAGGCAGAGCCCTCATAAACAGGATTAATGCCTTATAAAAGAGACCCCAGAGAACTCCCTTGTCCCTTCCACTATGTAAGGGCACAGCCAAAAGACAGCTGTCAGTGAACCGGGAAATGAGTTTTCACCGGATTCCAAATCTTTTGGTGCCATGATCTTGTACTTCTCAGCCTCCAGAACTGTGAGAAATAAATGATTGTTGTTTATTAGCCACACAGTTTGTGCTACTGTGTTACAGCAGCCCAAATGGACTAAGTAAGACATTCTCTTAACCCTCCCCATATTTCTAGACCCTTATTAAATTTTTATAAAATCTTCTCTGATTACTTTAGCTCTCAGTGACTGTTGACTCTTTTGTATTTAATGTCTACATCACAAAATATAACATTTAATCAATTCTGTCTTATTATTTATAGAATCTCAGAGAAATTTAGTTACTGGTCATAGTCATCAATTTATAGCTCTCTTCAAGCCTTTTCTTCTTCAACGGAATGTGGCTGCATTACTATCTACTGGTTTTACTGATGGATAAATTAAATGATAACAGTGTTAAATGCTGTTGGAAGTCTGTCCACAGCTCCTCAGAGCCCCCTACCACTCCTGTGCCTCAGAGCTCCCTACTACTCCTATGCACCTGCATCTTTGTAGGAGGGCTGCTTTCAGGCTACTGGAATCTACTCTTCCAGTGTGCAACAGTCCAAATAAAACAAGCAGCAGTCAAACTCATGACCACTGGCCTGTTAACTGGATGAAGTTATTCCTCTCATTCTGCCGTTGACCAAGCTATACCAGCTCACAAGAAAAACAAATCCCCACATCAGTACAGCTATTATCCCTTATTCCTATTTCTTGTCTTTCTGTTCCCTTTTATAGAAACTCCTTGGTTCATTCTCCTCTGCTATATTCCCCACTTAGAAAGCACACTTGATCACTTCCTCAGTGCTGCTATTTCCCCCAAAATGTAGAATTTAAACATATTTATCAAGATCTTAAGTGATCGATTTCTTTGAATTTATTTAGAGATAGTTCTCTTCATTAAACTGTAGCAGCATCTGCATAAAAAGTATTTTGTGGAAGCATGCTGGATAAACCATAAAGAGTGGAGTTGTTTTGCTTGAAGTGGAGAGAACAGACGCTTGAGGCTCTGAGGCGACTCACAGAGTCTTTGGCTGTACAAAGGACAGGAAGCAGCAGCCATCAGAAAAGGTGCCTGTCTCTAATAGAATGCAGTATGGCCTCAGTGCCTGTAGCCTCATTCTTAGCATTGCCAGGAGTGGGCTGGCATCTACATAGCTGCTGAATACTGAAAAGCTACTGTTTGTTGCATCTCTTGCGACTAAATATAGCTGTAAGGATTATAGAAATGGGGAGAGATGGAGGGATGGAAAAAGAGAAACATCACAAGACGAATGTGTGGAGGATTAGCTGTCATGGCCTGCTATGCTACATTTAAGATACATGAACACAGGCAGAGGGAGGACACTCCATATACTGATTACATGTGCTGGGCTTAAGAAATGAGCATTACTGTGTTGAAGAGAGAAATTATACCAGCAGTTTGGTTTAGGTGGTGACCTCTGCCAATGTCAGGTATCTGTCTAGAGACAGGAGAAACAAGCTATTAAGATCTGTAATGCTTTTTTTTGTTTTGTTTTGCTTCTGGCTGCAGAGGCTTCTGCACCAGGGGGGAAAAAAAAACAAAGCAAATGCCAAAGCCTGGGAAAAGGAATGTGGGTTCCCAAATAAACTTGTAAATATGGTGAGAGTTGGTGCCATGGTATCTACCCCTATTGCACCCAGTGCCCTGGCCAACCGTAACTGTCAACTACGTTACGATTTCACCTGAAGCACTGCTGCAAATTTCATTGCAGTTTTTGTTTGTGAATGCAGTAAAATTAACCAATATGGAACAATGCTTCAGGTGAACCTGACTAGCCACAAGTGGTTCTGGTTATGGTTAACTCCTGACTAGTTGGATCTGTTGCTCTTCATTGTTCTGTCTCAGAGCCTTTTGTTTGGAGATGGTGGTCTTCAATTCAGAGCACCATGGGTGACATTTTAGTATCATTGATAAATTACTGGTACCACTGTTCTGTTTTCTTAGAACTGTCCCCATGTATGTCCTCAGGTGAACAATGTCCCTAGTTTTAACAATGATATCCATGTATGCACCTATAGAGACACATAAAGGGTCCATTATTCCTAATGGAAGTAAAAAAACTTGGAGAAATAAAGCATTGCTTGCCATTTTTGTGATCAACACTTGGAATAGAGTACATAAATGCTTCACTTTACAGAAATAGCAAGACCTTCCTGAACCCTCTCAGTGATTAATTAGAAAGCCTGTCTTACAGATATTTCTCTCAGGTGTAGTAACCTTGTAGCCCTTACCATTAAGAACTAATAAATAAATGCTTGGTTAAGCATAAACAGAGTGATAGACAGTGAAAGAGTGATGATCTTGGGTTTTAGTTTTATGCAATATGCTCACTATGCCATTTTATCTTGGAGAACAGAATAATATACAAAACTAAAAGTTGTAAAAGCAACTATAGTGAGCAATTTGTTATTATCCACTTAAAAAGTTTTAATAGTCCTCATTGTGAATAATTATCTCTGTAATTATATCATGATTAAATTTAATAAATAAAAACTTGTGATTTTAAGAAAGCATTATGAATCTGCAATTAAACTGAAGCCATATACTGGATAAAGATATCAAGAAAGTGAACTATCATATGTTTAAATTTACTCATAAGAAAAATAAGTAAACTAGATTGATTATAAGTTAAATGGAAGCTGGACGATTTAGCAGATCCTTAAGTATTTGATTTGTACAAATATTGTAAGTTACCCATCATATTAAATACAGCTTCTCATCTCTTTCTCACATATTTTATGCTAATAAACCTAGGTAACTGCTGATTCCTTCCATCATCCTATCTTTTAAAATAAATTTTAAGAAATAATATGTCAAGCTGGGAGCTTTGACAATTATGAAATGATATAATAATCTTAAAAATTTTAGCTTCTATCATGAAAATTATACAAAATAAAGTTAACCCCACTGTATCTGTGTAATCAGAATCCCACAAACCTGACAGTATATTCAGAATGAAAAAAAAAAAAAAGATTGAACTGGCTACTTATAAACAAAACATTTAGATAAATAGCTAATCTGTGAATGACTTAACTGTTTCATCTTATAAAGATCTTTAGAGTATTTTACAAAGTATAGGCTACAATATGTGAGTCAAATCATTCACTTATGTTATTGGGGCCATGTGGATTATGCAAATATGACAAAGTTATACTTCTTTGATAACTGCCAGTTCAATCAAAGATTTCTTTTAAACCAAAATAGTGACTTGAGACATATACTAAAACATATTCTTCAGGTATAAAAAAAAGTTTGGATAGACATTTTTCCTTTCAAGCCCACATTAATGTAGCCTCCCAAAGATGTTGCTTCATACCTTGAATAATTCCCAAATTAAAAAAAAATTACCAATTTACTTAGATAAGAGAGCCATGCATTCTGTGTGGAACAGGGAATAAGAGAACTATCTAAAAGTATCACAGTTTGATTCTTTGCACATCCTTTTTCTGTTACACAAAGTTAGCATGGAACTCAAATGAATGCAAAAAAACCTAAAGACCATCAAGCTAAAATTGTAAGCTTTTCATGGAAAAGTAACGTAGTTTCCTTTGTAATTCTTCTGATTAACATTGTGCTACTGTGAACATACTACCTACACTGACTGAATGGTTTTTACCTTTTTCTTTTTTTTAGGAAGAAATGAAAAGAATGCATATACAGACAACATAAGAAAGATACTCCAGTTTTCTGGGTATTTAATTCATATCTAGTTTTCTGGATATTTAAAAATTGTTCATGCATAACATTATTTATATGCTCTTGTCTATAGAGGGCAGGAAATAATCACTCAAAATCCCATTATCTAGAAATAACTTCAATATTTTGTGTATGTCTTTATAGGCATCTATGCCTATACAAAGACAAAGAGACAGAAATATCTTTTAATGGGACAATTCTGTACATGGTAGCTTCAATAAAAAATAACAAGACAAAAAATGGAGTGAAAGAGAAAATTGTTGGAGTCTCAAGAAACATTTCTTCACTGAGTTGTTAGAATTTCTTAAACATTTTTTTAAATTTAAGAATAACATAGCATGAAAGAACTATAGGTAGCTGAAGTCAGTACTTAAAACAGCTGGTTTTAATATTGATGGTTCCTCCTACCACTTCCCATTTTCTTCCATCCTTCAATAGTTCATGTGTGTGCACATGCGTGTATATAATTGTTTTTCACTCTCAAGATTTATAACATTTAACCAGATAAGAAGATTTCCATGATTGTTTAATCTTAGCTATTTTTACATAGTGTTTTATTTTGATCCTTTTCTTGCTAATAATCATCATCATGGGTGCTGTAATCCCTAAATTCTCACTTGTTTGAGAATATTGTCTTTATATTTGAAAGATAACTTGTCTTTGGATGAAATTCTTAGATCATAGTTTCATGCCCTGGAAATATTATAGCCATGGCTTTATGTTTTCTGACATTAAGTTCTGCTTTGAAGAATTTTAAGACACCCCTTTTACATATCTTACTTTCTCAGCTAGGATGCCTATAGAATTTTATCCTTAAAGACCAGAAATTGTATTAGCATATATTTTGGTGTTGGTTATTTTGTATTCTGCTTATGTCAAATATAAGGGGCACTTGCAATATACAGATCAAATCTTTCCTCAGGAAAGTTTTCTTATATATTAGATTTTTTTTTGTCCCAATTGCTCTGCTGTTTTTCTTCAGAAACAATAATTTTGTGATTGTTAAAAAGTTTTTGTCTGCCTTATCATCTTCTTTTTAATAATTTTTACATTGTTATTTTTTCCTAATTTGATTTGTGAGATTTATTCTTCATGTTTTTATTTCTCAATTCTGACCTCCATGACTTTGGTTTCATGAGTACATATTCTAATTTTTATTGCCTTTAATGGGGTTTTCATGTCTATAATGATTGCTAGTTTCTCCTTCATTTCTTTCCTGAGTTTTCCAGCTCAACTTTAATCTTCTATTATTTCATTATATCACTTTTCTGAATTCTCTTTTGACTGTTTTTTTCTTTTCAAGAAATCATGTTGTCTACAATTTCACTGAGACTCCAGAGAATTTTTTAAAAGACCTCCTGTGTTCTCTGTGTCATTCCTCTTCAGATGTATATTCTTCATCTGACTTTTGATTATGTTCCCCCTTTTTTTCCCTCAGGTTTTATGCATAGGTCATGGTTGGTTTCTTACTGCTGATGGAGCAGGCAGGATACCCTCTGAAGGACAAGCTGTCTTTTGTTTGTTTGTTTGTTTGTTTGTTTATTAGAAGCCCTGCAGCTTCTTCAAAGAACTTTCCCTGAAATAGTTTTACACTTATTATCTTTTTCAAGAGTTCTTCTAATTCTTGTATCATGAATATCATGAAGTCAATATTAAGAATCTTTAATTTAATGCCCTAATATTTCTCACACATCAAAGATTCCCCGAAACTCATACCATGGGCTGGCTGATTTGCATCTCTTTCCCTTTGTCAGTGCTTATCTATCACATTCCTTCGGGACCCTCTATACAGTCTCATCACTGTTTGTCAGCCATTTATGGACTAACCTTTCACTCTCCCTTTCCCCAAGTGATATGTGATGTTTGTGAAAATAGTTTTAAGGAATGGAATGGAGGAATTAGCAGAGGATCAAATTGGATCTATTTTAGAAAATACCACATTGCTGTCGTTCTTTGGTTAGAGAAGTGAAGGGCATATTTCAAATGTAATATCCTTTTTAATTATTTATTTTGAAATGATTTTATGGTTTTCTGGTCAGGGATTTTTGTGTTCCTTTTACTCTCCAATTCAGAAATTGAATCAGCAATGTTCTTTTCTCCTAATTAGGTTTTAGTTATATCTAGGGGCTCTCTAGGTGCCCATGGCCAAGAACTCTAATATAAATAAAAATGCAATATCACTCTCTGTTCTATTTTAATTATCAACTGAGTTGAAGCCAGACCCACTGAGATGACTATTAAACCATGAGAGAAACTTTTTGAAATATGTGGTTTCAGAAAGTACTCTATACAGTAGTCCTAAAACACAACCCAAGGTGTCAGAAAGAGGTAATCTTACATATCACCTTCTCTTTTAAAGCATACTTTCCCAGACCTTCAGAACTTTTCCAAGCAGCTCTGCCCTGGCCCTCATCTGCCCTAATTATCTTTGGCACTAAAGGAAAGTAAGAAGCATCTCTTCAACTCCTGCTTTTCATCTAGAGTGTCTGTAATTGAAGACTGAGGCAGATAAAGGGCTATTCTTATGACTTGAGCAGGTTTGGTTCACATTGGCTTAAATTATTCTATTTTTTTCAAGTATAATATTCTCAAGTATCCTGCAAACATTCTTTCCCTGTGTTTCTGTGGTGCCCTAAACACACAGCAATATCAAAGTAAAAAGGAGTTTTAAAAAGAATTACAACATAGGATGAGGGGATATACTGCTTTTAAAAATGACAGAACATAGCTTTTGTCCATTTCTCTTTCTAATCTTTCTTATAGAATGTAGGGAGGCTTAAAGTAAAACACACCTTTGGCTTATAATCAGGCTGAACTTATTCCTTAGGTCATGGAAGTCCAAACCATGGCTCCTATGTTTTCTGCTTTATTATGGTCTATATTAGTCTTAAATCAAATTAGATATAATTAATTGAGCCATTGACTTTTAGTTAGTCATTGTACAAAGCTATCAAATATTTAAGGCCATATAGTTCTTAGTTTTTTTAAATGAATATATAAAATATAAAATATATAGTTTATAGTATTATAGTATAATGTAATTTATTTTATAGCATCATTAATATACTTTATGTATCTGTTTTAGCTAAGGACTTAAAATGCTAGCAAGTATTCTTTCAGGGAAAATATCATTAAAGCTAATTTAGAAAATCTAAAGCATAATGACATTTCATAGACAAGCTGAGTTAAGTAAAACAAACAAAATAACAGGCCTCATGTATTTTGACTTACAGGGAGACCCACTCCAAGATTCTAATGAGATTTCTGAATACACAAAGAGAACATATATATATTGTGAATGACTTAAGAGTATAAAGCTTGGATTTGAAATAACATCTGTTATTCAGCAGTTCAGTTCTATAGACATCTAATATACATAAATAAAGCACAAGGCAATGAGTATGATGGTATGAAGTATACACAGCCATACAAGAAATGACCCTCAAGGAATGAACAGGCTACTAAACGGGAGATAAAGCATGTGTATAGGTAACTACAACAGAAGGCAGGAGGTTGTGATGCTATGAAAGGTATGAAAATGACTAGAATAGGTAAGAAGCAAGAATGTTCTCATTTAGCTGGGAGAAATGGAAAAGGCTTCATGTAGGAGGGGGAGTTTGGGTCGACTCTCAGAGGATGGGAAAGATGGGGCTGAGGCATATGAAAGGCATAACATGATCAAAGGCATGGAAATGTGAAAATAAAAGTGTTTATGAACAAATGGAGCATAGCTTGTCCAGTGGGGGTGAGGAGGGGTGGAGCATGTGTTAGCAGTGGAAAGAAGCAAGTGTTTATACTTGAAAATGGGCTGAGGCTTATTCATATAAGAAAAAGTGGTTTTCCAGCTTCACTGTACAATTTAAAATCACCCTGGGTATCCTGTTAAAATTCCAATTCCCAGGCCTATCCCAGAGATTTTTCAGGAGGTCTGAGGCAGGTCTGTATATCACATTTTCACTGAGTACTCTAGATCATTCTGATGTGTGTAGTCTGTAGACTGCACTTTGAGAAACAGCCATGAGGGGTGTGGAAAGCACTTCATGATTTAGACTATATTTTTTTGTAATAGAACCTTTGTGAGCTTTTTTAAGCAGTGAAAATTTGATTAGCTTCAGAAACTCTGGTTTGGATGTGTTTATGGCACTAAATACTTTTTCTAATATGAAAACAGGTAATGAGCTCTTAAGAGAATATTGATAAATTCTCTCTCTCTCTTTCTCTCTCTCTTTCTCACACACACACAGACACACACACACAGACACACACACACACACACACACACACACACACACTCCACACCTCCAGATGCAAGACATCTTTCTTCCACAAAAAAAAAAAAAAAAGTTCAGAAAATAAGCTGTGCTAGCCTAAGAATTCTGCAAAGTTTGAAGTGTCTATATTCAGAAGCAGCATGAAACATCAAATGCTCTGCACATCAGTAGGTTCGGGTAGAAAAGAAATTTAAATAAGAGATGAACTTTGCTGTGGAGAGGTAAGGACGACTTATATGCAATCTGACCTGTCAGTATTAAGTTGAAAGGAGGTATGTTCATGCTTATGTAAAACTTCATGCTCTTTACTAATTAATATTTGTAAAAATCTTAGGAAAATTTTCCACAAGGGTAATACCTCTCTTTATCCCTTTATAGTGCATTTTTCTACTAAGCTTTTTTAACGGTGGCTAGAATCCTGCAGTAGGAATCATATTCTTGATTTTTTTTTGACAGCATTGCCACATTTTTATCCTTTTGGTGTTTTTTAATTTCGGATTCTGCATTTTGACAGCTCAACCCTGTTGATTAATGCCTTGTAGGAACCCCTATATGGCCTGCCTGTTAGCGATCTAATTTTGTGCTGGAATGCCTGGGCTGGTATGTTGAACCGATTCACCACCCAGGTGGCTACATTTGGACTAAATGAGCTGTGAAGGGTTTCATCTTTGCCCATCACAGCCTTCCTTAACAGAGCCCCACAGTATGCAGCCACTGCTTCGGCATGATTTGTCACAACCCATCAATAGAAAATAAATTATTGCCATTCTCACTTGTCAATGGGCTTGTCTTCACTTCAGCTGGCCTAATGATTGGAAGCTCAAAGGGAACATTTCCCATCTTTGTGGAGCATGATCATGACCAAACGCACTGCTCCCCTATGCATCCTGGTCAGTAAAAACACTTAGGAAAAGCAAATTAATTGGCTGTTTTGTGCCAGTGATTAGAACATTACACTTGAAGTCTGTGGAAACTGATATTAGGCAAGCAAGATTAGGTTGGTTCTGACTTTTATTTGCTTAGTGCAACATGATTAGCAACTGCCTCATTCAAGGTTAGTGCACTTGCTGCTGCAGAAGAAAATCTTCATAACATAATGATGCTGTATACCTTTAAGCCTGATGAGCACGTTTCAGGCAGAAATCAAAAATCTCTTTGAGAAAGAAGCAAATGAGGAGATGTAACAGAACTCATCAAATGGCTTTAGAGTCATTCTTATGTCTGGCACTTTTGAAAATTATATTCCTAGGAAACCCACTCTGCAAGCTATATTTGCAGAATGTAGAGATGGTAATTATGTCAGTTCAGGAGACAAAAAATAAAAGAACCCAAGGAGCAACATGAAGTAGAAGGTGACACCTTTCAGTGAACTAAAGAAAAATGAGCTTGTTTTAAAAGAAACAGAAAACTCTTTTTTACAAACTACAGAAAGAGCAATAAAAGCAAAAGATACAATGGCAGGGAATCAAGTTAGACCTCATAATTAAATTCAGAGATGCAGGAGATCAAAGAGGAAGTTGTATTAAAAAATTAGGTCTAGGGTGTGGATTTGAGTTTCCTTGTTAACAGTTTTGCCTGCAGTATAATGACAAGGGGCTTTATCTAACAGAATAATAAACAAAGATGTAGTGTATAAGTAAAAGAATGCTTGACACTTTAATTATTTTGGATATGATAGTGATTTATATTTGGGTGATGTCTCCAAAACTAAGCAATTTTTATTATTGCCCTATCTTGTCTACCACCATCCAGGAATAAGAGAGAAAAAAATACCTGTCAATACAGATCAAAACCTGAGTTTCTAACTAACAGTCTCTCCAGCCTTATGTAATTTTTTTCCCATCTCATTGTCCATTCTTTAGCCCTGAGAAGGATGACCCAAGAGTATCACTAAATCTTCAAACAATGTCCAGTTTTGAAAAACTCTTAGTGTAGTTTGATGTTCATTTAATTTTGCTCAGTTTTCACCTCTGCACAGCAAAAGACACCTGCAATTTAAGAACACTAAGACAGCTCTGCTTGATACCAATTATTCGAATGCATAGGAGTTTTTATCCATGTCATTGATGTTTTGGTTCACCAAATTCTTGATAGTTTCTTCCTCTTTTAATAGCATGAGTTACTACTGTCTCCTAGTGTTTGGGCTCCTGAGCCAATTGTTGTCTTCTGGATTAAGCTTGCCTATTATTATGGCAAACTACTTCTTTCACATGATTAGTGGTCCTTGTAGAAAATCTTGTCCACTCAAGGCCTTATTTCTCTCCATTCTGTATTGTATTTTTAGCTTCCTCTATTAAGGCACACTGGATCTTTTATCTCTATCTTATTCTAGTCTTGGACTATTAATCTGCCTCTATATTTTGTCTGCTATCTTAGGTCCTACTTGCAACACATTTTTCCTTTCCTTGCATTTTGCCTCTCTCTCTCTCTCTCTCTCTCTCTTTTTTAAGTTTATAAACACTGTGCTCTACTGGATCTCATATGCTCACATTTAATCCCAGCTAACATTCTTTATCTTTCCTAACTCCTGGATCATCATATTTCCTACAAAGCATATCCATAACTATGTTCTGAGATGTGACTAGATCTTTTATACACACACGTGCATGTGCACACACATACATAAAAAATTGCTGTCTTTTTAGACATTATGTGCCTATACCTGAATAAACATACTGACAGATCACCTGCTCTATAAACAAATACAGGATCTTTAACTCTGCATTTGCAACCCAATGGCTACCTATTCAGTGATTGCTGTCAATACTATGAATATTCTTGTGATTTCAACGCATAATTGTGATATTTAATATTTTGTAGATAGCAAGGATTTGTACTACACACATCTGTCCCCCATGGATTTGTGGCTGAAAGAAATTTTTAAATACAAAGTAGTCTTGTGTTTCTCAAATTTTGCCCAATCAAATAAGCAAAAAGATTGAAATCTTAAAAATGAAAATGAACAATCTTTCCTCTGAGCACCTGTTTATATATTGTTCATAATTAGAATTATGAAAAGTATGCAGTGTCATAATGGGAAAATATTGTCTTACAAAACATCTGCATCAAGGCTTTCCAATATATAGGTCTACACCGAAGAGACAATTTTATCAAGAAAAGTAAAGGGTCTGAGATTTTACCCTGTTTACAAGCTAACAAGATATCTTGCTACAGTTTCATAAATGCTAGCAAAAGATGCAAAGCCCTTAGGAATGAAGCAAAGACCTCAGTTACCTAAGGCACCCTGGGCAGCATCAGCTTCACATTCACATTGGCTGCTCTTGCCCCTCAAGTCACACAGGGCAGTGCAAAGTGGCTCAGGTAAATGCTGCACACGCAGTGGGTTTGTGTCACAGCTGAAGAACCTAAAATTTAGGAAACCCAATAATATAAGGGGGCTGCTAGCAAACCTACCCAACCGTGGCCCCTGAGGGAGCCATTATCTTTATTATCCTGGTAAAGAAACAAATCTGCTCTCTGCCCTGAGGGAGTCACTACCTCAATCATTCAAGTCTGTTTGCTATGCAAACATTCTTGAAATGCAAACATCCTTGAAAAGATAGTCTGGGACAAAAGTTATCACTGGACACCACAGAAAACTGCCACCTCAATAAACTTTTAAATATCATTAATTATTTAGAATATTTCTAAAGTCCAGGTTGCTCTGTAAAGTATATTATGTATATTATGTCATTTAATTCTATCAACAGCTTTATGAAACAGGTGCTATTATTCCTATTTCATAAATAAGGAAATTGAGGTACTCTGAGTAACTTGACCAAAGAAGTTTACCACATATTGTTAGGTAGCTAGTCAGACATGAGCGACAGGGGAATGGAGAAATAAGGATCCAGCCTAGAGACCACTCAACACCCCAATGGTAGTACAATTCTGGGTACACGCATGTGCACTAGGCAAAGAGTTATACAGCATCCAAGTATCAATCAAAATGACCTCACTTGTCAATCACCTAGGAATGCCTTTGGAATTAACCATCAGGCCCAATATGATGCAGACATTCACAAGTCTGGATCCTTTTGTGCCATTTTATGGCTTTTTCTGTGGCCTTTTGTGGCTTTGGGGGCCTTTTTTTGCCCTCTTGTTGTTGTGGTTGTTATTACAGTGCTCTGTTGCAGTTCTCATCACTGCAAATCATGTGCCTCCTTGGGGCATGCTTTGTCTTTCTAAAATATACTTTTTAATTTTTTAGGTGAGGTAACCTTTGGTTGACCTCACAGATTGCAAGGACCTTGTCAATTTACAATCCCTTATTGTTTTTTTATTTTTTACGCCTACAGCACCTGGTCTTCCTAGGTGGTCTCCCATCCAAGTACTAACCAGGTCTGACCCTGCTTAGCTTCCAAGATCAGACAGGATCAGACTTGTTCAGGGTAGCATGGCCATAGACTAAAATATACTTTTAACAAATATTTTCTAAATCTCGCAGACCTGTGATTCTTCACTGTGTCAGTGAGGAAGAACCAAGGAAAAATGCTAACTATATTTCCACGCTGTCATTATCCCTCTCTCTCCCCCTGCCGTTGGGGAGACACTGAACTCCTATTAGCCCCAACGGTAACAATATGATTCCAATTTCTGCTGCTCAGTATGCTGTATAGATGATATTAACATTCTCAAGTAAAAATCAAACTAGTCAAAATCAAATTTTGATGCATGCATTTTAGGAAGGAGGCATAAAATGTCCTTCTTGATAAGTTATTGGAGCAAATCTAGACTTGACAAGTTATACTCAATATTAATCCATGTGTTCGTACATTATTTTATAACTGAGGTTTTACATTATTTTATAACTGGGGTTTTACAGATTTTTTTTTCATTTATTCAAAAATTATTGATTGTCTACTCTAGGCAAAGTACTATGCTTGGCTCTAGTGAACAGACATAATGTTATTGCCTTCACTGAACTTAAAGTCTAGTCATGGGGTCATATTAAACAAATAATACACAATTACTTGTTCAGTTACAGTTGTGTACTCTTAGCCTGGGTAAGCTCATTCATTTCTCCCAGATTCAGCTGCCATTTATATGCTGATGACTTTCCAGATCTATAATTCTGCCTTCTGTTTGTGAGCATTATATACATATACATATACATATACGTATACGTATACGTATATGTATATGTATATGTATATGTATATGTATATGTATATGTATATGTATATAATGTATGTATTTTTTTTTTTTTAGCTGAAGTTTTACTAGGCATCTCCAGTGTTCCTCCCACAAAAAAACTTTTTCTCTGGTGTTCTCTAGCTCAGTGAATGACAGTACCATTTATCCAGTGGCCAAAAGAGACATTTGGGCATCATGATTTTCTTTTCCCTTTTGTCTGATAAACCACCAAGTCCTCTTTCATCTACTAAATATCCTTTGAATCAATCCCTTCTGCTGCTAACTTAATTTAGGCCACCATTATCTCTGGAATCACTGCAATAGTGACTTGCAAATTGGTATTGCAGTCTCCTATCTTGCCCACCCCCTCTAATCCCATCTCCACTTTTCAGCTAGAATCAACTCCCTACAAAGCAAATTTGGTTAAGTCACTTCCCTATCTAAATAATTATTCTCCCATAGTCCTCAGAATAAATATAAGTTCTTTGTATTACACACAAAAGTACTTTATGATGGGGACCCAGATTCATCTTTTACCTTCTTAATTCTTCATCTCTGCTTCCCAGCCACAAATTTGTTCATGTATGTGAAAGCACAATGTTCTTTTTCACCTTGAGTAGTACAGGTGGTGTTTTCTAGTTTGGAATCTGATTTTGTTTCTCTGCCTTCACTTTCGTGTCCCTCCCTCCAGCTTTGCCTCACCAACTCATATCCTTCTAACTCTAAAATATTCTTACTGGGAAGTTGGTGCTATTGCTCCTAGTCTGGATTGAGTTTCTTTCCTCTGTGATTTAGGCAGCATCTGTACCTGTCTGATCACGGCATTTACCATGCTGGACTGTAACTGCCTTCCTGTTTCTCTACACACACACTACTTTAAATTCCAGGAGGAACAGGAACTGTGTCTGTTACTTACCATTCTATACAAAGTGCCAAAGTTCCTAGCACATATCATATTCTCAACGAATATTTTTTAATGAATGAATGAGTTTATGCATAAATGAGTGAATGAGTCTCGTACAGTTTTCCCTGCAGCTGTTGTAATGCATAGAAAAAAGGGGCTCTAAAAAGGCTAGATCTTTCTCTCTCTAATTAAGTGATCGAGGATATATCTGAAAAGAAATAACCATTAACCATTTAACCATTTAAATTAAACCATTTAAAAAAAAAGCAAGATAGCAAAAAAGAAACCCTTCAAAATAGACTGTTATTCACTGAAGCGAACCTATGCTATAAGAGAAGTTCATTTTAATTTTAGACTTGTCTCCCTTCAACATCTTTTCCTGATTAGCATCACTCCCCCCTCCTCCAGCCTCTTCCCCTAATTAGAGACCCAGTGCTCCTGCTGAGCTTAGCTGCCCAGAGCCCTCTACTCCTTGACCCCAGGGCTTGCATTCTCTGAGCAATTCCCCTGGTCCTGGGCCATCTTTACTCTTGGCTTAATCAAACTGTATTTTTTCCTACTCTCCTTTGCAAACATAACACTGGCTGATGTCCTGATGGTTCCTAGAGACCTAACGAATTATTTTAGTATTTTAGAAGTAAATATGCTTCAGTTCAATTGAAAGATAACAGTAAATACTTAAGCAGCTATGACAAGTTACTGAGCTTTAGGACACCTTTCAAATAGTTTCTAGTCAAACCTTTTTCCTGTGTTTATGTGAGAGCCTAGCCTGAGTTTTGATGAATAAAAATCATCAAAACATTTTAAAATATATGCATGAAATATAATATATGATCAAGAGGAAGCTAATCTAAATCAAAAAGTTAAAGGGACATTAACTCACTTCCCTTTTTCTATTGAGGAATTCACTAATGAAATACAACCGGCAAACAATTTCAAAGAACAAGAGGACAGAAGTGAAGTCTTCAGAAAGTCAACTTTTCAAGTTGCAGAAAGCATTAAGTGACAAATATTCAGAGAATCAGAAAGCACGATGGAATGACCATGAAAAAAATGAAAAAGAAGGATCAAAAATGGCAGTCAAGAAGAAATATTAGCAAAGTGGAAATCTGAATTTATTACAAAAGGAGAACAGAAGCTAATGAACGTAATAAGAAAGCAGACCTAGTGCACATGAAGCAGAAATGTTCAGCCAGCAGGTACATTTTACATGGGCCAGAGGAGAGACCAGTGCAAGCGGCATAGCAGGACGAAGGAAACACCATTGATTAGGGGATGGAGAAAAGGGGTCCCTAAGGCAACATAGAACAAAGAAGATTTGACCTTAGACTTAGTGTGGGGATTGTGAAGAGTCAAAAATTTTTTAAATTGGTAAGCTGAAATACTGACAAAGACTATAGAGATATGTTTTTATCTGTAGCTAAATATGAGTTAAAATGGAAAGAAAAATATAGGAATTAAAGTCCCGTCTATTTTATTATTGCTAATCTCATTTTCCTAAATAATCTATTTGCTTTCTGTATTTCTTCCCATTTTCCCTGATCAAGCTTCCTAAAAGCCACTTGATTTTGTCATTAGTCATTGCTTTATTGGTTATTTTTTCTGCCTTATCTCCCATTTCTTATTGCCTTGACTTCTTTCCTTCTCTGTAAGCTTCTTGAAAAGAGTGGACCTCACTGCCGAATGTTTTTTCTTGTGGTCACTTAATTTACCTGGCCTAGTTCAGTGAACACTTTTTTTTTTTTTTTTTTTAAGATTTTGGATGGATTTTTTAAAATTTTTTAAAATTAATTAATTAATTTTAGTTTCAAGTATATACTACATTGGTTAGACATCTATATAGTTCATAAAAATGATCCCCTCCAATAGCTCCCTTCCTCCACTGGCCCTCCATCAAGCCAGCATATTAATGCTAACTGCATTCCCTATGCCGTGCTCCCCATCTCGTGACAATCTATCAATTACTAATTTGTACTTCTTTAACCCTTTATCCCGTTCTCCCAGCCTCCCAAACCCCCTCCACTTTTTACTCCTAATCTAATCTCTGGCAATTGAACTGATAAATGCTTTTTCTTTCAGGAAGCTCTGTCCTCCCTGCTTCTTGCTTCCTCATCTCTCCTGTTTGTCCTCCTCCCTATCTGATCAATCCTTGGCCTCCTCCTTTGTTTGACTTTTTAAAATCACTTCCTGTCAAGTAAAGCCCTAGGCATCCCTGAGGACTCTCACAATCCAGACCTTCCTGATGAACTCCAAATCCATATTTGCAACTCTAGATACTTCCATCAAGATGAATTCCTAGGACTTCAGATTCAATGACCAAGCTAGTATCCATTATCTTACTGCCTCCCCCTAAACCCATGCTGGGCTCCTTTATTGTGATTTTGGTGTATTTAGGGAAGACATGTCTGTTGTCCGATCCCAAAGAGTCTCTCCCAGCATGTTTTGTTTAGGCTAATCCAACACTCCCATCACTTTAATATTATTCCTTCAGTTTGGAATTATGGATTAGCTGGTTCATTTGACCCTAAATAGGTACTGGTTCTCTCTAGCCGTAGGAACAGAGAACAAGGTAAGAATGTAGTAAAAGCAATGTTTAAGCAAGATCACTCTGGAAATAAACTGAAGGGATTTACACCTGAATCTTGAAATTCGGTCTGAGACCCTTGTGGTAAAAGTAGTAGCAGTGGGAATAGAGAAGGAAGAGCATTTGTAGAAGACCTGAGAGAAAAGTTGGTAGGAGCCAGTTCCATTTAGCTGGAGTAAAAGATAAAGTATAGTTGTTGCCATTTAGGCTTTTATACTTCGCCTTTAACACAGGTCAGGAAGAATAAAGTGCTTTGTTTGTGATAAGAGGTAAAAGGCCAGGTGACTGCCTGGTGGTAAAGGACCCAGGGACAGGCCTGCCAGGCTCCCATTACACTAGAGGGCTCAGTCTATCCTGAGCAGATTAGCACAAATACCACCTGGCTATACTGGAGAGGTCAGTCATTTTCCTCCATCTCTGCACTTCCCTTCATAGAAAAGATTCGCAGTTTTCTCTAAGAACCACCTGTACAAGGGTATTAGGCAGACAGCTACAAAGGAACAGAAATAGCTTGCTGATTTTTTTTACACATTTCTAATTCTGTACTATTGCCCTTTCTTTGGTGATAGTTTAGGGAAACTGCAAAGTACAGAAACAAATTAGATTAAAATCTATATTTTAATCCTCCAGTTGCCAAATTTCTATGAATCGATGTTAATTAAATAACTCAAATCAGACCCTCATTTACACATTTACTCCTTAATTATTATGATTATCTTCAGTTTAAAATTCTGCATCAACTGGAAATGAATCCCATAAAACAAAATATTATGACATATTAATGTTGACATAGGAGGAAAATATGAACAATTTAAAGGATTTTTTCCCTCTTTTACTGTATATACATGTAGGAGGGTTGAATATGAGGGATTTATTCTAACATTTCAGAGTTCAAATATCTAGATAACTGAAGGAAACAGTTTAAACTTAAATTATTCACATCTTTTAATTGTCCATTTTACTTGGTATTTATACAATTTTAAATGACTTATGTATCATTTTTTATTGTCTCAAAATTGAAATAAATAGCATAATCAAAAAACTTAGCAAGAGAATAAATGGCTTTACTTTTATAAATGTGAAAATGTACATTCTCAGTTGTATCTGATTTCACTTCTTTTGCAGATACTAGCTTCCATTACAGGTGAGCAGAGCTCCACACATGAGGAGTCATAAAGACTGAGCTCTCACAGAGATCCACAGTTGCCACAAAACCAAGCAGTGAATGAAACCCTGATGCCCCATGTACTTACTCCAGATCATCATGGGTTGAACTAGTGGCCCACTAAACAGCATATTTAGTTAAATACACCATACTATAGATAAATCTATATTTTAAAATGACATTTTAAATTTACTTTCTTAAAACTTATTGCAAAGATAGAGAATTATTAGAGCAGGGTAGAAAAGACAGAACTACAGTCTAGGAACAACATCTCTGCTCTTCATATATTCAGATGTCAGTGTATTTTTTTTTTTAAAGTGGGGGACAGACAACTCTATTATGGTGATTTAGGTGTCAGTATTGAGAGCATAAGAACATATATGGGACTGCAAGCACATGATAATTAGGAGATTGTATGAATTGTAATCAGAGTCACAGAGCAATAGAAAGTGAGAATTCTATAAACATTGTTGGGCTCTTTTATAACTCTTGGATATTTTGCCCAATATTATACAATCATGGGGCTCACTGAGTCAAGGTAATGAAATTCAGAGAACATTGAATATATGTAATATTTAAGTACAAAATCATCACTTGGTATAACAATATAACACTTAATGTAAATATGCATGTATTCTGGGAACAGAACGCCATTAGTAATTTGAGAGTCTTTAGGTGAAGGGTGTGGGCCTGCAATAGAAGTTATAGGACTATATTCCCATCTGAGAACCATAGCAAAAAACAAATCAACATACAAAATACAAAAAGACTGGAGCGCTAATGACTCTCTTTTAGAAACTACTCAAATGAATGCTCTGGAATCCTGAATTATCAAGAGTTTCCCAAACTCAAGTGCTTTTTCACACCTTTTGCTTTCGTTTATGCTTTTTTCCTGTTCCTTGAACATCTTTACATCTCTTTTTTTACCTAATTCTTCCTCATCCACCTAGACGAGTTCTGACCATCCTGCTTTTGGAAACTCTTGTCTGACTCCACAGGCTGGGGTAGGGGCTCCTCTCTAACTGACAGCATTCTGTGCATATTTGTAATAATAATACATGAAAGGATCTGCTCCACTATAAGTGATCTGAGGGCAAAGAGAATGTGTACCTTTTCATCTTTTTTGCCCTTCTTTTGGCACAGCGCAGACATTTAAGGAATGGCTGTTGAACCAAACCAAACCAAACTGCAGAATCGAACATTCCAAAAGAGGTCTGAAGAAATGGGAAATTGCCAACAAACCACAGAATTGATCCTGTGCTCCGATTAAAGTGGAGTGCTTTGTCCAAGAATTTACCCCATATATCTCCCCTCTGAGCTCTAATTTATGTTTCTTCCTCCCCATTTCATACTTCTTCTCAACCTCACCCACTAAAACCTACCCAGGCTTCAAGATCTCCAATAAATTACCTGTTGCAGTGAATTTATTTCTTATTTTCTAACTGGATATTACTTCTGTTACCTTAACCAATTGATTTTGTTTTTGTTGTTCACTTTATTCAGCTTTGGGTTCTTATTTATACAGTATGTACATACTATCCATTTTGTGCTTTTGCACTGGTGATCACTAAGTTTTATACAGATTAAGTACTCTATAATGTAGTTCTTTAATTGAATGTAGTTAACCTAAGACAAAAACATTTTTTAGTAATGATATATCTATCAGAAATAGATTATAAATATTACCATGCTAAGATCATGAGCTATAAAGGAAAAAAGTTTTCTTTTTAAAAAATAAGCTATGTGAATAGGTTACAAAAATATATCCCATATTCACAGTATTTAAATATAGTAAATTTATATAAGAAGAGACAATTAATTAAACCAACTTCTGGGAATCTTCATTCAGATTCTATTGATTAAGAAAGTATATTTATACATGAATATTCATAGTGGCTTTATTTGTAATAGTCAAAATCTGGAAACAACCCAATGTCTGTCAACAGATGAATAGATAAACAATACATAAACAAAGCAATAAAAATGAACATGTTATGGGGGGAGGGAGGAGATAGATGGGGTAAAGGGGGTCAAATATGTGGTGACAGAAAGAAATCTCACTATGGGAGGTGAACACACAGTGTAAATACATATATGCCTTACTGTTAAAGTATACAGCTGAAACTTATTGGATTTCGTTAACCAATGTCACCATAAAAAAAAAAAGAAAAAAAATGAACATGTTATTGATACATGCAACAACATGGATGAATATGAAAATAATTGTGCTGACTGAAAGCCAGACAAAGAGTATGGACTGTATGATTCCATTTATATAACACTCTAGGAAATGCAAGCTAATCTCTAGTGAACAAAAGCTAATCTGTGGTTTCTTGGGAGTCAGGGAGGGGTGGATGAGAGACATTACCTAGGGGCATGTAGAAATTTGGGGGGATAATGGAAATGCCCACTATATTGATTCTACAGATGGTTTAAAGGGTATAACATGTGAAAACTTATTAACTTGTACACTTTAAACAGCATAGTTTATTGTCAATTATATCACTTATAGTTTTTTTAAAATTCCTCTAAGAAATAATTTGTGATAATTAATTTGATCTGGTACTTTTATATATTTTCTGTATATGGTGAGCCAATTTAAAGAGGATAAACGTCACTGAAAGTCTCAGGCCTATTTTAATATGGGAATGAAAACTATTAGTATTCACCTATTTTAAATATTAAAGCAGACTCTTCTACATGACAAAAATATTTCATGCATTAGTATGAACTACAATTTAGATTCCTCACTGCTAATCCATGAATTTTTACATGCTCCATCAGATTTGATTGTTTCATTATTTTTGTAATTAAAAAAAATAAGCCTATTTATTAAAACCATTACAATTCATTTTCTGCCATCCCAGAGAATCAAGTGTTGGGTTTCAATGCCATTGGGAGAGGTTGCTAATAATGCTTATTCTTCCACAGAGTGCCAAATGTGACCCTGAGGGTCCTACCCTTGTAGCCCTAGAGGTGGAGCCTGCCAGGCTTCCAGAAAGAGCTTGAGTTTAGAGTGGCTTCTATACTTATTGACCAGGACCAGGAAACTGCCCACTTCCTTGGCCTCCCCTAGAAGTTGTCACAAGAAAAGGCATTCCCATCCAATCCACATAATGTTTATTGACTATAAGTAAATGGTGATATTTCTATGTCCTTGCAGATGGGCTAAAAGTCTCACCAAACCATGCCTATAAGAATTATTTCCATAAAATCTGACATGGCTAATGTGTGTGTTGTGTGTATTAGGGCCCTCAGCTATGTCTGAGATAAGAGGCCCTAGGTCAAGGCAAATGCAAGATATGCTCTCCTGAACCAGAGTCCCGAAGAGGTCAAATGAGGAAACATTCAGAGAGAAGGAGGTTCCTAAAAATCTGAGAGTGAGGCCCAGTAGACAAGGAAAGTGGAAACATAGCCTCTGCTCATTCTTCAGCCATGAGTCCATTCTATCACCAAAAGATTGAGCTCAGATTCTTGGCTGCCTGAGCTTTTAAGATTTCAAGGTCATGGAAAATCTAAGTAGTCCCCAAGAATGAGGTATCCATCTTGTTCTTTGCTTCCTCCTATTACTGAAGGGACAAATACACATTCTCCTTTCTCTCTCCTCTTCCCCAAAGAACCTTGTCTTCTTTTTAGAAAACCTACTTTTCCTGCTCAAGAAGAATAGATGTAAGGGTTGGAAAGTTGGGGTGTATGTGGCTTGCTAGGTATTTTATCGGGATTAATTTTTCTCACCTATACTTTTGCCTTCCAGTTCTAGGCAAAACTGAACTGTGTAATTCTCCTTAATGATCTTTATTTTCATCTAGTAAGCTACCTTCAGTTTTTCTCTCAAGATCCCACCCCCGCCTCACCGCTACACAAGACTACTTGTAATAAAACATGTTAGAGGTGAAATGAACGTTAAAGGTCACCTATTACAACCACTAAACAGATCCTTCTGAAATCCTAGTCAAATAAGGACAACTGATCTATACGGTAAAGCTAATTGATTTAGTTAATCATATAAAATATTCCATGCCAATAACCAGTGAGAGAAGTTCAAAGGAGATTCTTGGGCCTTTCTCTTTTCTCCCAGGCAACCAACATATATTCTAACGGTGAGTCACTGAAGATAATGTTTCATTCAATACTTCAGGTAAGAAGGGAAGAAGATAGAAGAGGATGGTATAAAAGCAGGATGGAGGGGTGCTGAGATTTCTTTGAGAAGGTGGAACTGGTATTTTATCCTGTGCATAAGACTTGACCTCACCTATCAAGAAAAACAACTTTCCAGATGGTGGCAGGAGAGTGATATGGGAAAAAGCAAGGATTTAAATAACAAAAATGTTATTTAAATTGGAACCTAACCTGCAAAATCACAATAAAATGTGCCAAGGGACCATTTGTGACCAGTGATTGGAATGCTACTAGATATTTCTTTGCAAAGAGGTACTCTTGCATAATTAGCTCTCAATAATCATAAAACATGCTGTGATGCAATAAGGCATCATTTTACTAATTTTTCTTTATGATGTTCATATGAAAAGAAGTTATGGTTTTTCAACCATAAATATACCAGATACTCCTCTTTTCTAACAGTATCAGTACATTTTTATTGGTAAAAATAAAATATATTAAAACTACATTTTGACCAAATAATACTATATCTTTTTGTTATTGTTGCTGCTTTTAACTTTGAAAAGTTAATTTCACATTGCATTTTCACCATGTTACAACCCTGGTATATGAGTGGTGTTAATAATAAAGAAACAGGTAAAGAGGCATTATCACACTTGTTCAAGTCAGAGAGTTAGTCAGGGACTCCTAGTCACCTCTGGTGCTATATCTGGGGTGCATGTCTCCTGGGGTACTCATCTCTGCTCTCTTTAGCTCAAAAGTCTACTTTAAGTGGATTACACCCTCTACGCCTTTTGTGAGCTCTCATTTAGGTTCTGCTGATGGTCTGTACAGAAATTGATTAAAAATGGAATCTGTCTTACTTATTTCATCAGTTTTCCACATGTCCTATCTCTACAAGCTCTTCTCTGAAGACAAGAACCATAAAAGCAACTCTGTCATGTCAATCATTTGAGAAACATTTTCCAAGTGAATTGAATATGTTAACCTCCACATACAGTTTTATAAGCATTCTTGCAATGAAGGAATATGCCGAGTTTATCTAAGGTTTTCTTCTGATCCAGAAAGTGTTATGAAAAGAACAAATGAAACTACATTTTATTTTTTAGGAAGCATTAAAGATGTCTTCTTTAATTGTTATACTAACGATTTTCTAACTAATGACATATGCTTGCTAATAAATTTTGTCTTGCAGAAATATGAATGTTTTCTAATGAAAGCATTTAAAATGTCTTAGTTGAAGACTGATTCAAAGAAAAGCCCTATTTTGGATTCATCTCAACATCTATCATTTTCCCAATAGTGTAACTATCTTTTGCATTAAAAAAAAAAAAAGCTTATGTCCAATCTATAATTATTTTCTGCTAATTAGAGTAATTCATGGTTAATTATTCAAAATGATTCCTCTTCAAAATAAAATCCTTTTCTTGTCATGACATTTTAAAAAAGATACGAATAAATATTATCAGAATACAAATTTCTGTCAGAAGGGAACACTTTTATTATTTTCTTTAAATAGCATTAAAATCTTTACCAGAAAAGGCCCCAGGGTTCCCTACTTCAATTAATGTGGACTAGAGAAGGCCAACTGAACAAAGGCCAAGTGACGACTCTCTTACTAAAGACTATATAGAAGTAATTTACTATATTCCTAAATAAGAAAGTACAAAGCAATAAGACCTAACAATGAACAAGGGCAAACAGTAAACACATTAGCTTGGGACCATGGGGTCCAAAGATGGACTTGAAGTTGCATGCCTCTTTCTGGACTCTCACTGGGGTCCTGCTGATGACTGCATCTCCCTTTTCTAGGATTGTCCTAGACCCGCTCCATCCCTTCGAGAGATAGTTTCTTTCCCCTATTACCTCTTAGGGATGCCCTGGATCTTCCTCTGTCTCTAAGCAAGGATCACACTTTGCCTACGTTCGACCCCGTTAGCCCACTCTGACCTCACTCTCCATTTTGTTGTACTCTGATTATTGTGTGGGACCTAACTATCTTTATAAGACGGTCAAGTTCTCCCCTGCCTAAATTTTTCTTAGGCAATAGCCTTAATATACATGTGTTATACACAGTCAAATTTCCTACATATATCTGGGTACCTTCAGTGTACAAAGCTCTAAGTTGTATAATAACTTACTAAATGAAGAGAGTTGAACACAGAGGAAAGCAAACTGCTTCTACTTTGGCCAGGACTGATTATTGTCATGTTCATCTACACTAAAACTTTTCAATTTAGTTTGCTTCCCTGCCACCAGTGGGAATATAGCTTAACTTTTATAATAAAAATTAATTTTAAAAATGTTTTCTCAAATATTCAGATTTTCTTTCTTTTTCTTTCTTTCTTCTTTCTTTCTTTTTCTCTTTCTTTCTTTCTTTCTTTCTTTCTTTCTTTCTTTCTTTCTTTCCTTCCTTCCTTTCCTTTCCTTTCCTTTCCTTTCCTTTCCTTTCCTTTCCTTTCCTTTCCTTTCCTTTCCTTTCCTCTCCTTTCCTTCCTTTCCTTTCCTTTCTTTTCTTTCTCTCTCTCTCTCTCTTTCTCTCTTTCTCTCTCTCTCTCTTTTTTTTTTTTTTTGTGAGGCAACCTTTGGTTGAGCTCACAGATTGCAAGGACCTTGTCAGTTTACAATCCCTTATTTTTATTTTTTATGCCTACAGCACCTGGTCTTCCTAGGTGGTCTCCCATCCAAGTACTAACCAGGCTCAACCCTGCCTAGCTTCCAAGATCAGATGGAGTCAGGCTTCTTCAGGGCAGTATGGCTGTAGACCAGATTTTCAAAATAGTCATGACAAAAACTAGAAGGAAAAAAAAATAACTAGATGATGGTGACAGTCATGCTTGCTAAATAGTCCATGTGTCTTTTTCCATTTAGATAGAGCCATGTGACTAGTGTTGGCCTGTGGTTTGTTAGCTGATTTACCATGTGTCAAAGTATTTGATTGCCAGTGGGAAGAGACCCTTCAGTGGACTCTTTCATGGCCGTGGCAATAAAAGAGGTTGTGTGCCTAAGGCACATTCAAAAATGGAAGTGGCCTTGGTTGCTGAGTCACTACATGAAGGCATACTGTTCTGGAGAATTGCCTAGGTTCACAGTTACTTTACTTCTTCAACATACAAAAGTCATGACATTAATCTGTGCTATGTGTGGCTCAGTAGGGCCTTGAAGCATATCTTTGTACAGAATGAAATTGTTCCAGATAGGCTCATTTCTCATCTAAATGCCAGAATAAGTTTACACAGGAAGCATAGTGGTGTGTCCTAAATACCTGTCAACATAAATGCAGAACTCCCTTTTTGTGTTTGCATACGTAATTCCGTATCTTCCATATTTGGGAGACAGTATGAAAGACTACTTACTGTTTATTAGGAGAGCCATTTTTTTAAAAAAGCAAATAAAATAATTTTTTAAAACTTGGCTTTCAGTAATCCACTAGGTACAAGAAAGCAGAAAGGCTGAAGGTAATCAAATTTCATTTTATCTATCTGGAAAATGTTTCACAATACAACTCTTTGAAAATGGCTGCTGATTTTTGGTTCGCATTTTTTTGTTTATCATATGTTGCCTTATCTGGATAGATGTTTAAAGATCTTAAGAATTATCATTACATTATTTAAATAAAATATTACAGATCAGGTAAATATTTAATTACTGATTACCCATATATGTAGGACATCCATTCCATGAAATATTTGTAGCCAATTAACATGATAATGTAGATCATTAACTCTCAGACGGGGGTATGATAACACTCATTTATCTAGTTGGAAATGGGAAGAGTTACAGCTAACATGCTGGGAATTGTATCTGGAAAACTATTTTATCTGTATTACAGCCTGATTGTCAAAATTTGAGCATATCTTTTAAATTTTGTACAAGTGACCATGAGAGTTGCTTCAGGGGAAAAATAACGAGAACTATCATGACAAGAATATTTATTGAGTAACAAAGAATAAAGACAAAAGGAAATGTGCTGGGTCCCCAACTCATGGCAGCTACATAGCAGGGATTGACTTAAGAAGGTACATTATTAGACAAAAGGTCAAAGAAAATTAGCATGAGGATAAATATTAGCGAGTTTGAATTGTCTGCTTTGAAAACAGAGACTTGTCTAACTTGATTATGTTGTGCCTTTGTTTCACATACACCTTTTTGAGGCCATATTTTCTTTCTCAAGTGTAATTCCAGTTGTGGGGGATAGAATTTGTTTTCTTTTCTTCCTTTGTTACTTTAAGGAAATTAAGGTCAGCTGATGTATTTTTATTCTCCACATTTCAATATAAGCAGAACAATTCCCATCGAGGGTTCTTGTGGAACTTCATTTAAGTTATGTTTTAATAAAGTCTTATTTGTATTGACTTCTGGGGTGGCATGGCATTCCCTAACTGATAAACTATTTGGGTTTACTCTTTTATGGAGAGATTTTAATTTAACATGATAGATTCAACCGTTGTTTTTCAGGTTTTATATGCATGCCTGGAAGCCATTTAATAACTTGCAATAACAAACAAAATGAATGTGACTTTTAGGGTAGACACTCTTGTAATTGATATTTTTACCAACTCAGGGTGTTTATTTATTTTGCCAAAAAATAAAGTGCATTCTTTCCAGCCCTGGGGAATAAAGAGTAATGGAATTGCAATTTAATAAAAAGTTGTGAGAGATTCCATAGTTGCAATGAAAAAAATTCACACAGATATGTTTCTTGCTTTAGACCTGATCCTTGCATAACTCACAGAAAGTAAAAGATTTATTTTTCTTAACAAATTCATTTGCCTTTCTGTGTAAAGTAGTTAGTGAACAAGGTGTGATGGAATATTTTAAAATATATTAACAGGTAATAGATAAGGTCTGTATGGACTAAACTCCTACATAGGAAATTCTATTATTTTAACTTTCAAAATTGTATATTTTTGATACTGAAGAATGGGATTTGGGACAAAAGAGTGGTGTTGATAAATTACAAAATTCTGCCTAAGGCTACAGTATAGGCAAGAATAAGGAATGTAAGAATAGGGAATCTAAAAATTAACATGTTATGATTATTCTCTTTCAAAGCATGTTAAGAACAGCTTTGAAAAGATTCAATGTCCTCAGAAGATTAACTTATTTCTACTGTATTTAAGTAGCATATACTATAACCCAAATTGACATGGTTCCTTGAAAAATATTGGAACAACTCTTGTATAGTGATAAGGCATTACTGAACAATGTTTTTGGATGATAAACAGTAATAGAAATTTGATAAACAGTAATAGAGATTGAAATGGCCTTTTCAAGGGAGCAGGTCACACCTATGAAAACACAAAATAGATATTTTTGTAAGTTTGTCTCTCATTCCTTGATATTGAGCTTCTTCAAGTGTTTGTGCATTCGTCACTTTGACATGTCGAGGATCCCTAATTTTTATGATGATGTCAGCTTGCTGCTAACCTTTTTTGAAAAACCTATTTTAAAAAAAATCTCTACCTTACTTTCCCAAGAATAAATATAATTTTTTCACAATAGTTATAGAGCTAATGAAATATTAAATGGGTTACGGGAGGAAGGGTTACAGCAGAGGTAAGGTAGTAAAGAGAAGTAGAGGAATAAGGATTTCAATAATTGGCTGCAGTGATAATGCTTTGTCTCAGCTCTCAAGAAACAAAAATAATAGGTACTATTTGTTAAGCTGTGCTAAAACTTTAAGAAATAAAAGCACTGTGTCTCGGTTTCTTCATTGGGATTTAAGGGCAATGTCTATCTCACAGACTATTGTGATGATAAAATTATATGTTATATACAGAGCTATTCTAAGTTAAAGTACATAAAATCCATGTTGTAAATTCATAAACTGAGTCTTGCACAAGTTTTTAAGCTGTACATGAATTTCTGATGTGATGGACACACTAAAAAAATGCTATAACAAACAAAAGAAGTCAAGGTTGAAAGAAACACTGCCTAATATGCTGTCATCTACATTGTGGAAGACCGGAAGTCTCATACATTGCAAACCTCAAGTCAAATATGTAATCTCAAGTGCTGTTGATTTATCACCAGCTATGTTACCACACTCATTTACATTTTTTACTGAAAATATTATTTTATGTATTTCTAAATTCATGTTTAAATGGTCATATAATGGCATCATACTTACAGATAATAGCTAACACAGCTACTAATATAGTCACTCATTGAATGAATAGTTTGAGTTTGTTTTTTTTTTCCTGATCTCATTTATGTTAACTACTTTCATTGTAGCAAAGTTTTAGGTAAGCTTGTAAACTTTTCCTGCTTGTTTACAGTACCAAAATAAACTTCCTGAGTTATTCTTTTCTCTCTCATGTCCACTTACAAATGTTGCATGATAAATACTTCACAAAAAGTCTGATATCGATACTGGGTTTAATGCTAGAGTTTTTATTCCTTCTAGTTTCCCAGTTTAAATATCTTCAAGTTCTCTTAGACTGTAGCCTTTCTGTCCACATATTTATGCTCATCAAGTCCTGTCAATATTTCCTTTTTATTTTTTGACTCTTCTAGTTTATTGCTGATTTCATCAGATTATATCCAATAATCTTCTGCACAAACTTTCTAAACTCAGTTCCAAGATACTGCAACAAGCCAACAAGTTGACTCCAGAGGTATGGGTAGTTTTCTTTCCTTAGAGAAGACCTTTCATTGGGGACATTTGGCCTAAGACTTGAAGGAGGAAAAGGATCAGCATTTTGACGAGTTAGGGGACATGTGTTCCAGGGAAAGGGGAACAGGAGAAAAGGCCGTAGAGCCAGCTTGGTGTGTCTGAGGAGAAGAAAGCTAGCAAAGATGACATGGGGAGTGAGAAGAGATAAAAGCAGGTGGGTGGGAAGCCAGATCACACAGGGCCACATAGGAGATGGCAGTTTTTCCAAGTGTGCTGAAAAGTCATCTAGGGATTTTAAGCGAGGAGAGTGACAGGACATGATTTACTTTTTAAGTGGTCACTCTGGTTGCTGATGGATGGATGGCGTAGAGAATGGGGAACCCTCAAGAACACTCTATGGTGTTCTTATCTTCCTCTGAACTCCCTGGAGCTTCCTCACTTACTTGGCTTTTAAGTATATACAATCTTGTATTATTCCACTTTAGGTGTGTAGCACACAATTTTACTGAATGCTCTTTGATGGACTCCACATCTCAGCCTCTGTATCTTGACTCTTTTGTGCTCTCCATAGCACTTAGCAAAATGCTTTGCACCTGACAGGTACACATCAGAGAGTATAGTAATTGTCGTGGGGCTTTAGTATATAAATTATCCATCCTAGCAAAACAGAATAAACTTGAGACCTCCAGAGGCGAATGTCCCAAGTAGAAGGTGTCTCTCTGTAGATTAGCTCATCCTAACAATTTTGAGCAGTTTGAAGATACGGCCTTTGAGTTCTTTATATGCACTGAATCTTATTCTATCCTGACGTCTAACAGAGTTGATCAGCATGGTGAGAGCTTACCAAAAGTTTGTTGAAAATCATCAAAGGCTACAATTAAGATTTGTGCATGTTATTATACACAGATTTACCCCCAAAAGAAAAAGAGAACAGTAAACAAAATTTGCACTCTAATTGATGACATGCATGCTGTAGTATTTAGGGAGAAGTATACTGATGGCTGCAACTGACTTTGAAATGCATCAAAAAATAAGATGGACTGATGGATGGGTAGAAAGATGGATAGATGGATAGATGTGAAAAAGCAAATATAGCAGAACAGAGTCAAAGTAATGGGTATATGGGTATTGTTAAATTATTTAAACCTTTCTGTACATTTGAAATTTAAAAATAAAATATGGTAAAAAGTTAAAGGTAATAACTGAAAATATGGTGAAAAGTTAGTTGAAAGAGATAACTGAAAAAAATCATATTAAAATGATGAAGTTTATAATCATTGTACTTTCAGTTTCATGTATATGAGCTTTCAGGAAATCTGATTGTTACATACAATACAGATTTAATCTATTAATTAATGACTTTGAAAAAGGACCCAGGAAATACTATAATCAATTCAACTTCCTATTGGCGTCATATGTTAGGAGTATGGGTTATCTTCACGTTTGTATTCTAAATATTGGCTATGTCTCTGCTAAAATTTTCTAAAGAATTCAGAAAATAAGATTAAAACATTAAATCATTATCAAAATGTAGTATTTTGTGATGCTTAATGATAACTTAATCAAAATAAATACATATTACTTATAGGGCAGTATATTCTTGCCTTAGCATTTCATCATAATAGCAAAAAGTACAATGAATTGAATATAGCAACAATCTCTCCCTGACACACATACTTCTCTCTCTCCCTCTCCCCTCTTTTCTCCCCCTTTTTCCCACTTCCTGCTTCCCTATCTCTTTTTTTCTGATGAGGAGTAACTGCATAGCTTACATAAGCATGGCATTTAAATAGGACAGGAAATGACTGACATTAGTGCAAGATTAAAATTCAATAACTAGATTTGTCTTTTTTAGTATGAAATCTCTAAGAACCTGAAGCACTACTGAGCTACTGTATGGAATAAATAAAGATGAACAATTTTTCTCAATTTGCACAACTTTTAGTTTCTTCCTTTCTCATCATTTAAGTTCTAGACAGTTTAATGTATTGCTTTTATGAATGATTTAAATGGGAAAAAATGTTCTTTAATTTTTCTTTTAAAACAACAGAATGCACATTCTCACATTAACACTTTTTACCCTTGGAAATATGAATGGAATGCCTAAGCAAAAGGTACTTTTAACTTTCAGTTTGTATTGCTGACAATTGATATTTTTGAAGAAGAGTTGGAGTGACAGCACAGAAGTATTCCTGCTTCAGCTGTACCAACCCATGCAAAATTTTGAAGCCAGTGGAAGCTTTAAGTTTTTAAAAGGTCTACCCAGGTGTCAATAAATATGAGAAATGGGCTCAGAGTTGTATGTGAATGAATAGGTTGCATGCATTTTAAGGCAGTCTTACAGGAACACATTGAGAGATCTGGCATTCTTAAAATCGAGCATACGTCACATCAACATTTCCAGTACAAAGTATTTTGTTACTGTTTCTGCAACCTCAACAGCCCCATGCAAAGGTACATCGCTGAACCAGAGCATATGGAAGTGGCTATTCTGCTATGCTGAGCTACTGCCTTACCTTTTTCTACACATTTGCCAATAGAAATTTCTGCTCTGGAAATTATACTGTAGCAAAGAAAGAAGTAAATACACGAGGTGGATTCGATTTCTCAGAACATATCAATGTGAACCAGTACTACTGCCTGTTTCCTGAGACTGCTTGAATCAATACAACATATATGCACCTATGCTTTAAGAAAGCGGTCACTCTTTAAATTGCCCTTTATATTTACAATTACTTAATTATTTTATTTTGCCAAAAATAAAGGTCATTAAAATCATCTTGAAGCTTGACTTAAATTTCAGAAGTAGCCTGCAAGTTGTACAGCCTTTAACTATGTTCCATTTAACACATTTAATAGATGTAAAAGCTCACAAGTGATGATATAAAGGATAATTTACGCTTGCAATGCATTTTTGTCCAATTAATAGATTGCCTGTGTGTTGCATATTTTGCATGACAAAAGAGCAGAATATTAAACTGCCATTCATAATGAAAATGCACTTTGCAAATTAAAAGTGCCGAAACCGAAATTTTTCACCCTGTTTAGGAAATAAACAGTCCTTAACCAATTAAACTGCATTGTAATAATTCTATGATTTATTGCAAGTTGTTTAACTTTCAAAACTCGGCTAACCCATATTAAGGTCACAATCCATCATGTCTTGCTTGGAAAGCCAGCAAATAATGGCTGTTGTATTAGCTGCTTTTGATGATAGTATGAAAGAAGTATTAGCACTTGTCAACAAAACTGCTTACAACATAACATTAGCATGCATGGGCTGCTGTACCTATTTATTATTCTGGCAGCTTCACACATATTGTTACAAGCTTATAAAACATTTTGTCGGGTAGAAACCGAATGTACACTGTTTGGTTTTCTGATAGACTGGCAGCATAAATGTCTGGGCTGACTTAGTTTAGTTTAAGTGTAAATAGAGACACAAATTCTTCAACCTGTTCTCTTATTGATACTGAAAAGTGCTGAATTATTCAGCATCCAACTCTTCTGTTTGTGTCTATCACAGTTATCAATTACCCATCAGTCTTCTTGTCAAAACAGAATGGATTAATCTGGCTGAAAATAAGACAAATAAATGGATACTATAACAGGGGTGCAGGGTTGCCAGACTGTCAAAGGGAAATCCAGGCAGTGACATTTGCCGTCAAAAATGGGGATATCTGGCTTAAGTGAGCAAATGATTCCCCTTTGTGAGCCAAGAATGCACTTAGCTCACCGTAAGTAAATTAATCTGCCTTCGTTGACTGCTAATGCATTAGCACCGAAGTAATAGTTCAATTGCTGAAATTCCTTCATGTTTAAATAATTTTGGTCATCGTTATTGTTTCTCACAGGAAATGCAGATACATTCAGATACTTTATCTTGGTAAAGAGAGGGTTGCCTGGTAAATAAATGGACCCACTTAACAATGAAGTTATTGCTGATAGTTTTGTGCCACTCCACAGCTCTCAGCTGATGTGATACTAAGTAACTCTGCACAGATGGCTGGTGGAACTCATCCAGCATCTGCAGCGTCCATCCTTGTTTTCTTTCCCAAACATTTTATTTGGAAATCTTGTTTGGCAAACTTCCCAAGACTCTGCCTAGCTGTTCAAAGTACAGATTTCCAATCTATCTCATTTGGCCCTTCTAGAAAGAAAGAGCCAGCAAAGTGCCTTCTTACTTGGCACAAAATTTGCAGCCACAGACTGAAGCGAGTTTTAGGTGCCTGGCCAAAAATTTACAAGAATGTTATCTAAGATGCTTCCATACTGGACTGTTTTACACAGTCATCATTAACATCTGAAGCCTTCACATCATGACAGGATCAAAGCTCCCCAGTCTGTATCTGCCGATAACTTAACTTTGCCAAAGTTCCCTCTTGTTCTTATCTTCCTAGGCATTTGTGTCGTAACTATTGTGGACGTGGTTCTTATTTAGACAGTGAGATGGTGAGTTATTAAAGGAGAGCTACCTGCCAGAATATGCCTCCAGCCACCTGATGATGAATGAACAGATTACTTTTGATGAGTCATCATCTTTCTTCTTCCAGTAGTTCGTGTAAAGAATTTTAAGAATTTAAAAACCAGAAACAAAAACCTTCCTATATTTGAGGAGTTCAAAAGAGGTCACACTAATAATTAAATTCCAGGTACAACTTCTACAATTCTCCTAAGGACTTTGACAGACTGGAAATTTTGGTCTCACATTCCCAGAACATTACCTTAAATTTCTCCTCAATGTAAATCAATTTCCCAGAACTTCAACATTTAAAGGAAATGCTCTAATTGGCTTGGTCACAATTCTGCTAAATCTCATTTGCTTGGTATATAATCCCCAAACTATGGAAGGCAGCTACTTAAAATGTGCAAACACTGAAACTTCTCTTGAAATGAAGCAGTATTTTTGTTACCAATTTGTTTTACTTTGTCTCTCTTGACCTCTTTTATTATAAATAACCCACTTATATGGAAAGGTAGCATTGTACAAAATTCTATATGGCCTAAGTGTTTTCAAAGTTTTAATTTTTTTTCTAAAATTAATTCTTTGCAGTACTAGCAACTAAGTTAATTGACAGGTGTGTATAATGACTTTATTTCCAAATTCCAGATGCCAACTCTTATTCTGTGAGGAACATTTCGAAATATATGCCTGCCAAGTCTAAACATTCTTTCCCACTGGTTCCCTTTCACCAAAATCCCAATTAGTTGCTGTAAGTCTGGCTTTAGCAATGTCTCTTCTGTTATTCTCCCCTCAGTTACGACTATCACCCTGCTTTTGCTGTCCCTGCTGATTCGTTTTTATGTTCTTGCATGCACCTATTCATTCATACAGCAATTCTCTGAGTGCCTAACATGAGTGGTCTCTCTGCTTGCAGTCTTTCCTCCCACTTTAGTCCTCTGTCGCCAGCCTGAAATGCCTTCCACCATCCTACACATCCCTTAAATATCAGTTCAAATGCAACCTCTTTGTACATTTTTCTGATTCCCTCACTCACATGTGATTTCTTACTTTTTTCAAGTCTCTTGAGCATTTTTCAATTTCCCTTATCACAACATGATAGAAATCCTATCTCTGCCATTTACTCGCTATGTGACTATGGGCAATTTATATAACCAATTGAAACCTCAGTTTCTCCTCAAAAATTGGGGGTATTATTACCACATAGAGTATGAGGTTAAATGAGATAATGCATGTAAAAAAGCTGGAGCAATGTTTGTGAACATTCAAGTTCTTACTTGTTATATTCGTGTATGTGGCAGAAACTTATGTCTGTTGTAACATTTGTATGTTGATAAATAACAATTGTTTGGTGTTTCTCAGGAGCTTTGAACTAGATTTACCTAATGTCCCAGGTGGTGGGCCAGGGCATCAAATTTTGGGCTAAGCAATCTGGAGCCACACTGCCTGTCTTCATAGCTTGGCCCTTGCTATTTACTAAATCAGTTTTGTTTTTTCTTAATGGAAAGTCAAGCAGTTAAAAATTTCTATAGCTCATAGATAGATGTTAAGATTAGCTTAAAGTAAAATACTTAGCAGATTGGCTGGTCTATAGCAAGGCCTTTCTATAAACATAGCTTGTCATTATACTAGAAGGGTTCTAAAATGCTGCTTGATCTAACTCTAGTTGGTAAAAATGGACCATCGAAATGAATGTATAATTCCCTGAATTATCACATCCTCCTAAAAGGCCTTCCTGAATAACACTTCACACAGTCTCAGTCTATCTTGTATCTTCTAGACTGACTAAAACTGCCAGATGATGCTTTCCATTACATCACTCCCCAAACAGAGGGCGGTCCACATTCCCCATCTACTAGAACTTCAGACACCTCTTTCCAGCTTGCAGAGTGCTTCGTATTCAATCCCCTGCCCCACATGTTACCTTGTTTTCTCCTCAAATGTACCATTTATCCTCTAACACTTTAGTTACTGTCCTCTCAGGTCCATAAACTCTCAGAGTTTTTTAAAGAGGCCACACTCTTTCTGGCCTTGAATCTTTCCTTTCCTGCACCGCATATCTAGAAACATCCTTCCTATCTGAATCCATCTTTCTAAGTTTAAGTAACTGTACTCTGCCACAAACTTTCTGACTAACCTAGTCCTGAAAGATATCTCTACCATCTAAGTGGCTGATGCATTGAGATTTTTTTACCACACAATTCAGCTATTAATTACAAATTGTCTTATAGCATTTACTATTTATTTGTTTGCTTCTCTAGAAATATTTCATTATCTATTTGGCTTCCTAGCTCTTTCTCTTTTTTTTTTGGCTAATCCACAAAGCTCTCTGGATAATTTTCCTGGTCTGCAATGGCGACAATGCCAGTTGTCCCCCAACTGTCTTTGCTATTAGCCAAGAATCTTTCATGTACCAGGAAGAATTTTCATTCTTTCCAAACTGTATTTTTGCTACTTCTTAGAATAAATGACATCTTTATTCCATAGCCAGCCTTACCTGATTGAGGCAGTGGTTGAGTGGAAGAAGAATGGACTTTGAAGTATAAGAGTTTGGGGTTTGAATATTGCCTTTGTCACTAACTAACTATATTATCTTGGACAAGTCGCTTTTCTGAGCCTCGGTTTTGTTCAGTATAAAAATAGTAACACCTAGCTACCAGAATAGATATGAGGATTATAAGTAACATAAAGAGAGTAAACTTTAGATACTTCACCTCTCCAATTAATACTGTGAAAATAATCAAGGAAACATCATTTAAAATGGAGTCGAGAAGCCCTGAAGAAGTAATATCCCACACATATACCATTTATTGTAGCGCACATAACCAACAGGAAGAAGGAAGAATATTAATCACATGGGAATTTCATTTGCTTTTGAGAAAATAGAAGCAGATCCCTGTCTGCCCTGGCAACTATGCACTAACCATCACTTGCAGCCAATGAGAAACCACTGCAGCCTCAAATTCATGTTCTCCATTGACCTTTCATCCAAAACAACCTTCCCCAATTTTGTTCTAAAACCTAATAAAACCTTTGTTCTTTGGACTTGCCTATGGTTTCACCATTGCTTTCTTGTCCCAAATTGCAATTCTCCACGATTGCCCAATAAACTCAGTTTGCTTATTGCTGTAAAATAACTGGCTGCTCTAAGATCAACAATATGAAACCATATTAATATAATAGCCTATCCTTCATATTCACACTGACACAATCTTGATAACTCTATCTCTAGATTTATGTTTGTGTTGGGAACTTGTGTATGCATTTAACATTCCTCATATAATTAAATCTTTAAGAGTAGTATACATACTAATCTCACTATTTGTAAACTTAATTAAGTGCTTTGTCGTGAAACCTGTAGAAGCCAAAATATACTGACATTGGAAATTATCTTTCACATGAAACACTGGCCTCTCTTCTTCCTCTCATTTAAAAAAATTGAAGGCCAAAGGTTAAAAAGTCCCTTGGTTAAGGATAAAATGTAGAGGTTTGGAACAACTATGCACTTGGCTTGCCTCCTACTTTTTGAATTCTAAAAATGTATTCCAAGAGAGTGAGGCAGTGTTTTGCAAGATATCTAATGAAAATTTCTTCTAGAGCAGTCACAATTATCATGCCAAAATAAGTCTCATACAGAAATTATCTACAAATTTTTAAGAAATCCCTCAGCAAACACTTGTTCTGGTTCGATGTATCCAGACTTGTTTTGAAAAATGAGTGGTCTAAAACTTAAGCAGAGTTTCTGAGTAGAGAAATCACAATAAAATACAGAATTGTTAGGCTTAAAAAGGAAGCCAATTTGAACCTACGTTTTGTTTTATTTTTTGAGGACAGTCTAAATTGTTCAACCTCGGCTCTTCATTGACAAGGCTGTTTCTAGTTATGAATATTTTCATCTTTCCGGGGAGACAATCTAATCTTCTGAGTCAGAGTTAGCATGCCAGGGTTAAACAACCTCTGAGGGCGGGATACGAAGACAGGAAATTGAAAACTTTATATGACTAACATATGACAAATGACAGTACCACATATGGTGGTGAAGACAGTTTCTACCTTTGTGGATTTGTCTTTGAGTACAAAAGAGATCTTAGGAAACCACAATTAATACCATTGACTTTTGGAAGAAGGAGAGGCAAGGAATATTTTAGTCCTATCTCTTTAAACTCTTATTAGAAGGCTGTTGAGAAGTTCTGACTCAGTAACTTCCCAAGTTAACTAGTCCTTTAAAAAGGTTTCAATGTGACCTCAGTTCTGCATGACACAGATTCATAATCGGTCTTTCGTTTGGAAAGCCAAGCTTTACAGAAACTCAGTGAATAATGTCACAATAATGGTATTTCAGTTCAACAACGAGATTTCCTCCCATATATATAAAAACGAACCCTGGGAACACTTTTCAGGAGCATTTTATTGTTTTGATGGGACAATAAAATATGAGGTTATAATAATAACAGTGAACTACCTTTTCTCCTTCTGGCAGGAACAAGTACAGCAAAATCTTTTCCTAAGTGATGAAGTGGACAAGACCTTCTCTCTGTTCTGTGTACCAAGTGTCTACTTAGAAGTGGGATTCCCAGAGCAACAGTTTCTACCACATGTTGTGAAAGAGGTTAAAAGCATATCTTTTGTCACAGAGTACTAGCACTGACAAGCTTATGATATATAGCAAACCAAGACTCTTCCTCCGCTCCTTCTCCTTAGCTCTCTAATTTACCACACCTGGTTTGGGGGCGGGGTAAAAGGGCTGGGGCAGGTGGGATGCATATAGTAAATAAGCAAATAAAAATCCATAGGAATTCTCTTAAAGATAAAACCTGTTCAATATTTATTACTTTTACAGTAATTGTCCCCTTCATTCATAAACTATTCTAGTAGAACTTTGCCATTATAATGATCACTCTGCTAAAGCACATTATGTATAGCAGATGTTAGTTATCTCATATAATCCAAAAACATGTTCTGTGAGTGAAGTATTAATGTTTTATATCGGAGCAAAACTGAGGCACAGAGAAGTGACATGTCCAAGGTCATACAGTTAGCACGTAGTAAAACCAAGATTCGTACCCACTGTCCATGCTCCTTCCACACAATGTCATGCTGCTTCAATTAGGTAAGACTGGCTACAGAATAAAGATGTCATTTATTCTAAGAAGGGGCCGAAATACAGTTTGAATGGAAGGTGGAAGGAATTTGATCATTTCTTTGTTTTTATTCCCACTTTACTCTTATATCTCTTTATTTTCCTCAATCCTTCATTTTCTCCATATTTTTCATGATGAAATAAATAATAAGATTTGTTCTAGAGGTAGGAAATGGTGACAAATGTGTGCAGTTTCCTACTTAGTGGAATATGGAGAAGCTCCTGAATTACCCCTGACACAAAAAATACCTCCCATTCACCTGCCACAGCCACTGAAATTCCCACTATTAGAGAGTCAGTCACTCCTTTGGATTAAATGTACATTGTCTCCAAAAGTTTTCTTTTAACATGGCAGTTTATCACATTATTTACAACTTTTTCTAAATCTTGTGAGCCCAATGCAATCAATCACAGACCACACAACTCTTGGGGGGTAATAAAGCAGCATGAAAGGTTTAAACAGGCCTTTTGCAGCCAGAGAGTAGAACAGTTCTTAGAGTAAATGAAAACTGAAAGTAGAACACAGGAAGAGGCAATGGTGCTCTGTGCAAAGTAATCTTGAAGTACATCAGCCTTTTATTTAGGGTTGCATGAACCTAGAGGAAAATGAGACCTGTGCAGGCTTTTAAAAGGTTTAATTTTAGCTTAGATGTCAGGAAGCCTTCTCTGACTTCTCAAAAACCAAATTACAAATCTCTGCTCTAAGCACTTGTAAATACCTGTACTCCCTTAACACAGCGCATCTTCTTTTGCTATCTTGTCTGTCTGATTCTATCACTAGACCATAAGTTCCTTGAGAGCATTCCTCTCTTACTTCTTTTCTTCCTACCTTTCTTCCTTCAAGAAATATTTCTAGTGTAAAGTTCCAAAGAAAACTATATAGATTATAATATCCAAGTGGTTGGAATTTATTTCACTTTTAATTTGGAGGTCCTGTGTAGCTCAAGTGTAAGAAAATATCAAACACATGCTTCTACCTCAGCATTCTGGAATTTAGTAAACACCTTTGAGTATAGGACCATGGACAGTTACTGGAAAAATGTAAAGGGGAATAATGAGTATATTTAAGAAATATTTTTGAGGTAAGACTAAAACTTCTTAGAAATTTTTCGTATTTGTTAGGTTACTAAGAAAGTACTTCATAATCCTGCTACTGACTCGAAAAATGTGTAGATAGGTTCCAAATGTTCAAAGTGTAGAAGATTTTGGGAAACCAAAGAAAGCAATAAAATGTAGAAATGGAAAATGTAAGTAGAAGAACCATAAACGAATGGATTTTAGTGTATTGCTAAATACAAAAGAGTGCCAGGTAAGGAGCAACTTGACCAACGGTTGCCAGATTGGAGGGGGGTTGGGGATTGAGTGAAAAGGGTGAAGGAATTAAGAAGTACAAATTGGAAGTTAAAAAATAGTACTACGGGTATGTAAACTACAGCATACAGAATATAGTCAATAATATTGTATTAATTGTATGATGACAGGTGGGTACTAGCCTTATCAGGAGATAACTTTGTAAATTATATAAATCTTTAACCACTATGCTGTATACCCAAAACTAATATAAATTGAATGTCAACGGTGATTTAAAAATTTTAAAAAAGAAGCAACTTGACAGTGATTATTAAGAACCAATAACCATTCCAAGAGAAAAGTTAAGAAGCAAAAAACTGAAGTGCTTCATAGATAAGACTTTTTTTCTTTTTAAGGTTCTTTCAGCTCATTATCTCACTTGAATTATAAAATGCCCTCTTTGTCCTGATCAGAGAAATCCTGATATAACATAAACCCCTGATGGCCAGGTTCTCTCACATGGCCCCATAATGTCATTGTACTTCGTGACCATTGGGTAAATCATCATGGCCATCAACAAATGGAATAGATTTGCCCTGAGGAAAGCTCATCAGTGAATAACAGTGTAAACCAAAGCCCTGTAACCTGTTGCGATTCTGAACTAGATTTGGATTTAGGCTACTCATAAGTAATTTTTGGCAACTCACCACTATCTATAATGCAAAATATAGTAGAAAGTGGGTGTCAAGCCATAGACTTCATTATTGGTAGAGTGTGGAGTTGATGAATGGCAGAAAGGCCTTGCTGCAGGGTGGATTCACCTAGAAGAAGCAAACCCGACAGCGCTGCTCAGTGTGGTACACCAGTGAGCAGCCCTGAGCTAGTTGTCTTTCCCTCTTTTAAATAAACAATGCAGGGGTTACACAGATGCTTGCCAAATTTCCATTTTACTTCCTTAAATAAACCTGCAATTTCAATCTGCTATGAACTATTGAAATTGCTAATTTCTAAGTCTAAAATATGGTTGAATATTGAGAATTGGATATGGTTTGACCTGACTGTTAAATTGTCAGGCAGATTTAGTACTACAATTTAACTATGGGAAGAAAACAAAAATTCAAATGTGAACACTAAATGCCTAATTTTTTTTTTCCCCAACGAAGCTCTATTGGGTTAAAAGAGAAGGCAAGTTCCTTTTAGCTGCAATTAGTATTTGTGGGATAGCTAATCACATAGTACTATGAAGTATACACAATACACAGAAGAGACCAACATTACCCGTGAGGAATTTATCATCTGTATGTGAAGATTTGGCTAAATATAGAACAAAAACAGTATTTCCATTTTCTGCACAACGGACAAAAATGTCTGCGTTGTAAAGTGCAACCGATCTTTCATAAACCATATAGATGCCAGCATCACACGTACTCAGAAATATCATTACTGACCTTACTTTTAATCCACACCTGCCCTACTCTAACACACACACACACACACACACACACACCATTCTAACTACATAAGATTTTAGATTTCTTTCCAGGACTGCCTACATAATTTACAGGAACAATGAGAGATCCCTTGTTAAAAAATGATTAAGAATTCTAATATGGTGACAGGAGAGCATTAAATTGGGGCCCTTCTAAGCATGGAATCCTTTGTAACCAACCAGCTTGTATGCCCAGGAAGCCAACCTTGCTTTTTTCTGTTTCTCGTAGATGCCAGGCTCATTCCCACCCTAGGGCTTTGGCACCTGCTATTCTCTCTGCTTGGAATGCTTTCTCAAGGCTGAAGTCTTGGCAAAAATGCTTCCCCCTTAGAAAGGCTTTCCTTGACAACACTGTCTAAAGAAGTCTCTCTTTTTGGGTCAATTTCGGAACACTATTTTGCTTTCTTTCCAAAACTTTGCTCTATTATTTTCTTGCTAATTTGTTTACTAACTCATTTGTTTCATTTTTCTCCACTAGGATGTAAACTCCACAACAAAAGTGACTTTCTCTCATTCACTTCTCCTTGTTTGCATGGCTCCTTAAACATATACTAGGTACATAGTAGATGTCCAAAAATATGTTCTGATGAATAAGTGAACAAACTAGATTATTTACAAAATATTTCAAATTTATAAAATACTTTCACTGGCCTTCAAGTTTTTATGTGTTCCAACAGACTGAGCTAACACACATATGTATCCGAACACAGGAATGAACAAAGGAATGAAATTCAAAACTTCCACCAATGACATAGATCAAAAATGGAACTCCCATTCAGTTTTGATTGCTAAGTGGTTTATCTTTAGAAATCATACTGCAATCTAAAGGTCAACCAGATTTTAGAGTTAATTCTGCTAAGAATCTCATAACTTTAAAAATTTTAAGTAAAATGAAAAGTAGACATGTATTTAAAACATCTCACAACTAAGTGAAATAACCCAGACAGAAAAAGTTAAAAATCAGATGATGTCACTTATATGTGGGATATAAACCTAAAAGCAACAAATGAACAGGACAAACAAATAGAGACTCATGGACATGGACTATAGACTAGTGGTTACCAGAAGGTAGGGAGTGGGGAAGGGGGGAAGTTGATGGGGTAAAGGGGGTCAAATATGTGGTGACAAAAAGAAATCTAACTCTGGGAGGTGAACACACAGTGTAAATCTATCTATCTATCTATCTATCTATCTATCTATCTAGGTAGATATGCCTTAATGTTAAAGTGTATAGTTCAAACTTATTGGATTTTGTTAACCAATGTCATCATAAAAAGTAAATTAATTTATAAAAATAATTTCTAAGCAAATATGGTTATTTTTTTATTGCAACTGCACCTACAGTTGGTAAGAGAATATAATTATTAAGACATTATTAAATGCTTTATTGGAAAACTGAATGCAGCTATATTTTCTTTCACAGAGCTAATGCTCACTTTTAGAGTAGTTAAATAGAAAAAAATCAAAATAATTATAAAAGGTCACAGAAACTAGAACTTTAATTCCTTGCAGGAATTGCTATCATGAAAATATCTTTAGGTTGAATTAACCTGAAGCTCATGTTAGATTACAAGGCCTTCTGTAACATACTTATTTAATTATATCTTTTGAATTTAAGAGTTAAAGATAATGGTCCCCTAAGTTTCAACTTTGCTTTCCATGGTTCAGTTGGTCCTGACTAGAGAACTGGTACTGCATGCAAATCATCCTTTTTGGTGGTTTCATAGTTTCCAGCTACAACTAGAAATTAACAAAACAACTTATAAGCATTGACTGTTGAAGACATTTCTACATATCCAATGAGATATGCAATGCAAGCTAAATAGGAGAGCATTTGCAATTTAAAATATAATTTTCCGTAATGAAAATATAAGGCAGTCGTTCTGTTTTATTCAGCATGGCAGGTTAGGAATCCCCATGAAGCTACAATGAAGCAAAGAGTAGATTAATAATTTAATTTGGTTCAGAACTATGCAATGGGGGCACCACAACCTTTTATTCTGTAACCAGCCGCTGACCCTAATATGGATGAACCAATTAGACATCTCTATTTAATTGTTGGGTGACCCATCTAAAACTCACTAGGAATTTTCATTTTAAACAACACTCAACAGTCAGAAAGAATCCTAGTTATCCCCCTGGTGGAGGTGGTTGATTTGATAGAAGCACACAAAGGAGTTCAGCAAATGGGGGGAGTGGGGGACTGCAAGATCATTTTAGACTGTTCTGTAAAAGAACGTCTTAATATAATGAGGCTTTTTTTAGTCTCCCTTGGCAGAGCATCAGCCCTTTCAGATAACCCCACACAAAGCAAATACCATTCGTCTGAAGTTACATTTGCTCCTTGTTATCACAACTTATGCCACTTAATTCATTATTCAACGAATTCACTTTCTTGTTTATTAGATGCAAGGTAGCCGCTATCCCTAAAGGCCATGTATGCAAAAGACTGCTTGTAATCCTGTCACTTCAAACCTCTCTAGGCTTTTACATTGCTTCAGGAATTAGGAGAAAAGAAGCAAACAATTTAGATTTATTCCTGATGATATTAAATCTGTACATGATGAAAGAAATAAGAAAGAAATGCTAACCTGAAATTTGTTGATTTGGAAAGTGGCTTTAGAAGCTCTTTACATGTAAAAGTTACTACATTCACTTGCTTCCCATAACAAATACCTTGAATTATTCTTCCCACATTAAAGAGGAATAAATTAAATGCATTTGTTTTTTTGTACAGGTTGCCTGCAAAATAAGGTAATATATCTCATCGCTGCATTTCAAAGATGCAGGCCAACTTAACAGTTCACGTGCTAAAAACAGATATTAAACATACTTTAAAATTTGATATCTGATGTTTCAAGGCTTTTGGGCACCATTCTTTAAGTATATTTCATGTTGGATTAAAAATGCATTGAAACTGGTTTTTAATATTTTGAATATTTTTGGTTGTCAATAACAAAATGTGATAAATATATTCTGAATAATACAAGACGATACAACTATTTGAACTCATCACAAAATATAATCTAGTGGTCAGAGATATTTCAATTTGGTAATCTTATGCTATTAAAATCATTAAAATGTAAATGAATTACTGAATTAAACAACTTTCACTGCACTCAGCACAATTAATATTGTATAAAATTATCTGCATAATTATACACAGTATGTTTACACAAAACATCCAGGAAAAAGCCACAAATCAGAGGCTGAGTGTAAAATATTTTAAGCTGTGTGCTGAAGACTTCTAAGTATGGAAATTTAAATGGTTGTTTTAGTATTGGTGCTTTCTGTAACTGCAGACTGTTCTAAATTTCATGCTTTACTTATTTAAATGCTAAATAACTCTATACTTATTTTTTAAATTCTCATAAATATATATAAATATATATGAAATATATCTAGACAATGTATTTTAAACCTGTATGCATCATTCACAAACTAAGAGGCGTTTATTTTCTTCTATTAATTTACATTATGAGCTAACTATTTGAGATTCAACATTAGTTCATCAACAAATGCCACAGAGAATATTTTAATGCAGCATAGCGTATACACATATGCCTACGACAAAAGACTCGACGTCTCTAGGAAATAGGAACCACTTACAGGGAACCTCATTTTGTGAATAGAGTTGTGACTAATAAAATAATGTGCCCAGAATTACCTATAACTATTCTAAGGAAGGAAATATACTTGAAAACTCACATACCTAGTAACTGTATATTATTGTAATTATTGCCATTCTTCCAAAGCATTACTCATATTAATATAGGGATGCACAAATTGATTCACTGGAATAATTAACCTTTACTGTAGCATAACTACCTTAGGTACAGATTAATGTTTTCTATTCAGCTTAAGACATAAACCTACCAGAGAAGTCACGCTCATTAAATATACTGCAAAAATCAATTGTTTCCTGCCCCTCTGAGGAATTAATATCAACAATGAAGTTGTACAGTATTTTTAAAAGCTTGTATTCATCTGTCTATGCCAGTTAAATGAAAACAGCAAAATAGAGCAAAATTAAATTAACAAAGAGCGCTAATAAAATACAACTTTTCTGTTGATATCTTAGATATATAACTTTATTCATTATTGTACAACTCTTGGTTTTTTTACATGTGGGAGATTTAAAAAGTCACCCAGTGATTTTTATAGTGCAACCGTATGCTAGATAAAGATATTTAAGCTGTCAGTATAAACTGCTTCTGTTTTCATTTTGCATTTAATTTCAATGCCAGACTCAAGGCATAAATTTTTCATCACCTGCAATGCTATGAATAAAAGATTAAAAAAAGAACTGAGAAGAAATTCTAACACATGCAGTGTATGCAGCACATTGTGCAGACACAGTATTCATAACTAGATGTTTAATTTCCATCTTTTTTTTTGACGTCAAGAACATTATTATTTGAGTTAATACATCATGGAGCTAATTTCCAGTACTTTTGCTTTGCAGAATTCAAGTTTATTTAGTTTGGGCCAAATAGGCCATTCGTTCCACTTGAACCTGAAGTATATATCCTAAGATTTACATGCTACTTTGTTAGCACTGCAGGATTCTATTATTCTCGTATTTCTAGAAAGGGAATATTTCAACATCATGTATTTTTTGTGTCTTATTCCATGAAATAGCACGTACATTAACCTTGCCTGAAAGTTCAAAGAACTAAGAATTACAGAAATGGTCCTACCTAATCTCAGTTCCTCATTAAGGCTTGCTTCATGTTCTCAGCCGAAAGATATAATCAATCCCAAGAGGTGAAGTTATGAGCTCAGGGTTCAGGCATTTTTTATTTAGTACTTAGGACTGTTTTCTGTAGCACAATGCATCTTCATTGTTACTTTATTAGTCTCCAAAGGACATACAGACCAGAACAATTTCTAATTCTTGTCAATAGACTCTTAGTGAGCAGCAGATATACAAGAGCCCTTCCTAATCTCATCAGGAGGAACTTGGGTTTATTAGCCTTGTCATCCTGAAACTTCACTTTCTTAGGGCAGTCAAGAGCCTGCTGAGGACTCTGGGCCTGTCTGGGGGCAGAGAGAATTAGTCCCTCGAATGTTAGTGGCATCTAATAATGTCTAGCTTATTGTCTTTGGCTCTAATTACTCAAAATAATTTTTGTGGTCATTGAAATTAAATCTAGAGAAAGCTTTGGGGAAAAAAATAAACCAAACCATGTTCAGATACATTATTAGCAATATGGTATACAATTATCTCAGTTCGTTAGCTGATAGTGCTAATGAGACCAAGGCCATTGGTTCATCTCCGGGGGAGGGGGGGAGGGGAAGGTGGGGGAAATTAGCATTTCTTTGTTCTATGGTCACAGATGAATATCTCATCTTGTCCAGTCAGTCTTAGTGTTATTGGTCACCAAAATAATCAGATGAGAGAATATGCATGGATCAGTGCAAATCCATCCCTCCAACTAGGCTCTCGAGAGCATCAGTATCATCTTTTGTGAACATCATACAAAAATTAGTATTTTCATTATAAAACCTTATTTTGACCTATTGTTTATGACTGTAAAGCAAGCACTTTATATCTTCAAAACATTTAATGGGCTTTAATTAGCTAGATTTCATAACATGTCTATGATATTGGCAGGTTTAATTAAGCTTACTTTACAGGTGACAAATCTCAAAACTGAGAGGTTAAGTCACTTGTCTGAGGTTATATAAAATGTCAGGGGCATTTCTCAGATTAGAATCCCTGTCTTCTGTATCTCATTCCATCATGGTACCCATGAGACTGTTCTGTCTCTGTGGAAACAGCCTGAAGCCACAGTGATATGTCACCATATTATCACATTATTTTTCATTATGCTAGAATACAAGCTTAGTGAAAAGGCACGGTGAGCCAAGGAGTACAGATGTACCTCTTTTTAAGCAACATAAATGTATGTAAATTTGGATTTGTTAGTAGATAAATTAGAGGGTATCATGTATCACATAGTCTATGCTACATCATATTGTTATTAATCACTTTTTTCATGCCCTAACTTCCCAACTAGACAGTAAGCACAGAGACCAAACCATCTTTTATATCTCTTTAAATCTGTAGTAGGTATAATAAATATTTATTCATTGCATTGGCGTTTGATTGGAGGGTGACAGGGGAATATAAGACTTCATATGCTATGGGAATGGCAAAATAGGGGATGGGATAAGCTTCATGATGGTGGGTGGAAATGGATTTTTCTTACTGAGTCTTTATAATCATAACAATTCTAGTTTGATGTATTATATGCAAAAACTTTATAAGAACACCTAACACATATCCTGGATACCAAGCATGAAGAGGAACTAGAGAGATAACACACTTAAGGAAAATTCTTGCCAAAAGTAGAATGCTTAAACAGCAGGGTAGAAGAGGCAGCTTGAGATAGCTATGGAAGATAGAGATTTCACTGTGCAATCTAGTAGCACCCTGTCCATGGGGAAGTGGTGTTATGAGAAAAATAGTTGCTCAGTATTGTAGAAGAGGAAAATCATATGATGGCGGGGGTGGAGTGGGGTGGAGGAGAAGTAAAGATATTTTATAAAGTACATATAATTTTATAGAGTTATTATTTGTAAGATGTTTTTAAGTTGTACTTTTCTCATGCCTGAATCGATCTTATTTAGGATAAAATTGATTTACCTAGAACATTTCAGAAATATGGCAATTTTGTGAAAGTATGTCTGTAAAGACTTTCCCCCTTGAATAACTGACTTGGATTTGATTCTCTTAATAAAGGATCAAGTCAAGAACTATTGGGGTTGTTTTGTAAAATGAGGAACTATTTTGGAAATAGGTCTTAACACCTATGTGATCCATGAAGGAAATGGCAGACTCAGCAGCAAACTCAAGGTATAATGTGTATGTTTCCCCAGACATGGGCCAATTCAAGTCTTCCATTTCAATAGCCATCTCCTTCCTGTTTCCTGTTCATGTCGCTCTACCATCAGATCTCTGGGTATTGGGATCCTAAAATGAACAACCTTCTAAGTTTGTGGACTTGTCTTATCAATAACTTCTATGGTGGTTAGGGACAATCACTCTTTTATTCTTGTATATAAATATTCTGCACAAACTATTAGAAAGTGTAAATTCATTGCTCAATTTTGTTAAAAACTAGAAAAAATTTAAATCATTTACTGCTTATTCTCAGGTGAAATATAGTGCTTACTTTCTTGCTACACAAATTTACAGTATAGTTACATGGTCAATACAGTTCAATTTGCATCTTCTAATTTTTAAAATATTAATGAATTAGTGCTTTACAGTATTTGAGCTTTGCCTTCTTTAATGTACTGGGCACCAGTATTTCAGGTACAGTTTCTTCCTACCAGATTTGTGTTAATTAACCTTGGAGGCTTCCAGGGTTCATAAACATCCTGAAAGTATATACAAATTTTGGAGGTATATGCATATGTTGCATGTTTCTGGGCAGAGAGCTTTTCTTAGAACTTCAAAGAATTCCTGTTTCAAAAAAAGGGTATGAACCACTACTCTAGATCTTTAGCTTGTGTTCACTTCTAAGAAGTTAATATTCATCTCTCTGTAATAAAAGATCTCGCTATATATACATTTTAATTGTTCAATTTAATTGCCTTACGAATTAGTGGAATATTCAAATAAATGAAAAATGCTATATTTTGTTTCTAAAAAGGAAAAAAAAAGAAAGGGACACATGACAACTAAAAGAATTACACTAATTATAATATTTTTATATTGAGCAATGGGAGAGATTAACAAGGGCAGTTAAAGAAACAGTTTTCCTTGAGATATTTGAGATAAAAATAAATCCTCTTTCTAAGAGACATTAGTGTAGTTCTTCCTAAGAAGTAGTGTGCTAGACTAGAAATCTTGGGGTCTTTTCCAGGTTTACTATCTCTTCACTATGTGCTTCTGGGAGATGTAAAATAACTATTTTTATTCACTGTCAATCAAACACATCACTTCAGACACACGCTATACTTAACTAACCCATCTTTTAAAAAAGGAAACCTATTTTGAACCAAAATACCCCAATCACACACAAACACAGACAGAGGATGAAATGATAGAGAAGTGGGTTCTGTTTAGATTTGTGCCATCAGCTCATGAGTTCAAAAGCAAGTTAATCTTGCCCAAACCCTTGAGAGGTTTTTTCCTCCCTCCCAATTACCTTAAATACAAAAACTCAAATGTTTCTCGCACATCAAAGCTGATTGAAAAATTACAGATTCTTAATCCCTATCCCAGGTCTATGCAAATGGAATTACTCAGGAAGGGCCCTGGGAATCTATAGTGTAACAAGTGATCCAGGTGACTCTTATAATCGTGCAAATTCAGGAAATCCAGAAGGATGTGATATTCTTAGTTAAGATTTTTGGATATTGGCTAGTTTATATATGTGTTCTTTTCTTCTAAAGATCTTCAATATATTATATAACTCCCTCAAATCAATTTCACCTGGAGACTGAAAGAATACACTTTCAATCACGAACTTAATTGTTGAGTATACAACACAGCATTCAAGGAGTTAATTCAAAATTCCATTGCCAAGAAATGTAAAGGAATGGGAACATATAGAACAAGCAGCTTTCTATATCATCCTTTAAAAATCAGTACTGCTTTCAAAAGGCATTGATAAGTACAGGTCAACATATTTTTTCAGTCATGCTGTTGGGGAAACATTAATTTAATATGCTCTTCCGGACAATTGGTTCTATTCAGATCTCACAAAAAAGGTTTTAATTCAAAAAAAAAAAAAGAAGAAGAAGGGCGTGGTATTGATGGAAAATTGTAAAAATATTTATGAGGGTTTTTTTTTTAACAATATTGAGAGCCAAAACACCTCCTGTTTCTAATCATGTTTCTATTAGCTTGTTTTTTTTTTTTCTTTTTTCCAACCTGAAAGTGTCAGGTGAATCTCATACTTAGTTCTATGGAGGCATTTGCCTATTTAATAATTCAATTACATTTGGACACTTGGAGAATAGATCTATGACCAAAAAACATTGTTGACAATGGACATTTTTGCCCTGGATTCTGTTTTTGCCCAGTAACATTATAGTATATTTAAAATAATCTAAGCTTACATATGAAGGAGTAAAAGCAAAGATAATGACACATGTACTGACAAATACCAATGTTTCTCAATCAACATTATGTGATTTTAGGTTTAGATCATTAAATAGTGATTGCAACTAAGCTACAAAACAATAGCAATAATTGGAGAAGTGACCTAATATTGAGAAGAAAATTTTCTTAGGTTTCTACAAGGTAATGCCTAGGCATACTAATATATTTTTAGATTTTTCTTTATGCTGAAAATACTACTGAATGGTTGTTATTGCATAACAGTGGACCACTTTATTATAAAAAGAAGACTATGCAGCCATTTTGGTGTAATCTCTTACTACTCAATTGATAGCTCCATGCTGGCTGGTGTGCAATATAGTCCATTTCATTATTTAAGGTAAAATGATAAATTGTTAATGTATATTCAACTGCCTTTTTGTTGTTGTTAGAGTACAGAGATTTACTTTTTCCATTCGGTTGACTCCAGTAAGCTAAGTGATTGTCATTTGGGGTACATGGGAATATTTTTAAAAGAGAATTTCTGCAGATTTAGAATTGATATTTGGAGTTTCTTCTAAATTTTATGTGCCAACTTATTTAAATTACTAAGATTAAACTAGCTTTTGATCTCTGATCATCATTTTATCTATGGCAGAGAAGCTAGCTCTACTATTTTTTCACAATAATTTTGTCATGCCTTCAAGATTCATACTTTTAGTGACTTGATAGTGACCATCTTCTCAAGTAATTATTTGTAAACCTGTAGGCAACTTATTAGTAAGGTGAAGCTTAGAGTGCCCTCAGTAAGAATGTAAAATCATTCATGAAGCACATAGTTTATTTTGTAATACTACTGTTAAAGAATCACCTAAGTTTCAGGGTGACTTAAAATGTTTTCCAGTGCTTTCCATGTTGATCTCTAACAGTATTCTCATCTATGACATATTAGCAAACTAATGACTCAATATTTTAGACTGCTGAACATGACTTTTTTGAAGTTTCTATTATACCTTTAATTATTTTTTAAACACACTTTTTTGGGGGTAGTTTATTTAAGTAATCCCTAAACCTTGGGAGAGATTAAATTAAGAATAAAGTTTCATGTCAGTTTCATTTTTTTTAATATTTTTTCTGGTGCCTTTCTACTATGGTGATCTAATTTATATTATCTTTAAAATATATCATATAAATATATTATCATGTATAATTATTCTAAGCAGTAGCATTACTATTGTATTTATATTTATAATTATTTATTTCAAGTCACTCAGCATGCTATTAATGGGCCATGTAGTTAGATACCCTAATTTGTTCTTATGACTTATAATTAGTTTAAGAAGTTCAATATAAAGTATTTTGAAGTTTATAAAAATTATTTTTATGCTACATACATGTCCATAGATAAAAAAAACTCAAAGATTTTCTTCCTTTTATAATATATTATAATATGGTTACAAGTGCATTGAAATTCATCTTGTTAGAATGGTAGTAATATATCCCACCAGGACTACTGTTCCTAGTAGCAATTTAAAATAATTATTGTGAGACTTGATGCTAGACATCAGGTTTGCAATAGAATTACAATGAGGGAAGTGTATTAGAGACAAAACATTGCTGGAAGAAAACTTCATAATGGCGCAATTTGGAACTAAGCCTCAATTTTACAGTAATAGATTCTCTTTATGATGGCACAAAGGAGTGAATGCACTTAGCAAATTTAAATCTATTATTAGTCACACTTTGTGGATTGCAGTGCAAAAAGGAGAAAAGAAATTAGCTTTTTAAGTATGTTCTTATATAAAACAGGTTCTAGTAAGAATAGTCTTATATAAAATCTCCTTGTTACAGTTCAGAAGCACTGTCAGTCTTTATAACAGCAGGAAGGTGTCCAGGTTTAAAAGTCTTTCCAAAATAGTTCTGGAGGTCTCTAATTTAAAATTATAAGTTTCTGAAGTCAAAACACATTCAACATGAGGACGTTTCTTATTTACAGAAATACCATGTAGAGCAAGAAAGACAGAGTTAATTTGGTCTCTGCTGCTTACTGTGATCTCTCTCCTTGAATGAAGAGGTGTTTGTAGTTCACACTGGTACTATACCTGACTTTAATGTAATTTCAACTGCAGTAAGAGAATTCAACAACATTTTAAGCCTGTATGATTTAGCACTCATCTATGTAAAAGGAGTTTCAATTGGCAATTTTGTGACGGAAACCAATGGCAAGAATTAGGTAGGTATTTTTACTATAAAATCAAAAACACTGAAAATCCAAGCTTACATTTTCAAGTTAAGTAAAATGTTATATTTTGTTTTAATTATGTTCCATTTTTCCCCTCATCTTAACATAGTACTGAAAATATTTGATAATAGCACAATTTAGTTTTAAAATGACATATAACACTTTCATAATATTATTGACTGAATATATAGGGATGAAGCTGTAATATTTAAGAATTATTAAATAAAATTCTTATCTGAGATGTTTCACATTAAGTATTTACCTGTGAAAAGAAGTGGCATTATCCAGTAGTATTGGGAAAGATTAACCATACATACAAATTAATATTGGTAGATTGATGGGATAAGAAAGCAAGCGCAGAGAATGATCATCTGTAAAATAAAGTTCCATTCAGCCTAAACAGAGCAGGAATATAAAAAAATTGTCCAAGAGAATTACTAAAAAAAAGCATTTTCTCATAAATTTTCATATTCACTGTTCTTATTATTAACACTTAATATTGTTTTTCTATGATTTTGTTTTGCTTTTGTAGCTGTCTATAGCTGCCTTTGTTTAATAATATGAGTATACTTTTATCTTGCTGGGCTCCTGTTAGTAGTTTAAACACAGGCTCAGCTCTGCCAACAATAAATTAATCTCTAAAATATATATTCTCCTTCACTTCAAAGACATCAATCACCCTTTTCTGGTTTTTCTCCCACTTCTCAGTTTTCAGTATGCAGCTATATCTCAACACTGGATCCTGTCTCTCCCTCTACATACTGGGTGGTCTCCTTCATTCTCATGGCTTCAGTTGGCATCCAGGTGCTGATGACTCAAACCTACCTTTATACTGAGCTCCAGAGCCATATTACTCTCCACAGAGTATCTACCTCAGGCATTATAGGCATCTCTGCCTCAATGTGCCCAAAACTGACTTCGACAGCTTCTGTCTCCCTGAAACCAAATACATTTTTTCCCAGGTGGTTCTCCACTCAATTGCCGAATGTGGAAATCTGTGTATCATCCCTGAAACATCTCTTTCTCCTCTCCCATGTCCAACCAATATTCAACTTCAGATGCTTTTACCTCCTGTCTCACAAATGTGTTCATTTCTATCTATTCTCACTGCCACAGTCCTAATTTAGGGCACCACAATTTCTCTATAGAATTACCCTATCGTTAAGTCTCCCTATTGGTTTTATCTCACTCTGATTCAATCCATTCTCTGTGTTACAGAAGAAAGATCCTTCCAAACTATTTTTCAAAAATGGTAAAGAAAAAGATTGATAAATACAATAATTAAATTTTTAAAAAACTCAGAAAAAATACTCAAATAAAATCATAAGATAAATCATAAACTGGGAAAAATAGTCGCAATATATAGAGCAAAGAGTTAATGTAGCTAATCAGTAAATCCTCTTATAAATCAGCATCTAAAAGAAATATGGACAAATGACATAATCAATATGCATAAAAATAAATAGGTTTTAAGAAAAAATGCTTAACTTCACTAATTGTAAAGGAAATGCAAATTAAAATTAGATATAATTTTTTGCTTATCAGATTGAGAAAATATTTTTAAGTTGGATGTGTGGGGAAAATAAGCCCTATTATATATTATCAATGGATGTATAAATTAGCATACTTCTTTGGAGGGAAATTTGGAATATCTGTTAAAATTTAAACATTGTTATTTATTAAAAATTTAAATAATAATTCCCTTTAATCTGACATTTCTACTCCTAGGAACATAACCTTCAGAAGTGTTAGCATATCTAAGAAAAAGAAGTATTAGCATATTTACACAAAGATTAACAAGGCTGCCTACTATAGGAATTTTTATAATAAATTAATATGGAAGATGTAAATATTCATCAATTGGGTTTGGTTAAGTAACTTGTAAAAACCCATATTCTGGACTATTAGGCTATAGCTAAAAAGAATCAGATGACTTTTCATGAGGTCATATGAGAAAATCTCCATGTTATATTGTCAAGTAGAATAACTCAGATACAGAACAATTTATACAATATGCTCTTAAGTGTGTAAAAATGATACATATGTATATATACATATATATACACACATGTATATGCATAGATAGAAATTCTCTGAAAAACTACGTATGAAATATTCAGCGATTGCCTTTGGGGAGCCCTTTTATGCTGGTACATGTGATAGTTTTTTAATAATTAAAAACAGTGAGGTATAAAAATTACAAATACTGTCATGTCATTCTCACCTTAAAAAAAAATTTAATGGCATCTGACTACTGTTCAAGTTCCTTAACAAAGCTTATATGATGTTTAAGATTGGGCCTCAGCCTCATAGTGACTCTTTCTCCTATCACTACCTCTGGTCACAGTGAACATCTTCAGTTCCTCAAATGTGCTTGGGATGGTTCTTTCTACATCATTCACTTTTTCCCAGCTAACTCTTCAGCAGAGGTGCTTTGTTTCTGCCCAAAGAGAGACAGCCCTCTCTCAGAGCTCCCTGCAGCTTTGTAAGGGCTCCATCTCAGAGCTAATCTAGAGTGACTGTGCTCGCCAGAAACAGACACTGGAAAACATACTGGAGGACATTCCCAGTGGCCCTACAATGCCTTGGGATAAAAAAGTTATTGCCTAAATCTGTCCAACTTTCAGGAAAATTTTGTTGAACTCTAGCCCACTAGTTACTTCAGAAGTTTTGAAAGAAATATTAAAAGCAAATATCCAATTAGAGAAAATAGCATAGGAGGACCTGTTGGTCTTTCTCATTCAGCTGCAGTAACACTAATAACATAAGGCTCATTTTTTCCCTTCAATTCCAGTACCCAAGTCCTCAAAGATTTTATTCCATCAAACGGTTTGTCATATCTGCTCTTTTTACTTCAACTCCACTACTGCCACTTGAATATAAGGCTCCAGAACTTTTCTGGATAGCCTGACTTTTTAATTTCTTCTTTTGCATGTGAGGTCCATTTTCTTCTCACTTCTGCCAGAATGATTCCTGTGCTCGGCATTCTCTTCCCACTCTATGTTTCTCAATCGGTGATTATTTGCTCCCATTTCTTCAACAATCACCTGTACACTAATGACTCCTGAATGTATGTTTTAGTCCTGACCTACCTTCTGTTTCCAACAGGAAACTCAAGACATCCCCAAACAATTTTCTTCTCTTTCCTCTAAGACCTTTTTCTCCAGTATGTCTTATCTTGTAAATGCCATTACCTTGCTATTAGTGGGTCAAGCTATAAGCATGGAATAATTTTTTTTCCACAATCTCTTATTTTACTAATTCTTCCTCCAAAGATTCTCAAATTGTTTGCTCTCTTTTCATGCCTGCTGCACTACAGGGACTCCAGTCCTCAGTATCTCTGGCTTAGTCTTCAAACTGTTTTCCAGACCTGCAGTGTATCCACCTCCAGAGCATCCTCCAATCCACCAGGACGACCTCGTAAGAGTCTCTGATGGCTCACCCAAGTATAGAGTATAGAGATTATTACTCCCTGAATCCAGTTGACATTCTCAGTCTTACTTCCAACCACACTTCCCATGTTTACTACCTTCTCACCATAAAGAATCACTTTCTGTTTTTAAATAGTGCCACGTTTTTCCACATCCTTTTGTCTTCCTTTGATAATGCAATTTCCTCAGTCCAGCACATGCCATCCCGTTTCTTGTTGGTCAACTCCTATAACTCCTATTCAATATCACAAGTCATCTCTTACATGCAATTTTTCCTGTTTGTCTCGAAGCTGAATTGATTGCTCATCTGCATTCTGATAACACATTAAAGACACATATAACAGTGTGTCATGACCAGCTGTTTAGAATCATCACTACTTTGTGACCAAAGTACAATGCTTAGACTGAGTCCCATGGCTAATTATGAGTTTTGATTCCTCCAGTGACTAGCACAGTGTTTGGCACCTGATAATCACTTAATATCTGTGTGTGAAATAAATGAATGGATTATGTACTATGGCATTAATTTCCTACATAAAAGTTAACTTTGTCAGATTGGCAATCAAAAAACTCTCAAGTTGTCCATTACCCTCCCACTCCAAAGAAAAAAAACCATTTATTCATCACTTTCTGAGCCTCAGAAACAGGGCTCTGTTTCTTACATTGTCATAAATATCCTTTATTTGCATTTATATCCATTTCAGAAATTTTGCTTCACTATATGCCTCAGCTGAAAAGGGTTGTGTCTCTTCCACAGGTATGAAGCTTCTAAGTACATGTCTCTCCTCAAATTAGAAACACCCTAAAATGCTCTGCATTTCATGCTGGTTGTGTACTAGTTTGAATTTTCCTAGATCCACACCACACACACACACACACACACACACACACACACACACACACACACACACATTTTACGCTATAGGTTGAACCATATGAAATTGCCAATATTCAAAGTTTTTGACCTACAAAAAATGGCAATTTCACGTAGTTCAACTTACGTATATACCCTGAAGTCAGGTTACTACAGCATAAAGTGTTTTTGGTTTTTTCCTTGGGCACATTTCTATGCAGACAGTAGGCCGGAGGTTTTCAAAGTGAGGTCTGTAAAACTCTATGGGTTCAAGGATCCTTTTAAGGTCCATGAAATCAAAACAATTTTTATAATAATACTAAAATAGTATTTGCCTTTTTCATTTTGTTGAAATTTGCACTGATGGTGCAAAAACAATGGTGAGTAATGTCTCCGATGGCTTCATACAAATCAATGATGCAGCACTAAACACTTTTAGTGTTCACCATATTCTTCATTGCATGCACTTTTATTAAAAAAAAACCACAAACCTTGATTAGACAGTAAAAATAATCAATTTTATTAAGTCTTGACCCTCGAGTATATGTCTACTTAATATTCTGTGTGATGAAATGGAAATTGCACATAAAGCACTTCCATGGTATACCAGAATACAGTGGTTGTCTAGAGGAAGCACTTATGTACTTGTGAGCGGAACTAGCCACTTTTGTCATGGACCGTTTTTACTTGAAAGAGAAATTGACAGGTATCTGGAAAACATTTCTTCAAAAATGAAGAAAATGAGGCAGTCATTTTAAGGAAAGCAACTGACAGTATTTGTTGCCAATGATAAAATTCAAACACTCAAGCTAAATCAGAATTTTGGAAAACTTGTATCTGCTACCATAAACTTTACAGCTTCCTAATATTTAATGATTTTTCTGATGAGATCAGAGGTAATATTAACAATTTAATTCTTCGATATTGTATGATGGAATGTATCAACATATGAAAATCTATATAACTCAATGAATCAATATTTTCCAAATGCACAATACCTGAAGTTACTAAACATTTTATGGTAAAAGATCCACTTAAAGTGCAAAATATAGTTTCAGATTCCACACTGCAACTAATCTTTAAGAAGCTACCACTGTTGAGTTTTGGTATAGCATTAAAAAGAATATCTACAATTATCTGAAGTGATAATAAAAATATTCCTATATATCTGTGTGAAGCCAGGGTTTTTTTCCCATATACTTCAAACTAAGCAACAATTAAAACAGATTCAGTACAGAAGCAGATATTAGAATCCAGCTGTATTAAGCCATATATTAAAGAGATTTGCAAAAATGTAAAGTATTCTGCTCTTATCACTAATATTTTTGGTTTTAGAAAATATATTTTTCATAAAACGTGATTTATGTTAATATGTAATTGGTTTGTTATTTTCAAGTGAACTAACCCTTTAAAAACATCTCAGTTTTAATTTTTAATATCATAAATATTAATAGAAATTATCCACATAAACAGAAGCTCTTTAGGGTCCTCAAAATTTTTAAGAATGTAGAAGGATCCCGAGACCAAACATTTTTTTCTTTTTCAATTACACTTGACATTCAATATTATTTTATATTAGTGTCAGTTGTACAACATAGTCGTTAGACACTTATACAATTTATGAAGTGATCCCCCCGATTAGTCTACTACCCACCTAGAACTATACATAGTTATTACAATATTATTGACTATATTCCCTATGCTCTACTTTACATCCCCTGTGACTATTTTGTAACTACCAATTTGTACTTCTTAATCCCTTCACCTTTTTCACTCAGCCCCCAACCCCCTTTCCCTTCTGGCCATCACCAGTTTGATCTCTGTATCTATGAGCTGAGACCCAAAATCTGAGAACCACTGAAGTAGATGCTCAGTAAATGTCTGGTGAGTTAGTGACTCAACGAAGCAATACAAAAGAAACAAGGAAGGTTGTGATTCTATCAGCCTAGTTATAAGGTTAGGAGGTCACTTTTGTGGACTGCCTCAAATACTTGGCTGTTACCATACCAATGAGGATTAAATCCTACTCAGTTTCAGAAAGCAATGAGGTGTTTCATAGAAGACAAGTCAGCTGACGCTCAGTTTAAATGGAAGCAGAATTAATTATTCTTTAAAATTTCCCAATAAAAGAGTATTCACGGAGTAAATGCTTTCTTCACCTTGCACTGGTTCCAGATATCAGGCAAGATTTTTAAGAACTACTTTTGGACATCCCTTAAATTACTTTAGAAAATGTGAGTTATGAATACTACTACATGGTATGTTTCCTGGGAGGCTGGATCACCGACCACACAATACTGGAAAGTGGCCAGTCTACTAGCATTGGAGCTGTGCTGTCACAACACAACTTCTTTAGGCGGGACGGGTGTGGGAAATGGATGGCAGAGGAATACTCAAGCAGCTGCCGCACGGTGAAGTAAAGTGGGGCAACCACAAGGGGAGGGGGCAGGCACAACACTTCAAAGGAGCACTGAATTACAATGTCAAAAACATGTGGCCAAGTTGTTGACTGCCGAGAACCCACAGCAGTGACAGACTGGTCTGCTATGCCACAAATAGAAAGAGGGTGGCTCTTTTTGAGCAAAGGCATTGGGCCAAAAGAGAGTAGAGGCAAATAGCAGCTGCAGCCCCATATCAAAGGAGAATCTTTATAATATATTCTATGAGAAAAGAATTGTTGGTCATTCTCTCCTTATCTATTCAGCTACGCCTGCACAGACAGACATCCATCGTGCCCAATTTTGAAAAATGAAGCACTCTGATGAATAAATGGAACACAGTTTCTCAGTAAGCATCTTTTTTTCTGAATTTCCTTCACACTTTATTTATGCCTCTTATGGCATAAATTATTGTCAGCCTGGCATTCTAGTTATACTGGTGCACACTTGCTTCTTCCAAATCCTGTGTAAACTTATTCGAGACTACTCATTTGCCCCTCAAAGTATACAGTACACTACCATGTATGTAGTAGGTGCTCAATAAATACTTGTTGCCTAAAAGCAGTCTAAAATTAGGGGAAAAAAGCTTCAATAGTATTGCAAAACTGTCAAAAACTTGCCGTTATGTCCTTATTCATCTATTGGTTAATCCAACAAATATTTATCAAGCCCCTATCACATGCAAAGTAATATGCTAAATGATGATTATGTTAAGATGAAATAGACATGAATACTTTTCTCAAAGACTCCATAGTTCAGTCTCTTTACTGAGTGATAAAGACTTAATGCAAACAGTGCATTTTGTTTTTCTTTTTCAGCGCATCTGTATCATCAACATCACTATGTCTATGGAAAATAGAGTTGGAGAAAAAAACAGGATCAAATTCACAAAAGATATAAACAAAGAGGAAAGAAAATGTTAAGCTTACCTTAACTCCAAGGATGAACAGGATGTTTTCCATATGAAATAGTTATAGTGGGTACAGATTAGAAAAAAATGTGCCAGAAGAACACAGTGTGCCCATTTATTGAGCCAATTTGAATTCATAGCTGAGAAAAAGCTTACTTTGGAATTTACAAGAACACACAATCTTCATGTTCCATATAAGGAATATAAAGAATACTTTCCAGGTGGTAAGATTAGTTAACATTGGCATATATAACAGAATAGGGTTGTGGAGCTTCCTTTTCAGTTTTTTTTTTTAATTTTTAATATAACATCGATTGTCAATATGAGATGACTGAACTCTCTCTCTCACCCTTAGAAATTATTGGATGATGCTTCAGGACCCTTTCAGTCATATGAATGTCAATGAAAAAGAACGTAACAGGGTTTTTAAGCAAAAATGTATTAATTTAATCAGTTTTACCAGAAAGTCAAAAGATTATTGACATTGACACATAATCACCTGAATTTATATTTATTCTCTCAACAAAATAATTAGTGTGTGCACATTGTTCCAGGCACTGGGCTAGTTAATACATCACTAGATAAAGCAAGGTCACTGCCCTAAAGGAGTTCACAAAATATGGAGTGCCATATAAGTGATTCCAACATTATACGACAGTTATAACAAGGTTGGTTAGGTATGGTTCTTTTGTATGCTAGAGTAGGAATACCCAACTCAAACCAGCTTTATAAAATCTCATTAGTTAAGATTACAGAGCAGCAACAGAACTTCAAATAATACCAGGGGACCATTCTCTTTATTTCAGTTTAGCTTCCTTTGGGTTAGCTCCATTTTCAGAAATTGCCCCATTGCAGAAGAAAGGAGATCATGGGTTGTATGCTTTGACATACAACAAGAGAAATGAAAGCCTTAGAATACAATATTATTGACCCTGATTCAGCTGGTATGGATCACGTGCCCATATCTTAACCAATCACAGAGGCTGGGGGAGTGTCAAATGCATTGATTGGCTCAGTCTTCAGCACACTCACCTTTACCTGAGGCACACAGGGGTGGGAGGAATGACTCCCCAATGCAGAGACAGGATACTACTGTCTCAAAGAGAAGGAAGTGATGCTAGACAGCTAAAAAAGCACATGTCCACCAACCAAGAATACACATGGTTGACAATACATTCAAGAAATAGTCTTTGAGCACATTGTGGAGATAGATGATGTACTGGCCTAAGCATTTTTCAAGAGTAAAAAGATGCTGACAAGAAGCTTCCAATCTAGAAAGGGGAATAGAAAGATATACAGATAAAATATACAAAAAAAAAAAAAAAAACTCCTCTGTACTTTGGAGAGTTGTTGGAATAGAGTTTATTTCCTACTGTAGGATTCGGGAACGTGTCCCAGGAGATGGTTGTTGAAATAGATCTCAAAGGAAGGATGCGATCGACCTACCTGCCCTAATACATTCTCATCATAACCATCAAAAGTAATATAGTGTTTCTTTACTTTGGAATGACCTTTAAATATCCTACATTATCTTATTCTTAAAAATATATCTTTGCAAAACGATGCCTACCTTAAACTCAGGACCTAGCACACAGTTGGCACTCAAAAAATCTTGGCTGAATGAATGGATGAACGAATGTCTGAATGAACAAATACTACAACAAGATGTTAATGAGTAATAGATGAGATTCCTGTGGTCATGTAATGTCAATTTAAAAGACATCACTAAACCTTGACTACGACAAGTTGTTTCTCTATAGGTTCATATGGATCCACCTTGCTCCCTCAGGTAGCCCTCCGGGGCTCATCAGCAGCATCATTTGCAGAGCTCGCATTGTGTGTAATGAATTCCAACCTGGCATCCACCACACCTTCAGTCTTTCAGCATAAAACAAAGTGCAGCTTCCCCCACAGAGCATCCTGATTAAACAAATTAACTATGGCACTGCCTGCAAATACACACACTAGAGTGCAGGAAATGAACAGATACAATGGCCAAGTCTGTATTTAATTTTAATTAAATTTCATTCTGTAGCTCAATTAATCCACATCTCCAAATGTCAGCAGGACTTAGGCAAATGGAATGACATCTGCTGCACCACACAGGACTATAAAACCTTCACTGCATGCTAGGTCTCTGGAAGCGCACCAGGAAAAATGAAATATCTTTATTAAGTGTGTAGTAATGTATAGAAGTCTAACTCAGAGTCTAATGAAAGAACATAAACTGGGAAAGAAAATTAGACTAAGAATGTGAGTGGTTATGGGCATGGCAAATATTGCTCAATATCCTGCCTTGTGTTATTTATTGTTTTAAAGTTGCTTTTGGCTTTATGGCTATTTCCTTTAATATTTACCTAGTGGGTTTCCCAATTGTCCAGGTTGGTTTTCTTTTCTTTTTAATTTTTTTTTAAATAGACACAGATTTCTTTCTTGAGAAAAGGAAATTGATGGAATAGGGGTGATCTTTCTACATAGTATATGAAAAAGACCACATTTGCTATGCAAGGCCATTTGTTACAGAAAGCCAGAGGTGTAGCAGGAATGTGGGGTTTGACAAACCCAGATGAAAATTTTTGTTCTGCCACTTATAATATCAGTTTAGAAAGTTAAAGAAAACTCTGGATATTATTAAGTAGTGAGACTCTTCTCAGCCTGACAATGACTAGCTTAGGGAAATGTCTGTTTAGTATTTTTAGAGAATAACATTGTGATCATTATTTTAGGTCATAAGAAAATAGATCAATCTTATTAAACTAAATTTGTTTAGCCTTAAGTGCCAGATAACGTGTTACACCTGAAATCACAATAATGTGACAAATTTCTACCAAAGAGAGATGCCCAAATATTTAGGCGTGCTCTGGAGGGACGCAAAAAGCCTGAGGGTGGGGGCTTGTCTTCTCTGAAATGGTCCTGAAGGATGAATGACATTTGAGCAAATAAATAGGGGGAAAAAAGAAAAGGGAACAGCATGTAAAAGTAAGGGTGGTGAAAGTAGTTTGTTATTTAGTTTGGGAGAATAATTCAAAAACTACAGAGAAAGCAAAGTAGGAGATGAAAACAGAAAGGTACTCTGAGGTGAGGTTAGCTGATACTGCATGTACTGTGAAGAACTCAGGATTTGACTGTATAAAAAATGGGAAATTTCTGAGGGCGTTAGGCAAGGGAACACATGACTAGATCTGTGTTTGGAACCGCAGTGTGCAATATGAAGTGGAGGGTAAAGGGTAGCAGAATATGCCACCCCAAATATGCCACTTTAGCATCAGGACTATGTTGAGCTAAAGACAGCTGAAAAACAACAGGTACAAGGTCACTCTGACCTCCCCTTTTCTTCCTAGAAGCAGGAGATTAAAATCCCATGTGAAAGATGTCCTCCCTATACCAGAAGGAAAGAAACATTCTTACCACCAGAGAAGGGGAGTTCAAGAGAAATCTGTACAGACAGACTTTGTTAAAATAACTCTTATTTTTCATCTCACCATATATTTAGTTACTATTCCACAATTACTACTCTCTGTTCAACCTAGTACATGAGCACTAGGTCTAGTCACTTCTCTGGGTCTTCGTTTCCCCATTGAGCCTCCTACTATATGTAAAAATCTGTATGATTTTCTTCTGTTAATTTATCTTATGCCAATTTAATTCTCAGGCCCTGCTGGAGACTCTAAGAGGTTAAAGTGTAAGTTTTGCCTCCCCTACATGGTCAAACTGTTAGACGTATGGAGAACAGCTAAAAGGGATTCCTGGCATCTATTAAATCTGTCCACATGTGAAAGCTCATGCACAAGAAGAGAGAGGAAATTTAGCTCTTATTTACATGTCTAAGGAAGCATGAAACAGAATGGGGTGAAGGATGGTGATGGCTCATACAGACTAAGAAAAGCCTTCTAGATTGCCAGCATACTAGGTAGATTGATTGCTACTGTCACAAAAAATGGAAAGAGAGAAGAATTGTAGGGGCCTGTTGTCAAAGGGTCTTACAGCTAGACATTGATATTCTCTGCTCAGAAGTTAAAAAACCAGCCTTTTCCCTACTCTTACTTTCCACTTTTCCTAAGCATACTCTTGGCCTTTGTCTCTTTATTCACTCTGCGCAGGTGGAGATAAAGTTGCTTAACCTACTGATAAATTTGGAAATAACTAAGCAGACCATGCCCATCTCCACCCATCCTCCTTCTATGATCTGCCTGACTACATGGTTAGGTATCTAATTGTGGGATTAGATCGTCATTCTCCATCCTGGTCTGTTTCAGAGCAAAGGTGAGATTTTTGGCCTCATCTGATACTCTGTTTTTTTTCTCAATTGTTTAAGACCCATGTGGGAAGAGGAATACTGTTTATAGGGAACACTTCAGATACCTCAACATCAAAGAAGTATATATTTTTTTGCCTTTATTCTGGTATTTGGGAACATTCCAGACCTAAGAAGAACCCTGTTAAGGATCAGCCACTTTATTTATTTAAAGGCTTCAGCAAAGAAGACACATAAAACTTGGGAAATGTAACCAAAGGAGACAAACACTGGGTTAATAAGGGGCTGAACACAGAGAAAGTCAGGTTTCTTTTCATTCAAGAAAGAAAACAGCAACAGAAGCAAGGCTTTCTTCACTTCTGTAATGGCTGTGCTTCAGTAAGAGGGCATTACCTACTGACTTTGACATTTAGAATATCAGGAATGTTGATTTGTTACCTTAGAATACTAGGTATTACATAGCATACCATACGAAGGTTTATTAAACATGGGCCAAGTAGGGTTTTGTGGGTTGGTTTGAGAGCCTCTAATTTATTATCACATTATTACAATAATATTATGTTGTCGTTTTATTATTTTTTTTAAAAAAGGCACCTTAACTTTTAACAACTTGAGAAAAAAAAATATTCTCAAACAATTTATTTGTAAACTGGAGAATTACTGGAATGATACAGGAACATATATAAGCAGAAGTAGAAAGATTTCAATTTATAGAGAAAAGAAAATAACTATCAGTATTCTTATTTAAAACATTAATTCAATGTTAAAGACTGAGGGAGCCTATGTAAGCTAATAATATATAAAAAAATTGCTTTTCACTCTATGTGAATGAATACTTTGGATAAAGCCTCCTTGTATTTTGCCATACTTTGTATATCTCTCATATTTTCTTTTCTCTTTCTCATAAGTAAGTCTACTTTTATACTTTTTTTAATTCTTCATATGCCTATCTAAAATTTTAACTCTCCTAATTTTACATTTTGATTTAAATTATGTGATTAAGATAGTATAATGATTTAGGAGACATCAAGTTTGTCTATCAAAATAGGTCAGTTAAACCAGAGAACTAAACTTCAAAATGTTAATTAATAAAAACTTACAGATAACAGAATTAGGAATTCTGATTCCGACAAATTCATAAAGAAAAATTTTCTAGTTCTGCTATGCCACAATATTGAATTTTAAAATGAGCATAAAAAAATATGGCACTGAAACTGTATCTAATTGAAGTGTGCAAGAAGTAACAATTAGCTTCAAACTATCTTACTGAATTGACATGTACTTCCTAGCATATTAATGAATTTGAAACAGGAATCAGTAATGTACCACTAATTTAATCCCCGTTAAAGTTGGCTTTACTCCTGCCGAAAAGGCAATGAGACATAGTCTTATTATGGTAGTACAAATATGTAAACATAAAGAATTGAAGTTGTAAAAAAACTTTCCTTGAGTTAACGAGTTAAATTGCATTTAACAATCAATCTTAATGTAATATGGAAATAAGTACATTAAAACATTTCTGGTTGCAACATTTTAAAATTTGTTTGAATTGAATTATTTTATATACAAAATTAGGTATGAAAAATTGGAATGAGGAAAATTAACCTAAATTGCTGAATGTTTACTATATTTTTCAAGGACCTAGAAAAAATAACATCTAACCATGAAGTTATATGATTCTATCATGGATGATTTTTAAAAAAGTAAATTGTGTCTATAGCCATGCTACCCTGAACAAACCCTATCCTGTCTTATCTTGGAAGCTAAGCAGGGTTGGGACTGGTTAGCACTTGGATGGGAGACCAGCTAGGAAGACCAGGTGCTGTAGGTGCGTAAAAAATAAATAACTAAATAAATAAAAAATAAGGGATTGCAAGCTGACAAGGTCCTTGCAATCTGTGAGGTCAACCAAGGGTTGCCTCGCCTGAAAAAATAAATAAAATAAAAAAATATTTTGACACTATTTAGCTTGTTTAGTTGAGGTTTTTCTTGAAGTCAGAGACCCTGAATTTAGAGCACTATCCATGTTTCTTATAGTACTGAAGGTTCATGAATTTAGGCAACTCACATTCATGATACTTTGTCATTGGTGAAAATAACTTCTGTGTTGAATGATCTTGAATGATTACTACTCCTTAAATCATATTTTTGATAATAAATAAAATTTAAAATGTACCTTTTTAGATGCTGAAAGTTAGGTTCATGCAGTTAAAAGACAATTCAATTTTTTCTTCAATTACCTGAATAATTTCCTCAATTTTCACTTTTGTTCCCACCCTTGTGGGCCTCTGAATGGTAAGTCACTACATAAATTATACATTTCCCTATCTCTTACTTAGTTCTTCTCTAAGATGGGAACCAAATGGTCACATAATATAAATTATCTATTTCATTCCTTTATTTTTATCAAAATAAAATGTAAATTGCTGCCTTGCCAGAACTGTACACATGAGCCTAAGCCACTTAAAGGGCAGATTCAATAAAGCACTTATATTGCAAATAATTAATAATCATAAAGTATGAATTAGCAACAGGATCTAAGAAAATTTTACCAAATTATCTAGATACTCATATAGTCTTAAGTAAATACTATTGACATATTATATGGGGCATAATATCAAAGTAAGCTGCTCAGGAGATATCAAGAGATTATTATAAATTATAAAAATCCCCAAATAAGATCAGCAAAGATTAGTGAGAAAAAGCAAAATTTAGGGAAGTTTGAAACTCTACTTCTTGGTCTTGATTTTGCCCTTCTACTAGAGACTCATTGCTAGACAACCCATTCAAACCCAAAGGATAGTGTAAAGGTGAGTGCGGCACAATATACACAATACCATGGAAGCAGTACAGTTTACATGGAGTATTGTAATGGTATAGTCACAAACATTTAAAATGGGTTACATCTTAGAAATCACTATAGATCAACTATATCATCCATTATTCCTCCTCTCTCTTTCCTTCCCGCTTTTCCTAACTCTGTTTTAATCATCTCTCCTTACTTCGTCTTATCCCTTCCCTCCCTTTTCTCTTATCACCTTTTCTACCTTTTCCTTCTTCCTTCCTTCTTTTCCATACTGTTCCCTACTGACCCATTATTTGCCAGGCATCATGCTAGGTACCGAGGGAAGATAATTAGGATCAGGTTTCTGTCTCCAAAAGGCATATCACCATCTTTATAGGAGTACTAGCACCTAAACAGATCATTGTCATTCATTGTGCTAATTATAATGCAAATGAAGGGAAGCCTAAGGAAGGGTTCCTAAAGTCAGCTGGCTCACTGGATTAGATGAGATGCATCTGAAAGCATGAGGAATATTAACTAGGAAAATGGAATGGGAAAATATGTATTAGGCAGAAAGGAAAACATGAATGAAGATTCAGGGAACAGAACACATCAAACAGTATCCGTATAATAAACTCAGTCTGCACAGCCATGTTGTGTGACAGGATTAGTTTTATATTTTAGAAAGTTCATGCTGGCAGTAGATTGGAAGATGGATTTAAGAATACAACTAGAGTTTGGAAAACAAGTTGGGGGCATTTTTCTACTGGATTCCTAGTAAGGCATGATTAATGCCTGGTAATTATAAAATAAAGAACATCAAACAACATGCCTGATATATCCAGAATCAAACCCCAGCTTTCTCCACTCCCGGTCCAGAACTCTCTCCTCTACACCAGAAACACAGTTTTCTATCTTGTAGTAAAAGTGAAATATGTTCGTTGTGGGTTCTGTTAACTACATGTAAATCCATGAAGGATAAATATTTGGGGATGACCAGATTACTGAGCTCTGGGAGCTCAGCTGCAAATTTTTTACATAGAGCAATTCAATATTCATTTATCATGGGTATTTGGAGCTGACACACTCATCTTTTGATAAAGAGATGTACCATTTTAGGGGGGAGGAAATTTCCAACCAGAGCTCTAGATGTTATCAGATGTTTGGAATCCATGTGAATGTAAGCTTCTCATTTCCACAATAAAGGGCGAGGGCCTTCTCCTGGTACAATTTCTTTTTACATAACATCTCAGTACTGCTACTCATGATGCCCAAATAGCTGCTCTGTCATATCCCCCCACTGCTGGTGCCACTGTAACATTTCAGGTAATGAGGTAAGGGCACACTTGAGTTCTTTATGTGCCAAAATGAGAAAAATTAATTTTCAATGCTAAAAAGATGAGACTGCTGGTACAGCCGGTCACTAACCACCACCAGCTGTTCCAGAGATTTGGACTTTGGAAAAGGGAACCTATTTCAAAATCAATAGCATAACTCCAGGACATGAGAAACCAAGCTGCATCAGTGTTTTGAGCAGGAAGATATTGTCCAAATAATACAAAATAGTTGTATAATTTGATAAAAGTATTGACAATTCGGTTTGAATTTCTCAAAAAAATTCAATTGGAATGTTCAGAAGTACAGCTAACACTTTACTTCTAAATACCTCAATATATAGAGACAATCATAAATGACAAAACTACTGTATTTGCTTTAGTAGATTAATAAATGGACAAAGTATGCATCTATGGGATTTATTTGCAAGATGGCAGTTTTAACAGAGCATACTGTCTTTTTGGTGGAGGCAGGGGAGAATTTGATATCTTAACTACATATGATCTTTCTGAATTCCAGTAAGAAGTCAAGTGATTTTACAGACACACACAAACACACACATACAGAGACACACACATACCATACTGAAAAGCATTTTCTTGTACTCTGTGTCATTTAAAGAACAGAAAAATTATTTTTTTAAAAAATGACATGAATAAAGAGTGCAAAAAATAATGTCTTAAATCATATTGTCTCCCCCTCTGAACTACATGGATCCAGAGGAATGGCTCTCAACTTAGGCTACACACTAAAATCTGACTGAGAACCACTGTTTTAGGGCACAAATCCCCCTTTTCCCCTCCTCTGATTCTCAGCACCTGCTTTATGGTATATCTCTCTGTGGTCTCCATATTTTGCTATTTTGTTCTCTTCAAAACTGCTGGCCCTTACCTCATTCCATGTTCTCCCTCTACCTTCAAAATTTGACATAACTATTCCACCAAGAAGTCTTCTCCAATGATCCCCTCATCCTGACCTCTTCTGTCATCCTAACATGTCTGCCACTAGAATGTTAGCAGGATGCTTCACAAATACTCTTATCTCTTCTGGTAGAAGATCTTCTCAATTAGACCATAATCACACTTAAGAAACGAAAAAACTGTCTTTTGCTAATTTTAGAATCATAGGATTTTTTAAAAAGATGATTTTAAAATATCACCTATTGTACTCTTCACTCCACCAGGCAATATATAACAGTGTCAGATACAACTTAATACAATATTAGATGTCCCAATTAAATCTCAGTTGATTTTTTTTTTTGAGGGATTCAAACTGACTTTAAAATTTATATGGAAGAATATAGTCACATACTGCTAAGTACACCTCAAAAAAGAACATGCTCTGCCAGATATTGTCATACAATAAAGTCATAATAATAAAAATCATATTGAATTGGAACAAAAATAGACAATCTAATGAATGGTACAGAACAGAGAACTCAGAGACAGACCTGTGAATATATGCAAATTTAATAAATGAGTAAAGTAGTACCAGAAAACAATTTAAGCACAGGAAAGGGAATGATCAATTAGGATACCTTGTATAGCTAATGTTCTTGGTGTAAAATATTGAAATTCGCAGTTACCATTTTCTCTGATAATTTCAATAGTTAATTTTTGTTTTGTTAGTTTCATCCTCAAGACCAGGTTGCTTTTTAGCTGGCTGCTTAACAAAAATGCAACCTGCCTCTTTATTGTAAGAAAAGTTGGTAGGAATGACCAGTGACAGGCAAATAATTTTGAATTTAATTTTTGAATGTGTACAAAGCCAATTTCAAGGTAAATAATTGCCTGTTTAAAGGAAAAGAAAATCATAGGAATATCTTCAAATGAAAACATAAAAAGTACAAAGAAAAAAGACACAAGGTATAAAAATTCTGGGGGTGGAGAGAGGGCGTATAAAATGTAGAAGAAAGCACCTAAAATAGAAGCTAAGGAGAGCCATAAAATAAAATGATTCTCAAGAAAGCAGAAGAATGGAATAATTACCTTCAGAGGATCGAAGCATCAAGAGAATAATGTAAACATTCAAGGCTAAAAAGCAGGAGTAGGAAGGAAACCTAAATTGAGAGACTTTATCTTTTAAATCTGAGCTGAATGGTTACTACATTTAAAAAATTTCATTACATTTTGGATGAGTAATAATAATACTGCTCTTGATTTATTGAACATCTTTATGCCAGTGGTTTGAAAGTACTCTGAAAATATCTTGTGATAGGTATTATTTCCTTTTAACAGATGGAGAAATTGAGGTTATGTAGAGCTTAAGTGACTTGTTCATTGTCACAATTAATCAATGGTAATGCTGAAATTGGAATTTAAAGTCTCTGCTATCCAGTGTAGGAACTGTTTTCAGTCTCATGTTAAATGATCCATAATTAACTTACTATAGGAATAAAGTAGATTCTTAAAGAATAATTATGAAAGTCATGCCTCGGTTAAGATTCATGCTCATTTTATATCACTAATAAAGAGCATAAAAAAAGTGCCCAAATCCTTAAACATTTTTAGAAAAACTTAATTTGTTATTTAAATAAGACCAATTGTAGACATGGTAAAATTTCAGCGGCAATCAGAAAACTTGGAGACAGTATCGACTGAAACATTTTTACTCTATTTGTTATTCCCTAATAATTTACCTAGGTGTCATCTAAATGAGTTCTTAGCAAGTCCAATTTTGTATTTTAAAAACAATTACTTCCAAACTAAAAAATAACCTCAAGTACAGTTTATGACTCTTCAAGCTTAACACATCTTTCTGATGTACTAAACATTCATAACAAGAGAGTGGTTGTCAGTTAAACACAAACATGATTATTGAACACCTAAATTGGCACCACAGTAATAATCTACTGATTTTCTAAGTGTTTATTGATAGAATCTAGTGTTGATATATTTTTAAGTGAGGAATTCATGCAGTTATTCAATTATATACTGACTACAAATAATTGATCCTTTATTGATTGCACAGTCTATTGATATATAGTTATTCATCTGGATCTGACATAAACAGAAAACAGTGGCATTTAAAACTACCCTCCCAAACAAACTTATAACAGAATTTATACAAAATTGTATATTTGGGCTCAATTCCCTAACTATGGTACATGAATGTGATATAGATTACCAATCACTTTCCATTCAATATTTTTCTCTTCTCAAATCTTTCATGTTCTCAAATTTTCTATAGTTTCCCAATATCTAATGATAACTGATTTGTATTTAATAAAGGAGTCACCTTGACAAGAATTATGTTATGAAATTATAGGAAGAGGCTGGCATTCTTGAGAGAGTCTGAAGACATCCTTGCCAATGTCATTCCACTGTGAATTGGTCCAGATAATACTTAATTATACCTTAACACGTCATGTAAGAAAGCTGCCACCGAACAGAATCTTTCCATTATAACTACTACAGCATGCTGTCTTAGCCTGGACCAATCGCCCTGTAGACAATGTATTAGCTTAACTCTTTTAGACATGATATATTTAGTGCTGTTTCTATATCAAAAAATTCGTCAGTGCCCTTTCTCCTCTCATTTATACTGAATGTTTATTAAATAAGTACAAACTTGGAGCTTATCTTTCAATTCTGTCCACAGTCTGGATTTAACACAACCTTCCAGTACTAATATGCACAGTCAAGTTGTGTCATTTTGTTATTATTTAAATACACCCTCTTTTTCTTTTTTACCCTTGTTTGGAAAGCTGTCTGCCAATAATAGCACCTGAAATGGTCTACCTTCTCTGTGTAGCATTCCTTGATCAACTCATTCATCTCCCTATCTCTCCCATCTCCTTTGCCCCTATTCTCCCTTAATTTTGTAGAAACACTGCATGACTTTGACTAAATGTATCATTTCTGTATGGCTATTTGTGTACAGGTCTCAGTTTCTTTTACTGGAATGTGCATGTCCTGAAGGCAGGTCTCTAACCTGCACAAACGCTGATGTTTCACACTCAGTGGGTGCTCAGTATAAATTTGTTAAATGAAGGAATACAGAAGAACAAAAAGAGGAATTACATAAAAAGAGGAATTACACAGTCAGATTGGTAAAGTAAGTAAAATCAAAATGTGTACATGTGATTTACATGAACTTATAGCTCAGTCTGGGTATTGAAATAATTATTTACTTCTTCAAAGAGAAGATAATTTTAGAATATAAACATATTTAAAGCTAGAATTTTTGTCTATTTTGTTCAATAATACATACCAAGCACTTCAAGCAATGTCAGGCATATGGTGGTATTTAATAAGTATTTGTTGAATGAACAAATAAATACCAAAAAACAGTTATTTTAAAACATGTTTTGGCTTTTTATATATTCTTTAGATTTTTACTCATCCTTAATTTGCTAACATTCCAGTTAAAGAAATCCAATCTAATCTCATTTTCTTAAATATGCCAGGCAATGTCTCTATTAAAGATATTAAGAAATATATAACACTGCCCATATCGAACATGAGTTTTGTATACTGAAATACTTTATTACGAAGAGAGAGGTCATTGAACTTTCTTGAGCAGATAATATGGTTTCAGGTTATCACTGATGAAGAAATATTTTCTATATTGTAACCTTGAGAATGAATTCAAATAGTTTGTCAGTTTTAAACTTCTCTAGCTCTTACCCAAGTATAACTGAGCTGAGAAAGTTATGAAGACTGATGAGTCCATTAGGTAATGACTAGTCATGCCAGAGATGATGGTATCACTTTTGATCCCACTCCTCACAGCTCTCAGATAAAACAACCCTATAATCATAGCCTGAGCCTTCTTAAACACAGCACAAAGAGCAAAGAAGAGCGAAGACCAGAAAAAGAAAACCAGAAGCTGGGGCTGAGGTGGGGGTTTGCCTATCCTGCTAGTTCTGAATGAAACTTTTCAAATCAAAAAACTGCAGAGGTCACATACGAGCCAACACCAGAGCAAACCCACAGCAATTCAGAAAGCAAAGATGAAAACTATAATCAAATTCTGCTACCTGAGCGGTACATTGCCTAATGCACTGATAACAAAACAGAAACCCTTAATCAAAAAGTCAGCATGTCGTTCAGGACAAGGGTAGATCAAGTGTAGTGTCAGCATGGCTACAAAGTCAAACCAAGCGAAATGTTGAGTGCTGACAACATTCATCTGTTTCTTATCTTTCGTTCTGATTAGCTGAGTGGACAAGGTGGCATATCAAGACTCATGATGAGTATATATATGTGTGTGTGTGTGTATGTATATGTGTATATTTAACTATTTGTTATTCAAAATTCAGCTCAGTTAAATTCTTCAGTAAGCTTCACTAATTTCCAACCCCACCTCCGATAGATCCTTGCTCCTTAAAAATTGATACATGCATACAGTGATCCAATACCATAAATGATTAATATCCATTTGGGTGTTAATGTCCCCCTTTGGACTATAGACTCTGAGATCAGGACACATCTTACTCATCTCATAGTACTAGCCACACAGTGGATGCTTCTCTAAACACAGAGGGAATAACAGATTTTGACTTAGTGCTTGGTTGAAAGCCTAGCTCCATCCATGGAGGCCTGTGGCCTGGTGCTATGCCAATATTCAGGAAAATTACCCCTCAACTCTCTGTCTTGCTTCTCCTCTAAGGTCATTCTCAGCTCTGACCCCAACAGCCTATAAACCCGTACTACATGTCCCTGTGCTCACCTCACATCCTGAGTTCCAGGCTTTCATTTGTCCAGAATAGGAGTTGGCACAGGCTCTAATTTAACTAACCTTGCATGCTCTAGAAAATAATTTATTTTCTCTGAGCCTCAGTTTCCTCATATGTTAAATGAGAATAAGGATACCTATATCTTAAATGGTTGTCATGAAGACAAAATGAAATAATGTATATAAAGCCTCTGCCACCAGTGCCTGGCCTATAGCTGGCACTAAATAAATGGTAGCTATTATTAAACCACTTTTACCAATATTGCCTCCAGCTACAAATATTATATGGATCAGTCTTCACATGACTCTTAGCTAAAATCGTAACACACACCAGTCTTTGCAGATACATCCAAACAATGATCCGCAATTTTATCTTGAAATATAAAAGGCAATCAGCATTTTACTAAATCTTTAAAAGCAAGCAAACATTCTTTCCTGAAGCTGACATGCCAGATTTTATACCTTCACTAATTATCATTTTATGAATAAAAATGGGCAACTAATTCAGCTGCTATATCTTTCTTCCGTTTGGAAAACAAGTATTATTCTGCGGCACTGAGATATATACTCAACAGCTTATTTGTCAAATCAGAATTAAAAAAAAAATATACTATATATTCATACAAAAGTCCTCTATATTATTCATGTTAAAATTTCAAGTGCCTAAGAAATGATGAACTGATATAAGGCCTTTTCCTCTCAAAAATATATGTAGAAGCCAAAGAAAGTTATTATATTAAGGACAACTTCATTCTGAACATCTTAATAAAAGAATTTGTAAAATATCAGTTTCCCACTCATTGAATTTCTAGAAATGTATGCTAAATTTCAACATTTAGTAGTCATCACTACAATATGAATTTTAGAAATTGTCTCACTGGTGGCGCCAGGCTGTGTCATGAGGCCAAAGGGCAACTTAGCCTGTCATTGTGCTCCTGGAGTTACTACTCTAGGAATCTGCCAGACACCTTTGAGATGTTTCTGTTCTTGGGGACATTTGAACAACACGAAGCCTACTGGAAAGGGTCCCAGTGACTCACAGGTTCAGATTCATCAACTTTAACCAAGATCACAAAGAGGAAGTTTTAAAGAACACAGCTATGTCTATTCCTTCAGTTCCCTTGTAAAGGTTGGCTTCTGGAAAAAGTGGCTAAAGGCCCTTGGGTTAGCCCAACTCTGACTTCACCCAAAGTTTCTAAGAGGTACCTAAAATGATGGCAGTCAAGAGTTCTCTACCTGGAAGTAAGAAATAAAGCGGTGAGCCCATAGGTGGGTGAGTTTACAACATTCCTCTAAGCCCTTGTCAACCATCTCAAGAATATGAAACATCAGCTCAGTTTTTCCCTCTTCATCTCTGATTTGCATTAATTTCCTAATAATAGGTAAAAGTGTTTAAAATGGGATCAGGGCTGTTCTTAAGAAAAAATATAAAATAAAAATTCTTATCAATTTCAAATAGAGATTTAGGTAGACTCACAAGATGGCTATAATAAAAGGATCAAGGCTAAAGAATATAGAAACTAGAAGAATTTTGAGTTAGAGAACTTAGGGGTCAATTTATCTGATCTGAAGAGAGTCATTAATCTGTAGAGCTCTAACTGCAAGTCTTCTTATACATACCTACTTGGGTGGAAATTTAGCACAAATCTGTAGCACAATGCTTTCCTATTTTCCCTTTGGTTTTATCTGTCCACAAACAAACACACAGGCATTTGAAATGTAAAAAAAGCTTAAATTCTGTAGCAGCTTTTGTAAAAATAATGAAAACTTTTGTAAAAACAGCTTTAAACACCCTGTTTGCCAAGTCCAATAATGTGCCAATTTATGAAAGCTGCTACAGGTTTTGTGCTTGTCAAGAGTTGTAGAACCTGGACTGCTCTGACAGTCACCAGAGATTGTTTAAATATATGAGACTAATTACAATTCTATCAGCCACTTCTTAAAATTGTGTTAAGACCTGTGAATTAATGGCCTACCCCAAGCGTGAGCTGCATTTGGCAGCAGACCACATTTCTGGTGATGAGCCTCAATGCATGGGTGTAATGCAGACCAACTTCCCTTTTTTGACTAACTGATACTAGGAAACTTCTGTTGTTGATGGAATTTAAGGCCTTTGTCCTTGTCCTTCTATCTTTTTCTGTACCCTTTTAGGTAATAGCACATTTGAAAAGGTTATTGGCCGAGAATAGTACTCACTGCAGAGTTATTTGCTACAACTTTCAAATGTATTCAGTTGCTTGCTAAAAACAATGCTATAGAAGACAGAAGTGTTTTCATTATTTCTTAGACAACTCTAAAAATGTAAACATGTTTTTAGGGGAAGATAAGAGAGGAATGACCATTGTACAAAAGAAAGGACAAATGACTGTCTTTTTAAATTTAGTGGAGGCCCTAACATATATAAATGGATAAATAAAATAACTGATGCAATATAGATATTTGTTGAAAAATATTCAAAAGGATGGTCACTTTATATTCATTATTAGTCCATGGAGCCTTGGACAGTGAGACAAAAGACACTGTCTTATTTGATTTCATCATTTTACTGATTAAAAATAAAAACAACAAAACATAATTTAAATCAATGGCATACCAAGGGAAGGGAGATAAGAGAAGTTTATCTCAAGATCAGGCAGTAAGAGGGCACATTTTTATTAGAGAATTTAAAAACATAAATAACATCCATAAAAAGTTAACCTGCTTCTCGCTATCACCATTTACTGACAATTCTAAACAATATCTATAATAAAATATTCCTCCCCATAGGAAAATTTTTATTAGTCTAAGTTCTAAACAACTGCTGTTGTAGTTACAGTTGAATTTTAATACTACATATGCAAGCTACAAATTAGTACATTTTTATTATTTATCCTTTAATAAACATTTTATTCAACATGGAAATTAATTCAGAGAACTTAATGTTATATGGTCAGCTCAGACACATGGAAACTCAGCTGCTTGTGGTCACTGCAACACTATGTTCAAGAGTGAGATTGTAACCACTCCAAATTGTTCAATCTGGCTTCAAGTGCAGTTGGTGCCTCCAACTCCTGTGTTATGACATATTACTGTGTTTAAACAGTAGATTTGAAATAACCTATGATAGCACAATGAGATAAAGGCAAAAAATATAACTTGAGTTACTTCAATCTCTTCATTTATATAACTACTTGGAGTTTTTGTGTTGAAAATTTTAAAATGTAAAGATTTTTTATTTTTTTAAAAAAATATATCAATGTAATTAAAAAGTATTATGTTTTCTTTTTTTGTTGCTGGAATATTTATTATTTATAATTTTTATTGGCATGACCATATGCTCAAGATTCAATCATTTGAAATTTTGAAAAAAAAATTTCACTATATGTTTTCCTCCAGATATCATCATCATCATCACTGTTATTATTCGTTTCACTTTATGACTGTTGCTGAAAATAGTTTTGTTGTCTAGAATGAGGGTGTTAAGAATGATCTCCTCCAGGTGTCAAATGTGCTCAGTATGCCACTGACTTAAGTAGGAACTTTATGCAATTTACTGATGTCATTAGTTTCTTCTTTCTTCCATAGTGCAGTTATGATAAAAATGCACAATTTAGAAGACTGGTGGAAATTGCTGATCTCTTCAAGTTACTGTCAGCTCAGAGGAAGCCACGATTAAGAATGCCTGGAATTTTGAAGGCAATGCTTATTTGCATGGAATTTAAGCACTCTTCATTTTGGAACTAAAAAACTCATTTGAACTACCATAGGGAACTTTTGTATTTTATTTTTGAGGGTCCACGTTAATTGTTGGATTCACTTTATTCCTCCTTTTCTGTTTCCCTTCCTTTCTCACATCTCATTTATGTAGATTTCTGTCGCTTGTGCCTTACAAGGAAGTTAAGAGGGTTCTGAATTTACAGAGATGCCAAAATCAGATTCTTTTGAGTATTTCAGTTTTTGAACTGATGATTTGCCTCTTTCCAGAAAATATCAGCAGTGAGATTTCTTTGAATATGTTCATCTTATATTTGAGCAGCTGGAGAATCAGCTGGCAAGGTAGTTAGTTGCGAAGATTTAAAAATGTGTTACCACAGAGAAATATTTGGTATGACCCACGCTTTCCTCTTTTATTGGCTGTGAGGGTATGTAATGGGGTAAGATAACCCCCCTTCACACTATATGGGTGAGCCATAAGCAGGTAATCAGTTGTATAAACTCACTACGTTCTCTTCAGCATATTGTAAAATAGCCTATAAAGCAAAAGGCTTTATTTTGTTTGTTTTCATTCAAAGAGCACTTCCCTTTTTTCCTATTTAATTGATCAAATTCCATACAAGCTAAACTATACCACATCTTAAGGATTGGGCACAGGCTAGGTAACTATGGACTCATTCTTATATTTAATGTGGATACACGTAAATCCTTCTTGTTTCAGTTTTATGTATAATATTACTCAAATTCACATCCATTAAATTGTTAATGTTTATTCTACTCTCCCTCATAATTTGGAATTTCTAATGTGAATTTTATTCTAACACTTAAAAGTTGAATACTGAAGGCAGAGATATGGTGCTAACAATAATTATTAAAGTTTAAATGGCTTTAAGAGCTAAAAGGAGTGAGTTTAGTTTTGAAATGCATTAGAATGAGGAACAAAGTGTCAGCATCCACAATTTCCCTGAGAGTACTTGATATATTTTGCAAATGAATAACCGTATTATTAAAATTTTAAGTGACAAAATTGGTATCATGATATGGCACATATAATAACTCACCAAGTAAGATATTTTAACAGTTTAGATATCTTAAGAGATCATGTGTATACTTCGAAAATATTATGTAGTAAAATAAAAGACGCCACACATAAAGTTATATAATCTCTGTCTTCTTCCCTAAAGATTAAATTGTAATTCCTTTGTAAAGGTGTATATATTTAATGTTGGTTTAAATCATATTAAAATGACAAAATTTATTCATTTTACATGATATGGCATTTCCTAAGAAATGAGAAATAGCTCCCAAGTTATACATATCTTTAAGTTGTAATTTGATCGTAGTCAATTGTCCTATTACTAATACATTAAGCTATTTAAATTACATTAAACTAGTACACATTAAGTTATTTAAATGAAATATATTGAATATCAAAGTTTAAGAAAATTAAATATTTGGTGTTTGTAGAATTGTTAAAATGAGATAGTAATTGATATATCTCAGTTATATTTCAAAGGCAATGAACACACATATTTTGCTGGAGATATACCACACCACAATAGAAAACAGTAATAATTTCTCAATCATATTAAAGTTTATACAACACTTTTTAAAATATGAAAAGAATAGCAAGATCTGCTTGCATTTGCCTTTATAAAAAAATGAGGCTCAAAGAGCATAGCTCAACTGAATTGTGACTATGTTTTTTGCTAAATGTTCTTCCAAGACTTTTCTGTTATAGGTGGGCAAAAAAACAATTGACAGGTAGCTCATTCTAGGGTAAGGGAGGAAGGTAAATAAAGAGGGGAATAAAGAGAGTGAGGCATCAATGCTCCCTACTTTGATGGATTGCATCCATGAACTCAGCTACCATGGAGTGAGCTGAAATTTATTGGTCTTCTATATGAAAAGGTTTTTACTTTTCCTAGAGCATTAATGGTGGGTGATAGAAAATACACAGGAAACATAACTTGGCTAGACCCCATACTGAATTAGTTTTTTTGACCCTCTTTATTATTACTAACAATTTTGCACAGCCTATGCTACTTTTGAACCTCTCCCTTAGGAATCTGATATTGGGTTAATGCTGCTTTCTGCTGAATTTCCGATAGGTAGAGAAGAGAATTTATGGATAAGAAAAAAAATAATATAAATTCTATACAGATATTGGTGGTAACTGTTCATACAGTTCTATCCGTAGTTTCACAGCCTCCAAGTTAGCATCAGATAGACATTTAACAGTTTTTCCAAACCAAACAATGCAATATTGATTGATTAGTTAGCAAGGGATAAGTATGAGAATTCTGAACTATTCTCGAATCTAATACATATAATGTATTTATTATTTATACCCACAGACCAAAACTATGTATTCATCTAACAATGCTGAATACCTAGAACTACAGAAGATACACAGTGTGAACTTATGGCTTGTGCCCTTGAGGAGCTTACAGTCTAGTTGAGGAGATAAGACTTGTAAATGTGTGGTAAAACAGAAAGCATTACATAATTGAGAATATAGTTTGAGGATAAGTGATTAAAGTATTCAGAATATGGAGTGATTTCTTCTGGCAGAAATTACCAAGATAAAGTTCAAGAATGAAGGGGACATGTGAGTGGATGTTAAAGAGTGTTTAGTTTAATATGTGCAAAAATGACAAGGATTTTAGTGAAATAGTTAAAAAAAATCAAATATAATGAAAACACATTATGACCAAATTATGCTGATACATCTAATAGGTTTTCACAAGGAAAGCCTAATATAAAACAGGTTTTGATTCTATTTCCCCTAAAATGAGCATTAAAATGAGCTAGTTTCCTTTTAGATCTTAATTTTTAGAATACTTCCCAAACTTTGTAACATGAATGACATTTGTAAGCTATAACTCTGAACACTGTATTTCAAAGAATGCATTTGTAAGGCATAAAGATGATTGTTCATTTTGTCTTATTAGTAGCTTCCCCGGCCTCAATAGCAGTGCTCATCTGGCCCCCATTCATGCTGAAGTCATGCAGATTGGAGTTGACTCTCAATTACACCAAGTCTTTCTCCAAAGATGACAGTCCAAATACAGTAGAGATAAAATACATCAAGGTTTAAAATAGGCCCGTTCAGCCCCAGTGCCGCTTCATCATGAAATGATATAATTCTCCGATGCCTCTGCCTAGCCTAACATATGTTCTATTCACAGCCCGCGTCACTCTTCATTTGTAATTATTTCCCTTTTTTTTCCCTTACCCCATCTTGTAATACTTTGCTTGGTTGAAGACAAATACTGAGAGGCAAAGAGTATTATCATGTGATGACCTGTTCCAGGGAGTTAAACCCCTGTCAAGGTTTGATTTTAACATGGGGTATCGATGACAGTACATCAATTCAGGCATCATGTCCTGAATTAGACTATATTAATTATCACTTGAGTGCAATATGCATGAAAATGCTGTTTCATTGACTAAAAGGATCTGACTGAATAAAAATCTATTTCTCATCTGGTTGCTTATGGATAAAGACATTTTTTTCACTGTCCTTGGATTGTTCTTTATTAAATATGATTTTTATATGATTATATGAATAAATTGTCTTACCCAACAACAGAACTGGATAGTTTTAAACAAAGAAAATTTAATGGGTTGTCTACTCTTGGCAAGTCTCTAACAACATATTTACAGTTAATAATTTAGGTAGATTATTTATAATAATACTGCCAAAAAAGTTCTTATTTTCAGCATTTATGAGAAAAAGATATTTTCAAATTGTTGCCTCCTTCATTTAAAGGAAATGAAAGTTATAACTTACAATTATTTTCAGGCGATGGAACAGCAATAAGCTCTGTCAGGTAACAACTACATTTAAAAGTAAAACTAATATTACTCTTCACTTTCAAAAAGAAGACATTCATACAAAGAATTTCTATGAAAGACAAAAGTTAAAATTACTAAGTTCAACTACGACATAATTGCATATATACATATTTGCTACGAAGACAACCTGATAACAAAAAATAAAAAAAATTGAGGTCTTTTACCATGCAAAAGCTCTAGGTACTTAGTTTCTGTTTAGTTTTAACAGAAATATCATGTTGGGTTTAAAATAGGAATTTTCTAAATCTTCTCAAGTTAAAATATATCTTTAAACTTTTTCCAATAGTATCTCAAAACTAACATATAAGCCTTAATTTAAAATATGAAATTAGGAATCTTAAACCCAAATTTCAGCAAAAAAAATTTTACTAAAACATATATTTAGTCAGTGAAATCAGTTCATATGTTAGAAATTATTTTTAATTACAATGAAAAAGAAACACCCTGCCCTTAAAAAGTAAACTGAAATGTTTCTAGCATTAAAACCAACACTTATTAGTAAATATGATTCTATAATTTTCCCCAAAATGGCCTTTCCAGTAAAAATTTCACAAAAGGGTAAGTTTAAATTTTGGAATGAGAAATTTTTTATTTATAAAGAAGAGCTGGGGTTCTATAAGGCAGAATGTTCAAATTTAACTTGGCAAATTAAAGGAGTCATCACAATTAAAACAAATCACTTCCATTGTCCTTCCCAGTAGATCTCACACTTTTAACGTAGTTATTAAAAGCATTAAGTGGGTGGTTGAAGAAAGGGTGGACAGCTGTGGTGATCTGTCCCTGGCAAGGTTCCCCTTCACTCCTACCTAACTTGTCAGTGGTAAAATGGGACAAGAATTCCCAAGGGGTGCCACACACTCGAGTCACCAGGTTGAGGCCTGGCCACAAAGAGCTTCAGTAGAAAAGCTATATCATAGTATCATGATTTTAGAAAGCAACTGATTTCTCACCATATTCTTTGAATGATAATGACTGAATATGGCAATCAAAATTAGATCATATGTGGAAAACGGGGCTTAGACGATACACATCTGTTTGGCCTAGGAGATATTTAACAAACCTCACCTTTGCTTCAAGTTATGAATTGTTGAGTTTATATAAAAATCTATTGTACAGGAAAAAAACCTGGATATATTAATGGGGCAAATATTTGGTATAGTAGATAATGAATACTGAGATAAAAATTACAAAAGTTATAATACACTCCTGACTGGCTGTGCTACTTACGAGTTACATAAAACTAAGATAAGTCGTTTCTCTGAAACTAGAAAAAAATAATGCCTACCTCCCTGTGGCATGAGTGGAATCATGCTGACAATAACAATAAGACATTATGTAAGTGTAGAGTATTGTTGCTCCTGTTTTTAGTCTGATAAGAAAGGAAATAATAGAAGGGATGACCCATATCAACTAAGGAAGAGTAACACTGTTAGATGCTGACCTGGCTGACAAATGTTTCTAATAAAAATGTTCATAGATATGAAGACCTGCTGGATCTCATTTAGCTGTATTATTATTATTTCCCCCCTACACCACACTTTATTTTCCTTTTTCTCTATCTTTGCTTTCTGGTTGGTCAGATAGTAACTAACGGGAGCTGTTCAAGGATCTCTCTACAACAGTGAACATGTACACACAGACATATATGACTAGCCTCGAAGAAATTTTCCAATTTTAAAATAACTATATTTGAATATGAAATTAACCAGTTTAAAAATAAAAACATTTGAGAACTAAAAATATTCCATTCACCCTTTGCTATCATATTCTGAGTTACAACAATCACCAAAGGATGGTCCATAAAATAAAAGCAATAAAAACAAAAATGCATTTGCTATTCTGTAATTAGTAATGCAATTTCCTTTATTCACAAAAGCCAAACCTCCATGAACCATAGAATAACAGACTAAATTACCTGTTAACATCTCATACCATCAACAAGTTTTTAAAACATATATTAAATTAAAGGTTAGGTTTAAATGAGATGCCCTGACTTTTTACTCCTTCAACATATATTTCAATTTAAATTTATAGAGGCAGAAAATATCACAATTACTGTGCTCAATGATAGAAAAGTAGAATTTAAGTTTTCATGTCACTTCTTTTACTTTAAGCCACCTAAATTTTGCCTGTACTCATGCATATTAATTAAATGACCTAGATTTCCTGATTCATGTACACAGGCCAAAAGATTTACAGTTAACTTATAAAACAAAAACTTTCCCTCCCTCTCTCCTTCCCTCGCTCTTGGTGGCATGCTTTCTCTCTCTCTCTCTCTCTCTCTCTCTCTCTCTCTCTCTCACACACACACACACACACACACACACACACACACACACCCTTCTTTAGGGCTATTAAAAGCAAAAACAAACAAAAAAATACTCCCCCCAAAACCTTCATTGCCTGCTAGTGAAAATGCCCCATCATATGACTATGACACCATCAGAATGCAGTGTTTCACAACCACTACAATGTAGGATTGACATATGACATTTATAAAATGTCAGCACCCCTCCCCCAATTTTTACAGCTATTTCCCAGTAGGGTTTCACAACATAAAATGAACTAAAGGCAACGGTGTGCTCATTAGCTGTGCCACTTCTGATACGTTACGTCGATTGACAATGAACCACTGTGATATCAAAGTGCAGGTATAAAAAATAATAAGGCAACTGCTTGTGTAACAAAATCTCACTAACTGAGAATGTGTAATAAATATGCAAGGAGGCAGTTTTTTATTCATTGAAAATGTGGCGTGGTACATCAAACATAGAAACCAAGAAAGAGTTTTGACATGCCAAACTCAATTAAAATTTGTTTTCATGACTATCAACAGGGAGACTCAGTAACTTATTTGTGAATGTAAAAGGTGATTATACAAGTACCAATAGAAGGATCCAAAGATATTAAGAGATTCAGACAGTACCAGAGGAAAGCTAACATCTAACTCTGTAATCATTTTTAATTTTAATAAGTGATAGAGAACATGACATAATGGAAATTATTTTAGTGCATTTAAAACCTGAGTTAGACACTTCTTGCCTAAGAATATACACAGTACTACCTCTCTATGAACTATGCCTCACCTTTTCAATGGCTCCAAAATTTTAATGCTTAAAAAATCTCTAAAGGGGAAAGTTTAAAATAATTAATAAAGCAAAATAATGATAACAATTTGAATAAAGTAATTTAGAGATAAAAAGGAGAAATATGAGATTAATCGAAAGTTTATTTCCTAGAAAATTAAATACACCACTAATTCCCAAAATCAAGAACATGTTTACATTTTATTGCCTTTGAGAATCATTCAGACCAATAAGTATACCATTATAACTATAAAATCCTGAACTCAGAAGATGATAAATACATTGAAAAAGTGTTTGTTTAGTTTTCATATGCCCTCGTCATTTAAGAATTGACAAAATGATTTAGTGTAATGGACTGCCTGGGAAATTCAAGAACCATATTAAAAAGTTATGGAAGTATAACATCCATATTTTTTTCACATGAGGAAAATGTCCCATTAGAACTTTTGATGAATGTGAAGTATTTTACTTTCACAGCATGTTAAAAATCCTGACCAGATGGGTAGGTTTACTATTAAATTCTATCACGGTACTCACTAAGCCCTCAGTTAAACTTGGCAATAAAGTTGTTCGAATAAACTCTTTCCTTCTCAGGATTTTTTAATGGATCATTTTGGGAAAATAGAGATATTAAAGGGAAATTATCAAGATGTCAGAATACATCATATACCTGGTTTTGAAACTTTAATGTGTATCCAGATCATCTACAGAGCTAGTTACAAATACAGATGCACAGGTTTCATTCCCAGGCATTCTGATTAGGTGCCTCATGGGCTGGGCTTGGGTGTCTGAATCTGTATCCATCTCTACAGGTCATTCTAACACCAACACTTGCTACCCATTCTTCAAGATATCAATAAAGAATTTAATATGCCATCTTGTGACTCACGTGCTCTCAGGTCAATTTTCTAAAAACCTCTAGGTAGTCTACATTCCCTCATTTACCACTGATAATCTTTAAGCCAAATCTTCCTTCTTTTCATAAAATAAAAGATAAATGTAGGGGGGCTATGGGTTAAGGATATGAAGAAAAATAGAAAAGGTACTCCATTTAGAATATTGTGTGTGTGTGTGCTATATATATATACGCGCGCACACACACACAGTATGTATATATTTTTTAAGCAAAAGTAAAATTTATTAAAGTACATTTCAAGGGAGAAATGGGCTATACCACAGATGGCCATAGCCCCGCATATAGAAGAATACTGTATATTTTTAACATCTTAGTTCTTTCCTTGTGCCTGACAGTGTGCTTCTTCTCCTCACTTTAGTCTTGGCTTCTGATCACTGTCCCTTCTCTAACCTGCCTCATCAGTCCAATACATGATGTTCCTTCAACTGCTGTGGTTTTATAAATCAAATTTCAAAATCATTTTCTCTGTGACTGTGCCACAAAGCCCAAAGAATCAAAGGAATATTCTTTCTGTAGATTATAAGGCCCACTGTGACCTGGTTCTAATCTATCTTTCCAGCCTACTTTCCTTCTCTTTGACCCAAATGGTTTGCTCCTTGTCTCCCCAAATGCCAAAAATCTTTCCACCTTTGGAACTTTGCTGACATCATTTGCTTTATGCCAACTATCATCTTTATAAATCTTTGCCCGTTTCAACCAGATGTCATCCTCCAAATTCCAGCTCAAGTTTCACTTCTTTCTGGATTAGACTGTATTCCAGAACAAAATGAGAGGCTGCCTTCCTCTGGATCCTCATAGAATCTTCTGCCATTTGTCACTAATACACAATATATTTTCCTTACCTTAAAATTTTCTTTCTACCACGTATATTGAAAGTAGGACCTCCTCCCTTCATCTTTTTAATTTCCTTCAGTGCTTTTTGAAAATCACACTTTCAGTAATATTTATTAATTGGTTTTACAGAGTCACTTTTTTAGTAAGATATTAAGAATCAAATTACTGTTGGTAGACTAAAAGAGCTACGGGATCAAAAAACATCGGTCTTTTTGGTGGTAGAGTAAATGATAATTTTAGAAGGTTTTTCTATACTAAATCTTTCAGCATCACTGCAACACAAACAAATTCAGGTGTTACTCAAGGTAAAATAAAATTAAATTCAACAAACATTTATTGAGTGTTTCTGCTAAGGGCAGGATACGCTGACCTGAGGTACAGGACAGGCAGTCACTCCCCGACCCCTCTGAACCTGATGCAGCACTTTATATCTATCACACTTGGACGTTCTTCTCTACTCTAAAACTAACAAATTAGAATTTAAGCACTTGTGGAAGAGAGAATGATTACATGCAGCCTATTTTCTCAAGGAGCTTTGAATCTAGCATTGGTTTAAAAGATCATGTAGCCACTCGGTTTGCTAGACTGAAAGTAAAGGGAAGTTAGTAAAAGTCTAGAAAGAAATGAAATTTATTATGATAATATTTAAAGCATAATGGTATATGTACTCATGCAGAGAAATGTAAACATAAATGTAAGAGTCCCTAGATTTCTACCTATAAAGCACAAATTTCCCTGCTGAATACAAAGAGTGCTTGTTTTAAGATGGGATTATTTTTTTATTTGTTCAGTCAATAAATATCAGAGTGAGTACCTACATTCATTCACTCATTCAACATATGAGAGCTGGCTTTGTGCCAAGAGTTTCCTTCCATTTGGCTTGAGATAGAATCAGGTGCTTAAGCTTAAGAGGCCTTTTGGCCACTGTTCCTTTTGGTGGGATGCAGTTAAGTGAAAATCTTTTCCATTCAGGCTCTTCTTCTGCCCCCAGAGAGAGAGAAGCCTTTGACATAGAGCAGGCCACTGAAATTGTTTTTAAAGGCAACATACACCACATTACCAAATATCCAAATGAAAGCCTGAAGCAGGCTACTTCCATTCTCAGCCACAACTCAGAGTGTTCTCTCCATTGTCTCTGCCCTGGTCATGTTCTTGCATTATTCACACCCATTACTGTCTCGCCCACTGTATTGTAGGCTCTTTTTTGGTATAAACAATAATACTTGATGTTGTATCATCCTCAGCAATTGGCACAGTGCTCTGTCCCAAGATATTGAATAAACTCTAGTTACGTTGCTGAAAAATTTAATTGAAAGCATGGTTCTAAATGTGGTTGTTTTGGCGATGATAATGTGTGATATAAAGATGCATAAGACATAGTTCTGCTCTCAAGGAATTTCTATTTTAGCTGAGGAGATAAAACACATTCTTAAATAACTGTAATACAAAGTATGAAGTGATAAGGGTCACAGAAGTGGTGCAAAGGAAGTGCTATGAGAGTTAAGAGGAGGACGAGATTACTTCCAGCTGTTCAGTGTCCAGCATTCTGCTCAGGGCAGTGAGGGTTATAGGATAAAAGAGACAGTGTTTTCTGTAGCTGGATATACAAGTCACTGGTGTGATGAAACACATAAACAGTTTCCGGTTAAATAAAAACCCAAAGATACACATATCAAATCCAAAATGAGTGGGACACTCAGTGCTATGTGGTCTGTGAGAGAGAGATAGCCATGGTGCAAGAGTGTTTGGAAAAGGCTTCACAGAGACACTTGGCTTTGAACCTCCAACAGTGGACAGAATGACTAGATTAAAAAGGGGAGTTTTGAGACATAGGAAATAATGTCTCAGAAAGGAAGTTGGAAAAAAGGAGATGCCATGCAGTTACTTCTCTTTGTAAAAATCAACCATCTGGAGCCTGAGTATGGCTCATCAGTTCTCTTCAATGAACACTAAACAAGGAGAGACAAGGAGAGTGGATGGTGCCTCTCATGGTATAAACAGCGAGAAGGCTTGAGTTGCTTGCTCTGTTAGTAGACAAATATCCCTGGATGTCTTTAGGCTTTAACTAGGGAATTCACATTGTGTGCTTTCTGTTCCCACAATCCTGCCACCTCTTACGAATATGTTAGAGCCATCTTCTCATATTTTAACTCACTTTTGACCTCTGACCCCTGTGCTAGATAATTGACATATTGTGTTAAACATTTATGAAACTGAATATAAGAATCCTTTTCATGAAAGATTAAAAAGCACTATAAAATAATTGTGAGAAAAAACTGGCTATGTATACTACGGTGCTAGCATCAGAAAAAATTCAAGGCATTCCTATTTCATCTTAAGAAAAAATAGATAATATGTATTTATTTTCTTTGTAAAAACTTTATGCTTTGCTTGGTATAGCTCCTAGATGATGAATCCTTACATTTTCAGACACTTCTCTATCTCAGGTTCCTATTTTGAATAACTTCAAAATGCAGGCAAAATGGGTTTCCCTCCTTAGTTTTATGTTTTGACATTGAGATATTTGTGAAGACCAGAGTTCTTATTGAGTTTAATAAATTTATTTTTAAAGCAATAAATTTTCATTCATAGTAAAATCATAGTCATTATTTTTATCTTGAGGGGACATAAAAACGTAAAAGTAACATGGCGGGAAAACTGTAGAACATGGTCAACTATTTAGCATACCACAATAAACGATGTAAAAATAAAATTACTACAGAAGTAATTTTTCTTATCGACAAGGTATAAGTATTAACTAGGGTAAAGTTATCCCAAGAAGTGATATGACAAAAAATATCCAACAAATTATTGAATAAGAAATGCACACAGACTCTATTCTAGAATTCTGTTATAACAATTTGGAAAGATTTTCAAAATCCATTATATGTAATATATAATGAAAGCTTCTACTTTTGTTTTGAAAAGCTTCTTGTCATTTGCTTATATCATCAGAAAAATCAGACAACCATAAGATTTTTATAATGGGTTCCTTAATTGCACTTAATATGACTAACTATACATGGAAGACACATAACATCCATGTATATATATCAAAATATCATGAATATTGTGCATATTAAAAGCATGCAGTATCCACTTTTGTTTTGTAAAACTGTAGAAAATTTGTAAATAGCAAGGGTGACCTCCAGTGTGCAATAGGTTTATGCCATTGCGTTTTTTCAGTAACAGAAAATGTGCATTGGTCTACTCCAGTTCCCTAAGAGTGCTAAAGATAAAGGGAAAGGGAATTTTCTGCGTCAGAATGAGTTTGTAGGTTCAAAGCAATTGCTTTGTTTTGGCTTTTTTTTTTTTTTCTTGAAGCTTATGGTGTTGCTTAGAACCTGAAAAAAGCAAAACCATGGTAAAATACTCTATGACTAATAAAACTATTTTCTTATATATGATCTGACTGGGACTTACATTCATTAAAGCTTCAAAGAATAAGCTGAATTTACATTTTTGAAATGAAAATTCAAAAAGGACATTCTTTAAATGCGACACACTGCCTTGCAACTCGTGACACTACCTGACATAATTTCTATACACTGCTACTGACACTTACACCAAATAACAAACTAACGCCACCTAAAATCAAACTTAAAAAGCTTTTTAGAAAGTCTTCAAGATCAAAAGCTTTTCACTGTAGATAAAAATTTTTTTGAAAAGCTAATGGCTTGCCACATTGTATAATATAATTTCTATTTGTCTCTAATCTCAACACAATAAAAACTATTCACATGAAAAGAAAAAGCATGATTCTTTCCTTACAAGCCAAACCAACAACACTCACTTCATCTTTTACACTGCAGATAATACAAATCATCCAAATCTACTAGGAAATTTTCCTTTGCAGATTTTATTTTCATTTCTTTACTTGGCAAACAACCTAAACTTTGGGGAAATGAGGTTTCTTTTCAAAGGATTTTGTTAGTAAAACATCAAGTCCTGCCTCAGCTAACCAGACCACACAAAAGATCTAATTATATGGGTGCCCACCAGAGCTCCTGCCTGTCAGAGTCAGTGTCACTCAAGCTCTGTCACTCTTTCCATTAGGCCTATCTGCTTTCAAAGGTCTAGGCCATGGACGTGAAAAATTTGCTCCAGGCTGACTCTTGGCATAAAAGGTATAAGGCTAAGAATGAATTTTTTTTTTTTTATGAATATTCATAACAATCAGTGTGAACTTCTTAAGTTCCTAGACAGGGAAAAATGTACATAACTACATATGATCTGGTTTATGTAATTTGTAAGATATATAATATGTGTATCAAATGTTTATTACTAATAGAATATAACTAATGAATTATTTAAAATTATCACATCGGCGATATATGCTCTAATTTTAATAAACTACGAAATTCCCAAGTATGGTATAATCTAAGGAACGATAATTATTCCTTTGGACTTGTTATGATCTCTCATGTCGAGAGTCTTTGCACTACCTGCTAAGAAATGCCTGAGCAGGCCCTGACATGATGGACCCTAATGGTTCCCAAGGAGCCATTATCGTCTATTGTGTCAATATTTTGCGTGCTAAAGAAGATCCACAGAAGAGTTCTAAACCAGGACTTTGCATATCAGACAGTAATGATGACTCAATCTATTATGTCAATAATATGGTATAAAAAAGTCATTCTCTTGAATGTACACAATTACAGTCATAGGCATGTTTTGTCAATGATCTGCTCAGAATATTCTTTGAGTACTCTCAGTGATAGAATCTTTCAAATCTTGCTACAGTAAGTTTAAATGTGGCAAATTAATATTATAAGAAGGTTTGCATCAAAAATTAAATTTACCAGAGCAAATTATTTTCACTCCCTCTTAAGGCAAATTAGATTCTCCAGGGTCTCCCAAACCATTTTAGATAACTTTTTAAATAAAGAAGATACCTTTTATTTTTCTTCCTGAAGGAAACAAATCAAAATTATCATGCAGCTTTGACCTTAAATCACACCAATACATGTAGGTACCCCGAGGGGCTCAGCACTGAAAATATGTAAGTACTCATTACATGCTCAAATCAAAGGAAGAAAAAATTAAGGTCATATATTGGAGTCTATGTTTATTTTTGAAGATATCATAAATAATGATTTTACCTTTGGAAAAAATGATTTGTCAAAATGTGTTAGGGTTCTACTTTATTTGAAACATCAATTTTGGAACATTGTTTATATCTTTAAATGCTAAAAATTATTAAGTGATGATGTTAAGAAAGCCGAGGTTATCTGTAAAATAATATGTAGGCAAGAAAAAGCATGACAAAATCTAACTTTGTTCAAAGCTACATTTTAAAAACAGGAAAAAAGAATAACTTTTATGGCTTAATATTAAGAAATTGACTTCTCATCCAAGTTATTTGTTTAAAACCTGCATTTGCAAAATGCCAGCTATATTCATGTACCAAATTTAAGATCAAAAATTAAAAAAAATATCAAGTACCTTACATTTAAAACAGGAATTCTAATGTCTCCTTTTGTAATTATATATAAATGGATTAAGTATCACAAAAAGTGGATACAGTGCTTTTTTGTGTGTATTGATTTTTAAGAAATAGTTTCTCAAATGTGTCAGACATGCCTAGATTTTTGAGTAAGAGAATTAAAAAAAAAATCTTGGCTCTGTTCTTATAAAGCAATGTTTTGGCAAAGTCGGCAAGTTCCTTAAATGAAGATCTTTTTTTTCCCCCTTCTGAGTATCAGGAGACCATTTTAATTCACTCAGCAGCTAAATTCTCAAAGGGACTGGTGTATATGGTAACATAGGAGCCAATATCCTAGCTATCAGTTTTCATACAGCCTAGCTGGACCTTTACATTACGGCTGCCCCACATTTATTGTTCTTTCATTGCATCTGTCAGCATTCCTTGACAGCGTATTATGGAGCACATGGCTACAAAGTCAGTATCAATCAGTCCACGATCATGCAGATATAAGTAGCAGACTATTGATAATGGGCCTTAAATCAGATCATCATGGTTTAAGCATAAGATTCTTAAGAGGCAGCAATCTCACAGGAACTCCTATTTGCCTGTACCTCTCACAAATCCTACAAACCAGCTTCTGCACATACCACCTACAACTTCTTTCAAGAAAATAAAAAAGGATCTATTAAACACAAACACACCGTAACACATATCACCATGTAAAATGAAGCATTAAAGCAAAGGTGGCAATTAATACAACCTTTACAGTCTTTTTTTTAAATGTGCAGAAGTAATAGAGAATATCTCTCCTTATACTAATGAACTCAGTCCACCAAGTCCCACATACACCTCTCATTGACAACAGCAGTTTTGTTGTGCTTTGGAAATGTCTTACTTCAAAAGCATTTCAACTTGATGTGGCCATTTAACAAGTGAGAGAATTCATAGAGTTTAGAGGTATGCTACACTAAACTCAAAGCAGCATGTTAAAAACAAAGGCATCTAATTTTTCTCAGACATAAATAATAAAACAAAACAGGAGTTGCATGCAAATTTAGTAACATAAAATTTAAGGTGATAAACAGAATGGAGGCTGGCTTCTTGTTTAGTATTCCTTAGTTATCACCATAATTGCTGCATGTCTGTCATCACTAGCAAAAGAAAAAAGTGTCTTTCTCAGCTGCTCCCCTGCTTGTTTTGTTCGCTGTATTCTTGTAAAGTGGGAGAAAATAAGTGTCATTTAATGAATAGTGCTATTCTTTGTCTGACAGCTTCATATCTGTTAGGTGTAGGAGGCCTAGTACTTTCTTTTTCTGATAATGTTTTTGACAGTGTGCTAAATTCCTCCCCCCAAAGGCCAGCATGTATATTCTGCTAAAAGGGGCTTCATCTATCCTGAATGGGTGCCCTCTTTTAACCCCCTTCAGCTTCTGTTCTTACATTAATTGAGCTGATCAGATTGAGCATATGAATTTGTCTTTGATGTATTCGTATGTTTAGTTGACGTTGCTCTCTCTCTCATTGGCAGCGGACAGAGCTCTCAGACAAATAGGACTGTTGCCATGGTAACAGGCAATAGCTAGGGATCTCTTGAAAAATATTTTTATTTCAAAATTCAAACTGGAAAATTCTCACTGGATATGGTTCTCAGTTCTAAACGTGTCATATCTAATGATGAATGCAATTAGGAATCCCACCAGTGTTTTAAATAATAAATTAGCCTAATTTTCTAGGCCTGGCATGATGACATACAAATACTAAAAAGGCGTCTTCTTTTTTAAAATCCATGACAAAGGACTTATTAATGACTTTTGTTCTTAGGATTTCAAATTAAAACGGATGGTAGGCTAATGATAGCGCTTTCTATCTGCTGAAAACCACAGGCCTAGAGGTAAACTTATTATTTTTTTTTAAGAAAACACTTCAAGCTGCTCTGATATTTGGTTATTTCATTAAAAAAAAAAGCAGGTGTAGAAATTCTTCTATAAATGTTGAAAGCTCTAGCAGTTGGTAAATCTCAGTGGATAAAAAATGCCCATAGCCATTTTTAATTACTGAGCATGAAAAAAAGGGATGGATGGTAAACATAAGTTTTATAGATCACTATCATCTTACAATGAAGTTTTCAAATTCTTACTATTTTATTTGCTATATGAGGAAAAATAGAAATAAATATTCAATATATAATACAAATCATAATTATTTTAAAACTTAATTTATTCATGAATATACAATTCCAGTTATATTAATTATTGTTTCTCTTGATGTGGGGCTCAGAGAACAATGAAAATCACTGCACAGTTAGAGAGTCTCAAGAATCTGATATGCATAATCACATTATAAAGAGAGTTATTAAAAAAACCAAATTTTTCTATTCCTCTTTATTTTAAGCATTTTTCAGTTATTTGGCATCTGTTATTCACTGTCATAGGGCAAAATGTAGATTTTAACTTTTTTGTATTAACTGATTGGCAATGGTACTACGTTCTTCACTTTTGAGTTAAAACAGTCAATATAATAAAACCAAGCAAATCCATGTGTATTTTGGGTTTGGCTAAGTAAATCAATCTTACTCAAACTTTAGAATGTCAGCACACAAAATAACCAACAGAGATTAAATTAAATCCAAATGGTAATGAGTGTCTCAAGTACGTGAATATTCCCATGTTAAATATGGCTTTACATCTGTACATGTAAAAAGTTTGTTTAAAGCAAAAGAGAAAAAAAGCTAAACCTATATTGGTAGTGACTAAGTTCTACTTTTTCATCATTACTCCTCTCTGTATAATAATTTTGTTACTATGGTCAAAATAAGGTAGGACTATTATGATTTTTATTGTAGGTTATGTTACTAAATCATCTGAAATAGTAATTTATCCCTCAAAAACTGAAGTGCAATTTTTTCTAGAACACCAAAAAACAAAAAACAACAACAACAAAAAACCACCTTGTTATATGAAAAACTGCAGGGGACTAGCAAAGAACATCTACGCTTCTATTGGTAAATGAACATTTCTTCCCTTAACTATATTTCTAGTCTATTTCATCGAAAAACCCACAGTGAAGACAGTAAATCCAAATTGACTTCAGAGTTCACATGGATATCTGTGGCCTCCTGAAGCTTTCCTGGAAGGTGAGCACATACCTGGGAGGTCGAGGCTTGCCCCTCATTCCCACCTGGCTCTCCTGAGGGATAGCCACTCTGTTCACAAAGAAACAGTCAACTCTGATAAAGGGGATATATTGTTCTTCCTTAATAAGACTTAAGTTGTTTTCCTACGTTGGGGACATATATCTTCTTTGTCCTTTTTTCAGAACGACTAATGACAAAGTTAAAATTTTCTTTTATTGTTTTTTTAAATTCAAGGTAATTAATTCTTAATACACAAAAGCCAAAAAATATCTTGAAAATGTCCCTTCATCCCCAAAGCTAACCAACCTTAAGAGAACTGCCACTTTAAAATCAATAATTGGTTATACATTCTTTCAGACCTCTTTGTATTGAAACCATTTTGAAAGCATCTCATTTCATTTACCTGCTACCTTATGACCCATCATAATAATTGATGCAAGAAAGGAAAGAGAGTAGAAAAATTTTTCTATTTTGTTCCTATGTCTAAATTAGATAGTAATGCAAAGTAATACTGTTTCACCTTTCAATCATCAACAGCCACAATCCTGGAGCAGGAAGGAAGTAAACTCAGGCGGTTCCGTCCCCAACACTCACAACCCTCTCACACTGGAAATCACAATCTTCCATATTCTTCCAGTCTTCCAGGGTCTGGAAACCACTTTGTTGATGTGACTAACAATCCAGAAGTTATAGTGTATACTCCTCACTGGAGTCCCTTATTGTCATGTTGGGTTGTAAAATAAAAGCCCTGCCTTAAGTGCTTAAAATATTTTGAAAATACAAAGCACGATGATGTCAATTTCCTCTCTTGTTTGACACTGCACAGATCTACTCCAAATACAGAGTGGCTCATTGACTATGGTGCTCAAGGCTTAAATCAGATACACAGTTGTCCAGCAAGCCAAAATGAAGGCAAAGCACGTTGTTACTGAAACCTATGCTGCATCCCCTAACTCCAGGGACATAAGTTAAAGACAATTTACCTCAGAAAATGTAAGGCAGCACAGGGCAGTGGAAAAAGACCTGGATTGGGAACCAGAATGACAGGGTCAGACATTTCTCACTAGCACCCAGACCTTAAGTGACCTTCCTGAGTGATTATGTCTTCAGCTGTAAAATAGGGATCGCAATATCAGCCCTCTTCCTAGGGTTATTATGCAATGAAAATAAGATAACACATACGAATGTGCTTTAAAATACATGTAGATTGTACTTAAACCCTCCATTCTCTATATTTTAAAAATTAGAATCAAGCATATCAATTTTGCCATGGAAGTAACATTTCTCCATAAAATCCTCAAATTTTACTTATCATACTTGTAACTAACTTAGTTTTATAATGTCACATTAAAATACAAATTAATTTTTAAAACATTATTTTACTGTGAAAATGGTTTGTTTTAGAAAGCATTTAACTTAAAAAATGTCTGATTCCTATATGTCATTTTTTTGGCAATAAAATATGCTTTTGAATTAATTTAGAAAGTAAGAGAAATTAGAAAGAGATAGTCAAAGGCAAAAATTAAATGTCCTATGATTCAGCAAATTATAATTAAATAAAAGAGCCATCTATAAGAATTTATTTTGATATAAATTTCTAGTTTTAATATTTCACAAAATGATTATTTAAATCATTAGATTTATCATTAGTACTTATGCCTATTACAGATTTATATAAACATGTATGTTATATCTATATACATATAACAGATATATAATAAGAAAAGATGACTATAAATATACAAAACACTCCCTCAATTGTAAATAGAGTATATTCTAAAAATTTATTACTAAATTGCTTGTTAAAAACTTGGGATATATTTCCTCGTAGAAACAATATTAATATGATGTGGTGGGCACAGGCCGCCTCAGAAAAAAAAATCTGTTTGACCCATAATTTACCATAGAGATTAATAACCAAACATAGAGAAGAATTTCCTATAGAAAATACACATCTGCCCTTGCTGGTGACCCCAGGTTCTTCCACCAATTATCAGAGAGTCAGAAAGGGTGAGTGCCACAATGGGCTGAACTCTGAGAGTATAGAAAGCAGATGCCAATTTATGTACTTTTAGAGGAAAAACCAAACTCAGATGATCAAGAACAGAAAGAAAAAATGATGGCAATGATTATATATGCTATTTTCTGGTACATAATAAAGGATTAATAATTATTAGCCAAAATAACATTAAATAGAAGAACTAAGCAAGCTGGAATTTGTGGGACATGAGAGGAGGTTGAGGAATTAGGATAGGACCAGGAACGGTGGCATTGTGGCAGCAGCGGTAGGTGGCGGAATGTCTTTAGGGAACCTAGGAGGTGTAAGAAACAGACAAAGTGATATGGAACTCAAAATGATATGATTGTAGTTCAGAGAGTATTGATAAGCCGTGATGGAAATGATTAGGATCATCTTGACTGAAATCTTTAAGAGGAATGTTTCCTTCTTGGCAGTACCCCTTCTTGTCCTCGCAAAGACTGTCCAGGTTTAGCTCTAAATCGACCCAAGGGCAAAATGAGAAGCACCACGAGGAACCAAGGGGTAAGGGAGATACTTTTTTGTAGATGGCAGTGCCAGAGTTGGTATTGGGGGAGAAGGGAAACAAGTCCAAGTGCAATGACTGAAAAGGAGATGGAGGCATGGATACCCAAAGCCATGAGCTGTTTGTGAACATTTGTGATCTAAGTGACAAAAGTGAGAAAGACTCAAGGGAGATGGATCTCTCTCTCCTTCTGTGAGATCCTCACTTGGCTCTTAGGACATCACATTCTCCTAGTTTCTCCTTACTCCACTGACCATTCTTTCTCAGCGACCTAACTGGATCTTCCTCCTCCCAGCTTCTCAATGTTAGAGTGCACAGGGCCTCAGATCTCAATCAAGATGGTCCTAATCAGTTCCATCATGGCTTATCAACACTCTCTGAACTATGATCATGGCCACAATAACTCGAACTTCAATCTCTCATTTGAGTTCCATATTATTGTGTCCATAGCCTACTCCTCCTAGATTTCTTAAAGCCATCTCTAATGTAATATATACAAAACAGAATTCTTGACTTTTCCCCCAAACGCAATCCTCTCCCATGTTTTCTCATTTCAATAAGTCATACCCTCATTCACACAGTTGTTTGGGCCAGTAGCCTGGGAGATATCCTTGATTCATTTCTCTCACATCTCACACTCAATCCATCAGCAATACTTCAAGTTGTATTTTTCATATGGTTTAACTCAGTATCTTCAAAATAGCTGCCAAAGTCCAACCACTTCTTACCACCTCCATCAACCTAATTCTCTGTGGAACCACTGTTGCAGCATTCTAATTTTTCTCTCTCATTCTTTTCACTCTTATAGTCTATTCTTCTCATAGCAATCAGAACAATGTTTTAAAGATGTAATTCACATTACGTTGCTTCAAGCTCGATACCCTCCAAAGACTTCTTATCACTCAAAATCAGTGCCTTGCTATGCAATCTGGCCTCTGGTCATCTCTTTGCCCTCCTCTCCTTCCTCTCTCCCCTCACTCATTTAGCTCCAGTCATAATGGTCTTCTTGTTCTTTCTGGACCATGTGGAGCTTGTTCCTGTCTCTGAACAGACTGAGATGTGCTGTTCCTTCTGCCTAATGTGTTCTTTCCCAGAAATATTCATAGCTTGCACCCTCAGGTCACACAAATATCACTTTTTCGTAGATTCCTTCCCTGGCTACCATACCTGTACCTAGAGAGTCACCTATCCTCCATAATTTTCTGTGCTTTACTTTGATTCATAGCCTTTATTACTACCTGGCATTATGTTATATATTTATCAGTTTATTGTCTACTCTATAATATGAATGTAAGCTTTATAAAGGTAAGGATTTTGCTTTCTACTGCCCCACCTCCAGCCTAAAATAGTCCTGATGCAGTAGGTACTCAGGATATATATATGTTAATTGCTTATTTTGACATCGTAAATCTTTTGTTTTACAATGGAAAATATTAATCATTCATATTGACACATAAAAATCATCTTTTACAGAAGAAAAATGTTATGTTACATGGCTTTTAATTCATCTTTCAGAATATGATTTGCATGATTATTTTTCTTATAGTCTTTTTCAAAACTAGTTGAATTTTTCAAAAGCAGCTAAGACCTTTAAAAGTAAGTACTTTCTAAATTATACGCTAGTAGGAAAAATGAAAAGGCTGACAAATTCTTTACTCTTATATTTATAAAATGTGTTCTGAGATTTAAGAAGTAATTATGTAACTCTTCCTACAGAAGTTTTGTTAAATAATTTACTATTTGACAGTTTGTGTCACAGTTTTTCACACTATATCTGGAGCTATGAATGAAACTATAAAAGGCCCATGACTATGATCTAAAGCAGAAGTTCCAAGAGTAGGGTAAAGCAGAAATCTTGAGGGTAAAAAGTTTATATTAATGGGTTAAGTACCATAAAGTTATTGGCTATCTAGGAGAAGTATTTTAAATAACTTCCAAAATCCTTCAAGAGTTATAAAAGTGAACACTGCATTTTGTTCTTTATAACATGAACTCAAAGTCAGTGGCATGAACACCACTAACAAAAGAACTATGAAGAGTGCTGACTTTGTGCCAGGTACTATTTTAAGTCTTATATTTGATAAACTCATGTAATCCTTGTAACAACCTTATAAAGTAGCTCCCATATACAGATGAAAACACTGAGGCATTGAAAGATTGGCTGTTCAAGGTCACATCAGAAGGCTGCAGAGCTAAGATTTTGAACCTAAGAAATCTGGCTCCAGAGCATATAAACTTAACCTCCATGTAGTTACACTAAATGCACTTCGTTCCATAATTCTGCCCACAAAATGTATTTCAGTTAGCGAAACAGAGGTTTCTATATGTAAAGTTAAATGTGTATAATCCCTAGTAAAGTAATATTTTATAATAAAAATTAAGATAAAATGATTGTAACACAAAATTTCATTATTAAATTTATTTCTTAAATTCCAAAAACAAATAAACAAACAAATAAACAAACAAACCTATGGACATCTTACCAAAACACAGATATTATTGTAAATTAGATTTTTCATAATGTGGACAGGTCAAAAATCATGCAAAAAATTTCAATAGGCATGGTGATAAAGAATCCTACTTCTAGGGACTAGAAAACTACAATTTTATTGACCTTCCCCCCAGTTTTCTAACAACTTTGAGATCATTCTCATTGAAAAGTAAAAACTAATGAGATAAAAAAATATATTTCAGGCTTTAAAACTTAAAAAAAAAACAAAAACCAGAATACATACATACTAAGCCACAAGAGGCACAGACTTCTTAAACCATCTACCTTTAATATTTTAAATTTCTATGTCATTGGTGTGTTCTCCTGTTTTAGAGGACAACATAAAAAGACCAAAAAGTAATAGTTTGCAATAATGTAAAAGGTGCCCAAACTACCAAAAACTAATCAAAGTTACCCATATATAAACTATATATATTAAATATATAAGCTAATAATTTAAAAATCACCATAAACTTCCTATATGTTAGACTGTCCAACACTCTGAATTCTACGGGCATGCTTTGCACTCCAGCTGTAGCAGTAAAATTACTGAAACTGTAATTCTCTTAATATTTAAATAATATATTAAAATTTAATTTTCAGCACCTGGAAGAATCTGTTTGTGTGCCAGCAAATGAGGTAGCTGGGCCTGGAGCTCCTATACATATGGGACTCAAAAACAACCTATCACAAATAATTACTAAGCTAGAGCAGCTGTAGTCACCACAGTAGTCATTTAAAAATCAGGTCAAAGTTGCCTGAATTCTTTTCCATTTTCAAGATACTGTGTGCATAAATTCTGTGAAATTTATCTTTTTATATTTTCTGCATTTTGTAAATTATTTATTTTTTACTGGTAATTGTATATTGGGGCCCAAGGAGCAGCAAGGGCATCTTGTGAATTTTTTTTTTTTAAGTTGGGCTTGTTAAAAGAAATTAAGCTCTTGATTTCTCAGATTCTTTAACTGGCTGATATGAATGTGCTGATCCAATAGCATATGTATTTGTTAAATCTGTTTACAGGAAGGATTATATATTCTGTAGATAAACAAACAAAAAATGATAAAGTATATTTATTGCTGTATGTATAAAGCTTTCTACACACATTGTGTATATATTAAAATGGGCCTAAATGTAACTACATGTACACATCATTAATAAGATGTTCTTCAATGTATTCTCTTCACATTTTTCAAATCATGATGCCATCTAATCCATGTGTAAAAGAAAATTTTAAATTTTCATTTGTTAAATTTGAACAAATTACTGGAGGAGAGGACTAGTCAATTAAAAATTCTAAACATTTTATATTTTAGACTTCCATTCACACCTAAGAAATAATACCATTTTAAAGAATGTCTTCTATGGCTACAATTCCTAAATTCACTACCCTCTCTGGAATTAGGTGGATGTTACATCTCTTCTCTTCCATCTTTCAGCATTCCTAATGTGCTTACTGAGAAACAAAAACTCGAGAGAGATTGGGACATCTTAGGTTTTTTCCAATCACTTTAGTGAGATTTCCATTGCTTTATCCCAAAGCCATAGATAAAAAGAAAGTTCATTTGGAAAGTATATTAAGTAAAAGGATGGCGATGGTAATAAATTCCTTTCAAATAGAAATTTTAATTGCTTTGAGTTAGTTTTAGATTTCTAATCAGATTCTTGGATATGGAAAAAGGTCTAAGTGTCTGTTTTTGTAAAGCATCGAATGACATCCTACACCTGATATTTCAAAAGAAAATAAATTAAGATTTTTTTTGTTGTTGGAGGAAAAGATGGGGATTAGGGAATAGGAAAAAAATGTACCAAGAATTTATACACTATTACCTTCAATCATTTTGATGCAAGTCATTCATACCACCACCATGCTAACAAGACATCCAATTTACTAAACAATGAATACTGAAAATACATTTAAAAGGTACAAATGACTGTCCAAAGAATGACACTGAAAAATATTAAGTAACAGCTCTACCTCAAGATAAGCCTCACCATTAAAGAGTTTTAATGAAGAGAGCCTTCAAAGGCTAAATCAGGAGGCATTGATTAGATTGCCTCTAACTTTGTGTTTTGACACCTTCGTCTTTCGTGGCATTATATTGTCTCTGTGCATCTTACAAAGGAAGCATTTTACTAGGCCCACACAAGAACAGGAGACAGCAACGCTTATAAAAGAGACTGTCAAGGGTGTGAGCCAAAATGGGTCTCATTTGGATTTCAAGTGAAGAAAACTCCTAATGCATTTCATTACAATGTATGCGAACCTCTGAAAAGAAGGATGGATTGGGATTCTCATCCCTATTAATTTATTGAAATGGATTCAGTTTTTTTCTTGTATATCAAGAGAGACCATGTGTTTCAAGCAAGGTAACAATATTATACTCCCAATAACCAAATATGCTATGATTCAGTATGCCCTTCTGTGAGATAAAGAGGATGCAATTTTCCTGATAATTGGGATTTGAGTTTAAAAATAAATCCTACGATAGCATGGCAACAAATAAATATTCTTTGTTACTATCAGTTTTAAAGATATGATCAAGCTGCTGTACAACACAGGGATTGATTCAGCCTTTGTTACCAGCACAGGCTTTTTACCATTTGAAATCCTATTTTTTCCGTTACTACTGTCATTCACATATTGACTTTTTATTTCATTGAAGAATTGTGTGCATGATGTAATTAGGATAACACCAATGAAAGTCATATTTTATTAAAAGATAGTAAAAATAGAATGAGACAAAGTCAGAGCATTTTAAGTACTACATTGTAATCTCTCTCTCTCTCTCTCTCTCTATATATATATATATATATATACATATATATATATATATATATACACACACATATATACACTTTACTTCAATGAGAATGCTCTAGTCATCAAGACACCCACTAGGTAATTCATGGTTAAAAAAAAGAGTACCTATATTTGGCTGATTTGCCAACTTTATTAGAGGGATACCCACCATCCAAAAATTTCAATTCTTAACCATAGAGAAATGCCATGATCTAATGCTCTTAGACATTCTAAAAATTTCATAAATCCACAGGATTACAAATATAAGACATATGCTCTCACTGCTCTTTAACACCATTAACATTTAGAGATGACTGATTATGTTATACCAATAACATTCAGTGAATTCAAAGCTGATCTATTTTTTATGTAAATCATACAACCTGCTAGTCAAATTAAAGGTTAAATATACATAAAGTCTTAGAATAAAATAGAGATAATCTTTCACATAGAACATGGACCCATGATATACATACTGAGATGTAAAAGGAACCATGGATTCACAGGTTGCTTACTAATTAAATCCAGAAAAACAGCATGAGAATGTCCTCCTTATTTTGTTATACATTTTATTCCAAATGGGAATAATATATCCACAGCTAAGTAGAATTACAAAATATAGCTAGAAAACACAATTGGAAATAAATGTACAAACTTGGAAAGAACTCTCTATAAACAAATTCATATTGATCATTTAAATTTTCCCACAGATATCACTATAAAATAGGTACAGTAAGAAGAGTACATGTAAACCAAATATTCAGATGTATACAAACATGTTGATATGTGTGTATGAATATATTCTTTAAGCAATAGAAAACTACATACAAAAATTCTAACAGAAAATCTCAATTAACTTTATTACATGATTATTTTTATAAGAAAGTTTATGCATCTCCCTGTGGTATATACCATGGAGGAATTTTTTATAAATTGTAATTAAATTAGAATGATGCATGTTTCTTATTTTTATCTTGACAGTTCTTGTATTCTCAAGCAGAGCCCATTACATACAAATATACAGCAGCTTACTTGTTGAATAATGTATTTCAAGTGTGTAAAATTGCAGGGGAGTTGCCTAAGATCCACCCGTGAATACATATTTTGGCCTTAATTTTCATCACTGCATTTCTTCATCAGAATATATTTCATAATCTACTTACAAAGCAGTTAAAGTCAGATTTTTTTTGGAACATAACAAAGGTAATAATACCATCTTTATGCTAGAAACTTTATAACATTCTGAATAAAACTGACAAGTATAAAATTTCGTGCCATAAAATAGGTGATATACTTATGTTAATTCACCTTTTTAAAGATATTATGTGTTGCTCTGTTTTTTTGACAAGGCTTCCATTCATACTAGAGACATGTTGAAAAACACTATATTTTTTCTCAATAAAGAAAATCACTTTACCCACTATCATGCTTGTTCTGTCTCAATAAAAAATCAATCATCAAATGCTTGCTTCCAAGTTTTACTTGTTAAACTGCCAATTTATGCATACAGTTTGGCTCAGCAGAATTTCACTCAGCATCATTTCTTTCATTGTAATTTTGTACATCTCATAAAATGTCAAACTTATGGAGTAGGAGAAGTTACAAAAGTTTATATGTGCTTTTAAGCATTTAATGTTTATAGTTAAAATATAGTGGTAGGATATAGTTCCAAACCATCATTTTTAAAGAAAAAGGAAAACTATATCTTTCTGTGATTTTTCAAAGTAATAAAGGCCCGATTGATCCCACTGACTAAGGCAATTGAATCGGTTGTCTAAATGGTAGTAATGTCAATGTCAGATATGTGGTTATCTTTTCATCTGGTCCCATTCTTGAATGTAAAAATCGGATGTTTGAAGGACATTTCACTGACCTGTTATGGCCTCTACGACTCTCAAACACAATACTAGTATTCCTTATATAAGTGCCACATTTTGGATAAAAACCGTTTCATCAATGATGCCTTTGCGACATCTGGCGGTCCTTAGGATATATAAAAATTACTTTTTGTTTTTCCAAATCTATTGGTACTTGAAATTCCAGTCCAAAAGCCTTTGATACCCCCTAGCGGGGGCACAAAAGCACTCTGGCCTGTAAGCTAGGACGTGGACTACCATGAATCCATATGGTGCAAAAGGTCACAAATCTTGAGATGTGGTGACATCATGACAATAAGACACTCTCTAGACAGAGGCTAACCATTTTGAATATAAAAAGGACCCCGATCACATGTTCCCACACATTTAAAACTATAGAGAAAAAAGGAATATGCTAAGTGCTCTATGCAGAAACTGAACACTGTGTTTGAGGGTACCTATAGTTCTCACACTTAGGAAATGCTACCCAAAGATTTCCGGCTAGATTGCTGTAAATGATCTAAGAGTTCAGGTTTTTTATAAGTTGATGTTTAGTAAATGTTAATAAGCGGGCTGGCTAAATGTTAATAGCGAAGTGTCTAAATCACAAGATACGTATTTCGAAGCAATCTTCGGCTCTTTTTAAAATGATTAATCTAGCTGTACTAAAACTTGTTCTCCATGTTTCTGCCTATATTTATATTTCCAGCAAAGCACAGAAGTTGAATATTACTTTATGCAAAAGAAAAAACTACCCTTTGGATTTTTATTCTTGTTCTATAGGCAATTTAGGATGAGAAAAGGAGAAATAAAAACTCATTTCCATCTCTCCACCACACTCTCTACAGGTATATTTGTTGTCCACATTGAGAAATCATGACTTTGTTAATCCTTCGCTCAGTGAAACAGAATTACAGGTACTATAAAGTTGGTTTTTCATTTGTTCTGAGTCTTGGTGAAGTAGCACTCTTGACAGTAATAAGATCAAATTCAAATGTTTTGATTACCCATTTTCAATCTTCTTTTCAGATATTTGTCTGAAAATTTATATTATTTTGAATATTAACTAATATTTTCAAGAGGTTTTCCAGAGAAAAGAACTCGTGTCTTTCATATTTTGTTTTATAATCAATATTTAATATGTATCTCATTTCTGATTCTTCCGAGTGATTAAAAGTTATAGGCAATCACCATAATAGTGAATTCACTTCTGATACAGTACTTAGGCTCTACTATATTATACACAGATTATTAAGCTGCATTTCATAGATATTTTTGTTTCATAACTGGATCAATTTATCTTAATTTGTAAAGAACATATAAAAACTATCCTTATAAAAATGAGTTTGAATTTACATACAATTGCAAAAAAATTCAGATATTTAAAAATTTCTCAGGGGTCTTCCCTTAGTTACATATTACACTCAAGGTGGCAATAAGTTCTTTGGTAGTATTTATAGATTGAATTTGAAATGGTTATAGATACTTATCTTTTAAAATTATCCATGTTCTCCACTTAACAATACAGAATAAATAGAGATTGATAATGCATTCTCTTGTCATTGTTTAAAAGGATCTTGTTTAATTAAGAAAGTAGTATGATATAAAAAAAATGCAATCATGCATTATTTTTAAAATAAGAGGAAAAAGGTAATATGATCTATTACCACCATATTATTTCCTAATATTTTAGATTACAATAGATGGTTCAATAACTAATAAAGTAAGACTATAGTGAGATATAGTGAGTAAAATAACAATATTTAATCGAATATCATTCTTTGCCCCCAAATGCACTTTGTATAATAAAACATTACACTAGAAGCTAGAAAAATGATAACAGACATACCTTTACAATAATATGACTTAAATATTTTCGAATGTTAAAGCAATAATTTTAATCAAGGGTAATGGCAAATATACAATCCTATTTGTAATTAGATATTAAACCAGCAAAATATGTTTCAAATATGACCACATATAGATATAAAGAAGTCACAATTCTGAAGTAAATTTTATTGTTTTCTTGAGTCTGTCTTTTAGAAATAGATTTGTAAGATGTTACGGAAACATTTTACTATGAAACTTCCAAGGGCCACAACAGGAATGTCAAAAGAAATTCTGCCCTCAACTCTCAATATGAAGAAATGGAAGTTCTGCCACATTATCTAAGTATTTATTATTTTGATTTTTGGAAGGCCATGTTGGAATAGTAAAAAGGAGAACAGACACGGAAAGATTAAGAAAAGTGAGAAAATAAAAGTAAAATAAAGATAAAAGATGTTAGATATGAAGAGCATTGAAGGAGATCCAACATAAGCATAACTGGTATCCCTAAAGAAGAGATTTACACAAATGGAATGGGTAAAATATCCAAAGATATAATGTAAGAAAACTTAACAGAAATAAAGTAAGATTTAAATATATAGGTCAAAAGGACACATTTCCTTTGGAAAACTAACACACAGTGATAGACACCAAGACATATACTGATGAGAGATCTGATTTTTAAAGATGGAGAAAATTATTTTGCCTTTCAAGTAAAAATATCAAGTTGCTGAAGTAAGAAAACATGCTGGTACCAAAGCTATGTACAGAAACAATGACACTGGGACTACAAATTCTTCTGAGGAACAAAGAATTATCCCATAAGAATATACCCAATCAATCTATCATTCGAGAATAAAGGCAACAGACAAAAACGTTTAAGTATGCAATATTCAAGACAGATAACTATCATGATCCCATCTTGAATAAACTGGTAAACTCAGATGAGAGATATATAGAGAATTTATAGCAAAAAGATGGCAACAAGAACTGAATCCATTCAAATATACAACTAAGATTAAAATAACTATCAAAATTATGGTTAAGAAACAATGTAAATGTTAAAACCAACACAATTTTTAAATAATATAAGTAAATATAATAAGATTCTTGATAATAATTGAGAAAAAAGTTGATCTTATAGTGGGTACATTAATTTCTTTATCTTCTATATGGGAAGTCAAAAGATATCCTTTAATTAAATACAAGCATATTTAAAGGTATAACTGTAAATAATAAAAGAACCAAGATAAATAACACATTCAATTAGTAGGCAGGTTAGAGAGGAAAGGTGGGAGAAAGTTGTAGATAATAATTTTATCATTGTTCATTGTGGGGGTAGTCAGTAGATGATAATAAAGAAATGTGATTAAATATGTTATTCAAAATTGTAGTTATAGAGAGCAGTTATTAAAACAACTAATAATAGCAAAGAACTACTTGCAGGGGGAAGCCGAGTGGCTGGAGGACTTGGAACGGAGCCTTAGCTTTTCCTATTCATCTATTTGTGACTTGATTTTTACATTACAGCTATGGTTTCATTTATGCAAGATAAATACTTTTTAAAAGTTGAGAGCATCTAACATATCCTCAATATGAGTCTTAATAACAAAATACAAAACTGATCATGTTGGTTCCCCCACCCATGTTGACTCACTAAAACATTCTTCATTTGAGGTTCCAAAAACTTCAAGCACTTCATAACCTATGGCAATTTTTGTCTATGACCTCACGGAGGACTGCTCTCCACAAAGCATGCTTTATTTCTTCCACTCTCAGCTCCTCTCAGTTCCTTAAAATGTCTGCGCTTCCTCTTGCTACCAGGCCTTACCTCTGCTATATAATTTTCTATGTTGTGAATCAAATAGCATAAAATACAGTTAGTTCTACTATTATTCATTTAAGGCCTTGAACAGTTTCTGATATATATTAGGCACACATAAATATTTGTTGAATTAATGAAATCGAGTAGCATTAAGGAAATCATCACATCATAATCAGATTATTTCGAAAGCTAGAATTAACCAAGTGAAGCTCTGTCAATGCCACCTTTATATTAACAACTGATAGAGTGACTTCTCAACAGTGTCCATATTATTTTAAAATGTAGAGTTCTGGGTCTGGGGAAGATAAAGTAAGTCCACTGCTTACTGTGCAACAGTGTCGGGTAAATTTCTGCTAGCTCAAATATTTCTTGTTACTCCACCCATGAGCACTGCTAGGAATGAAGAACTGCATGACGGTAGAGACTTAAGGTCTGAGAGCAGTCAAAATCTGTAGGACACAACTAAAGCAGTGCTTAGATGGAAATTTATAACATTAAATGCTTGTAGTTAAAAAGATCTGTAACCAGTAATCTAAGCTTCCACCATAAGAAATTAGAGAAAAATCACACTAAAGGGAAAGAAAGGAAACAGAGTAGAAACACTAAATGGAAAACAGAAAAAAAGAATAAGTGAAATCAAAAGTTGGCTCTTTAAAAAGATCAATATAATTGATCAACTTCTACTGACTCCAGAGAAAGAGAGGGAAAGAGGAAGGGAGGGAGGGAGAGAGAGAGCATGTGTGCATGTCGGAGAATTTACTACAATCAGAAATGAAAATGAAAATATCATTGCAGACTCTACAAGCATTAAAGAGACTACTACAGGACTACTACAAGCATTACAGGACTACTACAAATGACTCTATACATATCAATTTGACCTTTTAGGTAAAATGGACAAAGTCCTTAAAACACAACCACAATTCATTTAAGAAGAAATAGATAACAGGAATAGATATATATCTTAGGGAAAATAAATTCATAGTTATAAATCTTCCAGAAAGAAAAGTCTAGGCCCAAATAGTTTCACTAGTGAATTGTACCAAACCTTTAAGGAAGAAATAATACCAATTCTACACAATCTCTTCCAGAAACCTGAAGAAGAAATACTTCTCAACTCACTCTATGAGGCCTACTTTACCTGAGTAGTAACCAAAGACATTATAAGAAAACAACAGAATAGTATCTTTGATAAACATAGACAGAAAAATCCTCAAAAAATATTAATAAATATTAACACTGAGTCAAGTGATGTGTAGAAGACATAATACATCACTAACAAATAGAGAATGTCCCAGGGATACAAGTGATGCTCAACATTTGAAAATCAATCAGTATAATTCACTATATTAACAAGGTAAAAAAAAAAAAAAAAACCCACATGATTATATCAACACATGAAGGGAAAGAATGTGACCAAACTTAATATCTAGTCATGAAAAAAAAAATCATAGCAAAGCAGAAATAGAGGGAACTTTCTTAACCTGAGAAAAGGCATATACCAAAAAACTACCATTTAACAATTGTTTAATGGTGAAAGACTGAATGCTTTCTCTCTAACAAAGGAATAATGAAAGATGTCTGCTATGTCCACTACTATTTATCATGTTATTGGAAGTCATAGCTGAAACAATAAGGCAAATCAAAGAAATAAACTTATAAATATTGTAAAGGAAGAAATGACACAGTCTCTATTTGTAGGTGAGCTGATTGTCTATATAAAATATATCACACATTTCACCAAGAGAAGTCCAAAATGGTTATGCTAAAAACTAGCCACTTTCCAGAAAATAAATTTCCTATTGCTGTTCCCAGAATGAAATATGAGAAGTAAAATAAAAACTTCACAACCTACCTTTTTAAAATCCAGCTTTTTAAATCATGTGTAACTATTGTACATGTTTGATGAGTATTAATATATCTAGTTGTACAATTTTCCCTCATTACTACTCCATATGAATTTAGAATCAGTTGTTAGGTTCTCCACTTCTTTGTTCCCCCACATTCTGTAGGGGTATGAGTATTAAAACTGAATTAAGTTTGGAAAAATAACATTTATGATATTCAATTTTCCTATTTAGGAATATGTTACATTTCTCCATTTTTTTCAACTTCTTTTAAATATTTCAGTAAAATTTTACATTTTTCTTAATATTGATTCAGCAGTTTCTCATGGAACTTATTCGAATGTGGATTATTTTATGATTTTTATTGCTATCGTTATTGCTATTTTTCATGTTTTAAGTTTATTGCAACTATGTGGGGAGCTATTAACCTCACACATTTACTTTAAAACTAGCTTTATAATTAATATCAATTCTAAATGTTTCTCAGATTAATTTTATATGAAAAATATATCAAAAAATAATTACTTTATTTTTTTTCTTCCCAAATTATACTTACATTTCCTTTCTTACCACAGCAGTTAGGCCCTAAAGAACAGTGTTGAATAAAAGTTGATATCAAGCCATGTATCCTATTCTCATTTTAATAAGGTTGTCTCTCATATTGTGATGATGATGATAATGATGATGATGATCAAGTTTAAAAAAAAGTCTTCCTTCAGTTTTAACAAAATATTTTCATTAGGAATTGTGTCGGATATTATTGAATACCATAGTTTGACTTACTAAATTATTGCATGGCTTTTTTACTTAACCCTGTCATGTTGCCACCATATTTTAAATAATCATTGCCTTCCTGGTATAAATCTAACTTAATTGTATTGCATTATATCCTTGTGTCCTACCGAACTTGATTTTCTCATGTGTTACTTAGTATATTCTCATTTCTAGTTATTATTGATAGTTGCCAATTTTTCTGGAAACCTATCTTTACTAGGCTTGTTTCAAAGTTATATAGGTTTTATAAAATAATTGAGTTTCTTTCTCTATTCTCAAAAAAAAAAAAAGGTCAGATAGCATAAGAATTATTTTTTTGAAGGTTTAGATCCACTTGTATGATAAAAGGTAACATTTCATATTTTCAAATGCTTAGATGTTCTCTTCAGGTTCATACATAGTTTTGGTAAATTTTGGTGATTTGACTTATATTTTTTTTTAGAAAAGTGTCCAATATATCAAACATTTGTATTTATTTGAAAGTGAATTTCTAATTTTTAAATCTCTACATCTACTGTCATCCTATTTGTATTCATTCTATTTTCTCAAATTTAGTACTCCTTCCTTTTTATTGATGTAATTTGTTGATATATTCATCATTTAGCCCTCAAAATATTATCAGAAACAACAGAGGCTAGAAGAAAGGGAAATGACATATTCAAAGTGCTAAAAGAAGAAAACCATCATCCAAGAAGTCTGTATACAGCAAAACTATCCTTCAAAAATAAATGCAAAGTAAAGCCATTTGTAGATAAATCGACATAAAATTTCTTGCTGGCATACTGCTCTATTGGAAACATTAAGGAAGTCCTTCAGTTGAAAAAGAATGCTACCAGATAGTAACTAGATTACAAAGGAGAAAAAAAAAAGAGCACCAAAAAAGGTAAATATATGGGGCAATAATTTTAAAATACTAAATATTCTTACTCTTTCCTTTATTCTTTTCTCAACTTCTTTAAAAGACATCAGATTGCATAAAGCAATAATTAGAACTATATTATTGAATTTAAAACATATATAGGATTAATATGTATGTCAATAACACAAAAGAGAAGGGAGGGAATGTAGTAATACTGGAGCAAAGTTTCTATATTGTACCAAAATTAATTTAGTATCAATCTGAAGTAAATAGGAAAAAGTTATATATTTTAAGATCTAGAGCAACCACAAAGAAAATAACTCAAAAAATACTAAAAATCAAGTTGAGGGGTTAAAATATTCTAGAACAGAACAAGTCTTGTTCTGCTACCAAATTGCATTACCATGCTAAAGGAGATTCAATACATGCCCTTAATTTCCTTTTTTAAATTAATTAATTAATTATTTTATATTTAAATTAAAGTTGACATTCAATAATATTTTATATAGTTTCAGGTGTACAGCATAGTGGCGAGACATTTATATAATTTATGAAGTCATCCACTTGATTAGTCTACTACCCACCTGGCACTATACATAGTTATTACAATATTATTGACTATATTCCCTATTCTATACTTCACATATTCATGACTATTTTGTAACCACTAATTTGTACTTCATAAACATGCCCTCAATTTCATAAGGCTTATGTTTGAACACAAAAAAAACTTTTAGTTCTGAAAATGCTCTATTCTTTTTCCCACTTTAGAGTCTGTATATACCTAATCTTTGGCACTGAAAAATACTATCCTGGTTTTCCTTGATATTGTAAATAAAATGTTTGGTTGAATTAACTTATGATACTTTCTTATCTTATACTGCAATGGTTATTTTAGCTGAATTATTTATACAAAATTATTACAGAAAAATTTTTGTCCATATATGAAAATTAATACAAACATGAATTTTATTAGTTAATATGGCCATTCAATGTATTTCATATTTTCACAACACAGGGTACCTGAGTATACTTTTCTTACATCAATTTAAATCCATAGAAATGGAAGAAAATAAAACAGTCTGAATGATTAAGTTATTAAAACTAATGCAGTACTATTGCAAGAAATTATAAAACATTAATTACTCTGACAATATGTAAAAGAGTTCATGATGAATATATACCATTGATCTTTAGCTACTCTAAAAGGCACATAGAGTTATACTGTTCTAACTTGTAGTATCAATTATAAGCATTAGTTAAGTTCCTTAAGTTTGTGTAGTGGGAAAAAGTAAAATTCAGCAAAAGTTTTTATTTTGCAAAATACAAATGGTATAATTATTCACTAGTGCACTGTATAGCCTAACAAAGGGAAAGGCTTGAGGCTTATTAAAGTACAAGAGAAAAATACAGTCAATATAGATCTACATATTTACTTTCCATTCTTTTTCATTCTTTCTAAGCATGAATCTACCGATGAATTCCTGATAATTTTAGTGTGATGTTGTTTCTCTCAATGTTTCTTGGTTGAGGGAAAGTCTGTTAATAGCTTGAAAAAGTTTAAATTTCAAACAGAAAATAATAATTTATGCTTATAAGAAAATAGAAAATATTACTTTAATTATTAAAGAGAAATAATAAGTTCATAGAAAATATCTGGAAAAAATGTTTCTGTTCATATACTATAAAAACGTAGTTTAGAAAATGTGTAAAGAGTTTTGTTTAAAATCCCTATGTAAAAGGATCATAAGAAAATACTATAAAAAGTTATATGCCACCAAATTGAACAACTTAGAAGAAATGGATAAATTCTTAAAATCATAAAACCTTCTTACTCTGAACCATGAAATAATGGAAAATGTGAATTGACTGCTCACTAGTAAGAAAATTGAAATAGCAATCAAAGCCTCCTAAAAAACAAAAGTCAAGGCCTAGATGGCTTTACTGGTGGATTCTACCAAACATTCAAAGATTTAATACCTATTCTTCCCAAACTATACCAAAAAATTTAAGAGAAGAGAACATTTCCTAATTCCTTGTACGAGGCCAACATTACACTGATAACAAAACCAGACAAGGACAACACATACAGAAAAAGGAAATTATAGGCCAATATCTCTGACGAACAGGGATGTAAAAATCCTCAACAAAATATTAGCAAACTCAGTACAACAATACATTAAAAGGATCATAAACCATGATCAAGTGGCAAGTGTGGTTTATTTCAGAAGTGCAAAGATGGTTGAACATCCACAAATCAGTCAACATGATACACCACATTAACAAAATTAAGGGTAAAAAGCATATGATTTTCTCAATATATATAGAAAAACATTTGACAAGATTCAATATCCATTTATGATAAAAAAAATTTCTTGATAAAATGGATATAGAGGGAAAGTACCTCAACATAATAAAGGCCATATATGAGAAACCCATCATATTCAATGGTGAAAAACACAAAGCTTTTCCCCTAAGCACAAGACAAGAATGTCCATTTTCACATAGTATTGGAAGTCTAGCCAGAACAATTAAGCAAGATAAAAGAAATAAAAGGCATCTGAATTGAAAAGGAAAAATAAAAATGTAATCATTTGTGGATTATATAATTTCATATATAGAAATCCTTAAAAATTCTACCAAAAAGCTAGTAGAAATAATAAACAAATGTAGTAAAGTTGCAGGGTACAAAATCATTATGCAAAATCTGTTGAGTTTCTATGCATTAACAATGAACTAACAGAAAAAGAAATGAAGAAAACAATATCAGTTACAATTTCAACAAAAGAATAAAATACCTAGTTATAAGCTTAACGAAGCAGATGAAAAAACCTGTACAATAAAAACCGTAAGATATTGCTTGAAAAAACTAAAAAAGATAAAAAGAAAGGGAAAGATAACCCGTGTCCATGGATTGGATGAATCAACATAGTTAAAATGGCCATATTATCTAAAGCAATCTACAGATTCAATTCAATTCCTATAGAAATTCCAACTGTATTTTTCATAGAAATAGAACAAAAACATCCTCAACTTTGTATAAAACCACAAAAGATTCTGAATAAGTAAAGCGATTCTACGGAAAAAGAGAACAAAGCCTCAAGGAGTTATCATATTCTCTGATTTCAAACTATATCGAAAGTGACAGTAATCAAAACAGAATGGTACTGGCAGAAAAACAGACACACAGACTAATGGAACAGAATTGAGAGCCCAGAAATAAACACACACATACATGGCTCCTTTGTCATAAATCAGTTGTCCAAGAACATACAATAGAGAAAGCAAAGTCTCTTCAATAAATGGAGTTAGTAAACTGGACAGTCTCAAGCAAAAGAATGAAATTAGATTACTATACTATACCATACACAAAAAACAACTCAAAATGGATTAAAGATTTGAATGTAAGAGCTGAAGCCAAAAAAGACACAGAAAAAAGCATAGGTGCTAAGCTTCTGGACAAGGGTCTTAGGAATGCTTTTGTGGATTTGATTCCAACAGCACAGGAAACAAAAACAAAAATAAACAAATAGGGCTGCATCAAACTAATAAGCTTCTACACAGCAAAGGAAACCATCAACAAAACTCAAGGGCAGCCAACCAAATGAGAGAGAAGATATTTGCAAATGATATTTCCAATAAGGGCTTAATAGTCAAAGTACATAAAGAACTCATACAGTTCAACAACAAAAACCAAATAATCAAATTTTAAAATGGGCAGAGGATCTGAATAGACATTTTTTTCCCAAGGAAGACATATAGATGGCCAACAGGCACATGATAAGATGTTCAACATCATTATTTACCGGGGAAATGTAAATCAAAACCACAATGATATATCTCAGATCTGTTAAAATGGCTATTATTTAAAAGATAAGAATAACAAGTGTTGAAAAGGATGTCTAAAAGGGAATCCTCATAGACTGTTGGTGGGATTGTAAATTGGTGCAATCACTATGGGAAACAGTAAGGAGGTTCCTCAAAAAATTAAGAATAGAACTACCAAAGTCCTTTGTACCACTGTCCAGACCTGCCTATTCTCTGCCCCCTGGACCTTTAGACTTATCTTGGTCTATTCAAAAACCAGGAAGTTGTAAAATTGGGAGGCCAGCTGCTAAGAGATGGTAGTTCAGGTAGGACAGTCACCAAGAATGGCAGAGCATGATGATATATTATTTAATGTTTTTAAAGTTAAAAAAATGAAATTGCAATGAGAAAAAAAACATATGAATCATTTGGTGTTATGTATTAACTTCCATTTGTATAAAAAGCAAAAATACAAGTTACTATAGGAATTATAGAATAGATCTGGGAATGTCAGACTTACTAAAAGCCATTACATATATTTGACTGAATTTCATTAGAATGTTCCCCATCCCTTTCCCAAATATAAATTACATATTTATTTGAAAGCTTATTGTCATTTTGTTTCAAGACTCTTGATAAAACCACACATTAAACTTGTTTTAGTTGACTTGTTTAGCGATGTACCAATTTCAAAGAAAATTGACTAAAACAAAATAAAAATTGTGATTCCTTAGAGATAAAAAGCACACACGAACAAAAGGCAAAGCAGTTAACTTGGAGTAGAGAATTTCTTTCAGTTAAAAGAAGTGTTTATATAGTTCTTCCATTAAAACACATCTACAGACATTTGTTTATCAGTGAAATCTTTCTGAGTAATACAACTCATGCTAATACACATGTTAAAAAGTAGATTTTCACTACTGATAAAGCTTTAACACAGACAAATTCCATCCTCCATCCTTTCATGTAGTACAAGAGAATAGATTATTTTTAATAAAGAAGAGTAAATAAGCATTAAGAAAAATAAAACAAGAAATAAAGACACTAACATAAATTTTTATGAAATAAAAGAATGCCAAATTTGATTCTTTTTCAAGAAATTTGAATTTTATGAAATAAGCAATATTTCATAGAAGGCTTGGACAAAATTTAACATTTCATTTTGTCTTAAAGACACAAGAGTTGGAATTTTGCTGTTAAAATGTTTATGGATGGGTCTAGTTTGGCAATTCAGCCTGTCGGATGTGACTTTCACAGTCTGTTGGCAGTTTGTAGGCAAGCCATCACACCTGTGACTCTGGTTGATTAATGAGTCTTTCAGCTCATTGCTACCATCTGAAGGAGGCTGTGGCCTTTCTGAGCTTCACTGGTTTATTCGCCTTAAACTGCAGTCCTGCTGAGGTGTCTTCCATAAGAAAATCACACCTGGTTAAAGCTAATGAAAACCTCAATATGTCATTTTCTAGACAAGTCAAAAAGCATGTAAAACTAGACAAAAGATGTATTCAAGTAACACCGATACAGTTTTGCCATAACCTGCCAATCCAAAGAGCAACACAGAAAAAAGCTTTTCTCAATGACATATTTCAGTGTCAGCTTTCAGAGCGATAATTCAGAATTCTCTATGCTATACAAGGATTTCTACAACCAGCTCTTTGCTAAACACAATATCTATTTTCACCAAAACTAGGAAGATTCTAGTTCATGACAAGATATGCACTTAACTTTAATTATCTATAAATTATTATCTACATAATTATCTATAATTATCTATAAATCCAACTGAGAAACTTTTAAGCCTTGTTTCAAGTTCTTCACTTTCATTTGGTCCTCTTAAAGTGTGCCTGGTATTCTTATAACTTTTTCTTAAGTGTAAGGTAGCATTGCAACTGCTTTCCCCCAATATTACTCCATCAACCGAAAAGCCTTTTAAAACAAAAACACTTAATTTCCTCCCTATCCTCTTAAAGTGTGAACTAGAGAAGAAGAGGGAGGGAAGGAGAAAAGGTGGGAGGGGAAGGAGAGAGAATAAACTGAAAGAATACCAGAGGCCTATGTGAAAACAGTCTAGTAAAGGGCAAAATAGTGGGAAACAAAGGAAACATGGAAGAACTTTTTCCTCTTCAGGGCTTCATACTGTTTTATTTTACACTCTTCCCAAATAATCCTAATGTGCATCCAAGATTATGTACCACTGGTCTATATATCTGATTTTCATATTTATTTTGTTGACCTAAAAGAATAACAAACTTAATCCTACCAGAGAAAAGAGAGTTCTCAAATTAAGTTGGAAAATGAAAACATCAGTGTTTGAGATTCTTAGGTCTTTACCTTGGTTTATAAGAAAATAAGCCGGACCACCATGAGTCAGAAACCTTGGGCTTGGGTCATTGATCAGCTACCTACTAGCTGTCTGAATTCAGTAAATCCCTCAAGGTGAATGCTTTCTAAACTACACAGTGAGAAAATTAAGATTTCTTCTAGCATTTAAAGCATGTTCTTTAAGTCCAAGACTGCAGAATGCTTAAATGCTAATCAGAATACTTATTTGATTCTGTATACTAAAAGTAGGATTTAGGTGAGGGTGAGCAAATATGTACCACTTCAGCCATCATTCTCCTCTTCTGTCTCTGGCAGACATTGCTAATAGATCACAGTACTACTGAAATAAAAATACACTCCTGGAGTTTGCACTCAAGATAAAACTATTTTCTATTTGAGAATTAAGTGCTTACTAGCTGTGGGAGGAATTCAGGACACACCATCCCAAAATACACCCCTTTTTATATTGATTATTTAGAGCTGAAGGCACTTTAAAAACAGCAAATTCAGGGAGAAACTTTCTCTGAACTCCCCTTATTTGCCTGAAGACAGATTCTCCAAAAGGAGCTCAACTGCTACATAAATGCCCTCCTGGGTAATTTCATCAACCAGGGTAGTTTCATCACTGGAAACTAGAAGTCCACACCACACCCAGACAAACTGTGTCACAAACTATCACACCTCCTCTCTATTCTTCTAAGAGCCCATTCATCTTCCCTAAAAACAATTTTCTCTCCCCTAAGAGCTACATCCCTCCTCCCCTTGCCCTATAAAGATGGTATATAGGCTCTTGAAATCTCGCTATTTTCAGGGTATTTAATTTTTTTTCCTACTCACCAAATAATTTTTTTTTTGTCATAGCTTATGTCAATTCACCTTAAGAGAGATAATGGCCAGATCTGCTTAAAGATGTATTTTTTTTACTGTAAATTATCAAAATGGAAATCTAGTTTTGCAAAAGTTTCTTGTGAATTTAGTTAGTATGAGTCGATATTGCTCTATGAAACCAAACTGCTAGACTTTCAAAGTTTAAGACCAGATCACAGCCTTAGGGTAGAAATATCAGCAAAATCATGTCCTTACCAAGAGATCTGCTGGTCCTCTAGCAGTGAGGCATACAATGAAGAAAATAATTGCAAATACAATTGAAGTAACTCAAATGATTTTTAGATAAAACACTTTCTCATATAAGCCAAAAAAAGAGGATGCTTTAAAAAAGTGCAAAACCCTTTCCATTTTTGTAGGGTTTTTTTCCCCCATATCTAACTATAATAATTTACATAAACATTGTAATGACATAATTAGGATGAGAGTCAATGTTCTATGAGGGCAGGCCCCTATCTTAGCCAGTCCTAGACACCATCTCTCATGATAAATCTTGTACCAAAAGACAGCCTAGTCACACCATCTGCTGCCTCCAGGGAGATAAGTTGCACATTTCAAAGTATGGCAACATTCCACTATAGCATAATGAAGAAAATGAAAAACATATTAGCAAACTGAACACTTTGGGGAAATTTCATTTTCAGATTTTGTGCTGTTTTGCTTTTAAAGAAGTAAAATTATTAAATAAAATGTGTGAGAGGAAGCAAATATTCTCCCTTGTAGCAAAATTATGAATGCTTTTACTTTGTGAAAAATAACATTATTTCCAATGAATGCATTGAAATCACACATATAATCCACATTCTCAGAGTTGTTAGAAACAAGCTTCTATAGTTAACTTGCATGTACTTTAGCTGAAATCAAATTTCAGTCCTAAAATTCCTGTTAGATTATTTGCTAAATGAGGAAAATGAACATTTAATGTGGATAAAGCTCCACTCACTTTCTTCTCCAGAAACCCCCTGGGGTCTAAACATTTAGTCTGAGGCCATCTACGACCAGCCTACGATTCAGAGTAATGAACATGAACTTGCTGACTTGGAGGCATCCCTATCACTCTTGGGCATTCCCACCACTGTCATGTAACTCTTACCATTCAGAAAGAAAGTGAAGAACAGACTATGCAACTCCAGAACAAGCTGCAAGTACACTGAAAGATTAAGAGCAAGACAAATTCAGAGCACCTCTTATACTTTACCAAGGCCAGTGTTACACCAGCACATCTTGTCTGAAGAGCCATCAATCATTCACCAAGAGCACCTTTATGAAGGTACATTCCATCTGAGCCATATAAGTAAAAGACAACTAGAATTTTAGTGACAGACTATAAGGCCATTTGATCTATGAGTTACACAGATCCTGCAATTGCTTACACATGCCTGAAAACCTTCGGGGTCAGATTCAAAAGGAAGAATCTGTAACTCTTTCAATATTCTCCAGGTATGGAACTAAATAGAACAATTGTTCCCTTCTCCTTCCACCACTCCTTAGTCAATTCAGCATCTGACTTTGTCCTAAGCAGCCTAACATTCATTCACAGGGCCTATATGTTGCAAATAGAACTAATTTAAAGGTGAAAAATGCAGTGAAGAGACCATTACTCTGAAAAAAATAACCTAGATGCCACAACTATTCCTTTCATGTTGTGTTACTCTCTATGTCAAACCCTCTGCCTAAACTATTTCTCACCTAGGCTACCTGGTTGACTCAAGTTCAACCATCAACATACAGTCCAAGCAAGTATTCCCATCTCCTAGGTATGTTTCCTGACCATCCCTGCACTCACTTGGAGTTAGCTCTCCCTCCTCTGTGATCTTCCACTGTACTTCTATGGTAACTTGCATGAACCTCTAGTATAGATATAACCACTGATTTTTTCAGTTTGTCTCCTCTACTAGATTCTGAGTTCTTGACAATAGGGGCTGTGTCTGGCTCATTTCTTTATAGCTGTGCCTCATGAATGTTTGATGAATGGATGGATGAATGAACAGTCACAGATCCATCTATTTACTCAAAATTTTGCTGGATTGAATAATGGGATGGAAGTATTCTTATAACCAACATTGTATTTCATGGGTTATATAATACTTTGCTTTTATATGCTAGCAAATGTATTCTCTGTAAAATAAAATAACAAGTCTGGAGTTTCTTTTACACAAAATTATCTATTTCCAGGCAGTCCTAACTATCTTTAAGTCTGTACAAATCTGATTTGCTGAAGTGGACAAACAGATGTTCATGACTGGCTTTGGCCCGAGTCAGATGAACAAATATGGCAAAGACATAATTCTGATGAAAAGAGCCTAAGTGAAATAAGTTAGACAGAAAAAGCAGAGAACTATATGATTTCTCTTACATGTGGAATATAAATCTGAAAGCGACAAATGAACAAGATAAACAGAGACTCAGGGACATGGATAAGAGTTTAGTGGTTACCAGAGGAAAGTGGGGGTGGGGAGGTAGATAAGGGTAAAGAGGGTCAAATATATGCTGAGTGAAAGAAATTTAACACTGCGTGGTGAACACACAATGCAATTTACAGAGGACATATTATAGAATTGTATACTCAAAACCTATATAATTTTATTAATCGATGTTACTCCAATATATTTATTTAATTAAAAAAAGAGCTTTCTAGGCAAGTGAGACAGGTAAATAACAAAACTTTAATCAGGTTATTGACTCCTTTCCAAAGACAGATTAATTATTTTATCCTAAGACTCTATTAATGGGTTTTAATTCATTAGCCTGGAATTATCAATTATTTGACAATAAGAGATACACCAGCTTCCAGGTAAATCACTAAATCTTATATCTCTTTGTGACTTTAGAAAACTTTCATTTCATAGAAAACTAGATTATTCTATTTTCACCTGTTATTTTTCTAAATCACAGTGTTTATCTTGGTAATTTTTTCTTTTAAAATTCTATTAAGAATAATGACTTAATGCTCAGAGAATATTTTAATGTTTAAATGAGAAAGAAAAGGACAGATCTGTTACCTCAGGTGGGTGGAATTATAAGGTATATGGTGAGGCAGAGCAAGAGGTTAGTAACTTTTACTTTACACAATGTTCATATTGTTTAACTTCTAATGAGCATATATGTAATTAAAATAGTTTAATAAAGTTTTTAAAAATGAATTCACAAAGCCTCTTTCTCTTGGTGATCATTTCCATACTTCAGAAAGGTCTAAAAGCAAATGAAGGTCATTCTGAAACAGTAAATTTAAATTGGGAGCCAAAAAGCATGACCTGCACAGCCCTAGGCTTTCACCATTGTGCTTTATAGGGCAAGTGTCAAGCAAGAAGAGACTGAGATACCTGCTATCCTGATGCTGATCATCTATCTGAAGAGATAGTTGACAAAAAACACATAAGTGAATGTCACAAGGTAACATATGCTGAACATTAACATGTGTAACAGTATATAAATGCCCCGAGAACTTGGAAAATGGGAGATTTTTGAGAGATATGAGACTGGGTTGGGGTTTGATGGCGGACTTGGTTTTGGAAAGGCAGACTTGGAGGATGACAGTCAAGGGAAGCAGAAGGAGTAAACCTGGGCAAAGGTGTAGTGGTCATTAACCAGTTATCAGGAATTGCTTAATTTCCAGACTCATTCTCCATCTCTAGCTATATCATTTTTCTTATCTGGAGCTTCCACTCTATCAGTAATCTGAGATGAACTTTAGTTCCGGTCAGAAAATGAGGAGGAATCTCTGTCTCTGAGGGCAGATGCCCAGATCAAGTTTCATCATAGATGCTGGTGCCTTCTACTCAGACCCCATATCTAGAGTAACTCAAAATCCAAAGCTGAACACAGGACCTGGTGCACCACAGAATTTGCATATTTATTGATTGAATGTCAAATATCTGCCCTCCTGGTCTCATCCTCCCCGCCCTGAGCTCATGAATAACCAGACATCAACTTCCTGAATTCACCTTCTACTCTGAACCCAGATTATATTCACATGGCAAGCACCTAGCAAAGAGTGCTCTAAACATTTCTTTTTTCTGCTTTTTCTCCTTCGTCCTCCCTTCCTCCATTTTGCAATTATCTGGTGGTGCCTTACTATTTTGTCCCTGGCCCCATGTTTACCATTATAACTACTCTAAAAAACAGGACCAAATACTAGGTAAGAACATATACAATTTGCATCTTATATATATAATATTTATAGAGCATTTCCTATGTTCCAGACCTTGTGCTAAATATTTGCTGAGAGTTAACCTTTTGATCTGCTCGCTCAAACAAAAAAAAAGGAAAAAAAGAAAAAAAAAAGTGCCATGATCTCTTACACAGGTAAGAAAAAGGAGGCTTAAATAAAGTGGTAGAGAAAGATTTTGAATCATGGGTGGCGATACTCCAGAGTGGGCAAAGAGATGGCAGGCCCCATATCAAAGGAAGCATTTGGTGAATGGGAGGACCAGAAAAAGGAGGCCTTGAAATTGGGGCTCAGTTTTGGTTTGGTTCAATAGGCAATGTAGAGCCACTGTAAGTTTTGAAGAGGTAGAGTGGCAGAAAAAAAAATGATTTTTACAATCTCTATATTTCACTCTAGCTTTTATATCTTTGACTACTTGGTAATTTGTAAAACAAGTGTGTTTATGTCCTTTTATGTTTCACTTTTATTCATCAGCATTGAGAATTAATCTTTGCATTCATGGCAGTGTAATACGGAAATACTAAACAAAGTAAAAATCTGGAGGTAATAGAGGAGAGGCTAGCTAAATTGTGCTGAATTTGGTATAATGCCATCATTAAAAATAAAAATTACACCTTTACATGTATGAATGACAAAAATAGTTTTGTGAAAGATGAAGAGCTCAAAATTGTAAATATAGATTCCTCCCTCCTGTCTGTGCAAAAGGAGGTATGTGTCATGTACGTGTAAAGAGAATGAGAAGTGAAGAGCTGGATCAGGATGGTGAGATTCAATTATCAACACAGTGTTTCTGTGTTTTAAATGTTAGTGTATTTTCAATTGGTTTTAATAAAAGAAAAATTTAAAATGAAAAATACATTAATCCAGCAGAGATAAATGAATTAGAAGTTAAGGTTAGAGTAAGCAGGGTGCCTAAGCATCGGTGGACGAGGGCACTGAATTTCGTGAGTGGAAGCATTGGGGGAATAAAAAGCAATGGCTGTGAGAAATGTTGAGAAGGAAAACTCGAACGCATGTGCATTTGGTGTCTAACATAATGTAAATGACCAGAAATGGGAACTTTGCAAAGTAATTCATGGTTTCCAGGCTAAGGCTAGAAAAATGTTAGCACCATGAATAGAAATCTCACAATTCTAAAGAGGAGGCAGCTTTCGGATGAAGATAATTATGATATTAGGACTTCTATATGAGATGAGAATTATTACATTAAAATATTATTACAGTGAAAAATCCAAGTGTATGTGATTTGGAGTCTTATTAAACAATTAGAACTGAAGCTACAGATGACTCAAGGGCATAGATGGAGAGTCATATTGGTGGGCCTAATCCATTCTGATGATATGCATTAATTAGCTAACATAGTATTTTAAAAAATAGAATTTGGATGTTTTTACTTAAGTATGCATTCACCTTCTCCTATTACATTATACCTTGCCTTCACCTACTTATTTGCCTAGCCCCTGAAGGTATTTGATTTTGATACCTGTGATAATCCCTTAAAGCTGTGGAAGTGAATGGGTCAGTTGCAGAACAAGGGGTAGGGAGGATGTAGAGAGTGTTAAAATGGAGGACTAAAGCAAATGAAGTCTCTTATTATATCTGAGGAAAAAATAAATCAGAACATCTGTCTTTAATAGGAATTCCAGAAAGACTAAAATGCAACTAGGGGTGGGGACCAAGGAAATAATCAACATTAAAAGGAAAATTTTTCTAAACCTGAAGAAAATCACAATATTGAAGAGGCCTACTCAGTACGAAGAGAAACCAAAGACTCACTCACACATAGACACAATCTCATTTCAGAATGATCAGGAGGAAAAAAGTTATTTTAAAAAAGCATCCAAGGAGATGATACAAGGAAAAAGAAACCGTTTGGCATTAGATTTCTCAAAGGTGGCATAAAACACAAAGATATAATTTCTTTATAAAGTTAAACATAAATGTACTATACAACCCAGCATTCTCACCCCGAGGTCTTATCCAAGTGAAATACTAACCTATATTCATGTGAAACCTTATGAAAATGGTTATAGAGGCTCTTTTTGGTGATTCACGATCACTGAATACTGGAAACAACCGGAACAACCCAGGTAAATGGATCAACAAACAGTGGTCCATTCATTCAATGGACTAATATTCTATAATAAATAGAAACAATTGGAGGAATCTCAAATGCATTATGCTGAGTAAAAGCAGCAAGACTTAAAAGGTGGCATACTATATAATTCTATTACTATGACATTCTTGAAAAAAAAAAAAAAAAACTATACGGATAGAAAGCAGATCAGTGGTTGCCAGGGATTGAGATGGAGGAAGAACTGACTACACAAGGTCAGAAAAGAGAATTTTTTTGAGTGATTTTGATTGTGATGATTATTAAATAACTTTATTCATTTGTCATAAATCAGAAATGTACACCAAGAAGAGTGAATTTTACTTTATGTAAATTAAAAAAATAAAATATTAAAAAACCCAAATTGGTTTTAAAATAGAGGTTATAATGTAGGCAACCAATAGGAGAACTGAAATTAAAATTTTATTAGCAAAGCTTGAAGGGGAGGGAAAAGGAGGAGATAGTGTAAGTTAAATTCTGTAGTTTTCCTTGCAAGGAATTAATATTAAGTTAATAAAATTTTTAAAAATTAGTGGTATAGCATTATCCATTATATTTTTTGACCAAAATAAATAAAAACAGAAATGATTCAAATGGTTATACCTGGAGTGGGAGTTGTGTGATTGCAGAGCTGGGGAGGGGAACTTCTATATTTCCTATCTTATCTTCCTGCACCATTTGAAACAATACATGTGTATGTATTGCTTATAGCTTCTTACAAAATAAATTTTGAAATTAGAGTAATACACATATTCTAGATACAAAAACATCTTGATTTAAAAATTTCCCCCCAATTTCATATTATTATCAGATTTAGAGTTACACCCTCAAGGTACATCAAAGTGAGAGTATAAGAAAGTACTATAGGTATCTGAACTAATTTCATATACAACACATCACAATAGTACTATAATAATAAAAATGTTAATATATAAACAATATTATTAATTGTTCAAATTTGTTATGATATTTAATTATATTTAACAGACATTTAAATTTCTCTTTTAATTAAGTCATAGTAAAAATATCTTCAAAGAGGTCATTTCATCTTTTTACACTGATATAGTAACATACACTAAGATACTCAATGATGACCAATAAGCCTGAAAGCAGTCAATTGTCTTTTCATCTTCAGCCAAACAGAACCAATGGGCCTATGACAGTTACTCCTGACAGAACCTATGTTAAAACTTTCTGTAGAAAAATATTACAGATACTTTGGAGTCCAAACAGAATCTGACAAGGGGAAAGACTTAAAGAATAGTAATTGAAAAAAGAATGTACTCCATACAAGCACATTTTTAATAGCTGTTGATCCATTGCAAGAACCCCAAAATGCCAGCATGTGAATGCATAATTAGGAAGGAGGAAATTCATTACAAAGTAAATTTTGGTTCAACTTGACAAGCAAAAAATTTTCCCATAGCTGCTTTTGAGAAAATTATTATACCTTCTTTTCATCAAAATGTTGCCAATTCTGCATTTCTGTCAATAGCATTTAACATATTTATTTAGGTTGTCTGATTTCTACCACACTAAAGTAATGGAGACCTTTATTTAAATCATATCCCTGTTAACTTACATAATACATACACAATAAAGCTCTCCATATCTAAGAGAATCACTCTGCTTCCCCACTATGGTAGCCATGGAAATGCACCCTTCACATCTCCTGCTGAAATTAGCATAGTGATTAATGGCTCTAGCTGTCATTCCTTTGCATTTACCATCACATTTGTGCTGAGACCATGCTTCTGCCAAGCTGATCTCAGCCAGTGTCTGAGCATGGTGGAGGTACTAGCACCCAGTCCTGCAGGACACGAGAGTTCTCCAGTCACTAGAATCTAATGTGTAACTTTAGCTTAAGGAGTCCCCACTGGCCTTGTCAAAATTTTCTTAGAACTACCCTGCTATCTGAGACTCTTCCTACCTAATCCTCCTTCCCTTTCTTCTTTCACAGGTACAGACAGATCAGTAACTTGGTCTGAAGGTTTCCTTCTCTACTCCTCTTTCTTCTTTATATGCAGTTTCTCCCCCAGAAACCTTTTGTAACTCTAATCCCATCTTGGCATGATTTAGAGGATTTAACCAACACATGCACTCTTAAGAAATGGCAAGCATGGCGTTTCTCTACCTAAAGAATACCTGGGCTACAATATCTTCAAAAGGAATCATACCTAACTTAGCTGAGCTGCCAAGCTTCCTTGGGAATGCATTTTACATCTGTGATATAGATTCTCTTCCTCAGTCTCTAGCCATAGTCTCTAACCTGGCCTTCCTTCTTTTTAGTCTTTCTACCCCAGCTGTTATTAATGTCCTAAAGTAGCTCTCTGTTCTTGTCACTGCTTTGTACTTAAAGGATTTGGCGATTCCCTCAAGTCTAGTAGTTAAAGTCCAAACTTCTTAGCCCTCAGGCCCTCTACAACCTAAAAAGTCAACTTACTTCTCAAGTTTCAACTAAAAAAAAGCTTTCTTTTTCCAAAGCTAGAGACAAGGACTGGAGCTGACAGAAACAAAATAGAGGATTAGGAGGGAAAGTTGGAAGATTTACATTAGATGGCTTTATTATCCTGATAAAGTACCTGGTGGTAAGCCAGTTGCTGAGAGATATTTAGAGAATTAAAGAGGGGAGATAGTCTTGTGACAATCAAAGTGAAAATTCAAATTAAAAATTTTGTGGAGTAGCACTCAAGGATAATTTGACTTATATGACATTCTCTAGTAAATAGTTACTTTATTCTAAATAAATGCTCCAAAATATTTGTTGAATATATAAAGTAAGCAAAGTTCTGAAGAAGCAACAAAGAGAATGGTTAAGAACATGGACATGAGTCAGCATTTGAGCACCATAGTGACTTAGAGTTCTGTGGTTCTGTGCCTTAGTTTCTTCATCAGGAAAATGATAGTAATATGGTACTTACTATTTAAGGTTATTGTAAGGATTTACAGTTAAATATGCATATTAAATTAACTTAAATTATGCCAAGTGCTTTCTATGTTTGCTATCTTCATTATCAATATTTTTACAGTAAATATACAGGTAATCTAAAAAAAAAAGTATACTGAAAGGTACAAACTTCCAGTTATAAGATGATGACCTAATGTATAGCATGGTGATTATAATTAATAATACTGTATTATATACAGATAACTCTCAACTTATGATGGGGTTACTTCCTGATAAACCCATCATAAGTTGAAAATGCATTTAATACACCTAACCTATGGAACATCATAGCTCAGCCTAGCTTACCTTAAATGTGCTCAGACCACTTAACATTAGCCTACAGTTTGAAACACCATCTAACACAATGAGAGTTAGTAACCTGCAAAGTATTGGTTGTTTACCCTCATGATCTCTGGCTAACTGGGAGCTACAGTTCACTGATGCCCCATATCACAAGAGAATATTGTACCACATGCTGCTAGCCTAGGAAAAGATCAAAATTCAAAATTTAAAGTACAATTTCTACTGAATGCGTATTACTTTTGTACCATTGTAAAGTCAAAAAATCTAAACAGAATCATTGTTAGTCGGGGACCATCTATGCTTGAAAGTTGCTAAGATAGTAAATCTTAAATATTCTCACCCCAGAAAAGAAATAATAAATATGTAATGTGATGGAGATATTATCGCTACAGTGGTAATCATTTTGCAATATATAAATGTATCGAATCGACCTTTGTATAACTTAACTTACACATTATATATCAGTTATATCTCAATAAAGTGGGGGGAAAAACTTTACCAGGAATATGGTGTAGTAGATAAAGTACCAGATATAGTCAGAAGTCTTCATTTTGACTTCCAAATGCTATTTAAGATCTGTGATCTTGAAGTACATCATTTAATGTTTTACAGGCTTCTTGACCTGTCTCTCATTACACAGCTATAGTGAGGGTCAAAGGAAAAGATTTGTGTAAAAGTACTTAATATACCATAAAACCCATCATATACCAGTTGCCAATCAGAAAATAATACATGTGTATGGGTTTGTTTGGTTCATGTACCAAAGCCCTAACCCATGGGAATCCTGAGGATTAGAGTGTTAAATGTATATATTACAAATATATGTTAGATGATGTGCAAAAAAACTGCACAAAACAATAAAAACCATGCTTTTTTTAGGGTTTAAGGATGAGTGGGAATCCTGCTCCTGTTTGAGAAGATGGTAATGGTAGGTAGAGAAACACTGAGTTTGATGCCATTTGGTGGAGGTGGGGAAAAAGGGTTTTCTAAGAAGCTAGAGCATGAAAAAAATTTTTTTAATGCCTTGGCATATGTAATGTATGTAATGGCTCAGAGCTTTCCCTTTTTCTTAAAGCCACCACTCCATAACCAGGTAGCCTGCTGCTACATCAGGAATTTACTGCTATGGGCAACTATAAACATTGTGCTAATGGCAGCAGCACTTGGGAACAGCCACTGAAGAGTGCAGTGTGTGCAGTTACAGGCCAGCGACAATATTTTCTACTTTCTACATGCCACGGGGCACACACACTATAATAAGATGTAGTATAAAGGTACTTTAATAATAATTATTATTATTAAAAGCAAACAATCAACTCTACAGATCAATGGCTCTTTTAAAACATGTTTTCTAATCTCTGTTTCAGATATATGGTTATTGTCCATCTGGAAAGGCCCCAAAGTGATAGCCAGAAATCTGCCACCACCACCCCTTCTGCTGTTCCTGCCATCATATTTAATTGTGTTTGCTCAACTCAATGCCAAATTCATGTGCAGTATATTTAGATGGTTAAAATAGTATTGCATTCCACCGTATTCATAGATTATTTTCAACACTACAATTCTTGGGAATTAGTCTGGAATAAATAAGGTAAAGAAAAAAGAAGCAACATAAATTTGTTACAGTGACAAAAAACAAAAACAAAAACAAAACAAACCTATCAAAATGGCAATCTGGAGATTCGCCATGAATGAAACAATATAAATATAGAGTGTTCCTTTTGGTGCACTCTCCTGCAAATGCAATCACCGTCTCATTCTCCAGGTCTGGATTTATTTTAAAGTGAATGAGAAAGAAAGCAAGAAACTAATAGTAAGAAACTGTGAAAAGTACCTTTGTAATTTCAAAAGATCAATGCACAATCTTATACGACATTAAAGGTAAAAGTGTAGAACTGATATCTATGTTTATTTTCTGAACCTCTAAGGAGCCTTTTTTCCACAATGGCAAACTTTCTAAGTTGAAAAACATATATCATTAAAATACATTCAGAATCTCTTTTCTGAGGTCTCAGCTACTGTATATTTCCTTAAAAGTCTTGAAAAATCGCAAATTTACAAAGACTTGGATACTTTTGTCAGCTAACTCCACCTGAAATTTTTCAACTTGCATTTTTAATTTCATTTAACAAATACTAACCCTGCCACCCAAATGTCAAGGGAGTTCTGACTCATGGAGTAAAAAAAAGACTTCATTGCTGAAAAGGAAATGGCTTGAATTAGATCAATGAATTAAAAATAAAGACCAATGTTCTGTGCTTTTAATCTGAGCCAAACTTTACATAATAATAAAAACAGGCATTTTAAACATACATAGCTTAATTAACCTGATTTTCATCCAAATGCGAAAAATGAACAAAATGAATATGCATGTGGATAATTTTTTACTTGAGATTTCCACAGTGTACTTCTGGTACCTACATGACTATTGATCATTTAGAGAATCACATTTATCTTTTTCTTAAGCTTGATTAACAAAATCAAATAAATTTCACGTATATTAACAGTAAGTTGTATATATATTGCATTGTGTGCTCACCACCCAGAGTTAGATTTCCTTCTGTCACTAAATATTTGATCCCTTTTGCATCTATCTCCCCCTGAAAATTACATTTAGAGAATGGGCACTATGTGCTCATTTGTCAGGATCTTTTCCTCTGCATTCTTTTTCCTCATTTGTTTATTGATTAACTTAACAAATTTTACTCAGAGCCTATTATATGCCCAAGAGTTGTTCTAGGTACTGAAGACAGAATAATAACCTGGGCAAGGTGCTATTCTCATGGAATTTATAATCTACCCTGAAGGGGCAGGATTAAGAGACAATAAGCAAACAGAAACTAAGATCTCAGATAGTGATAACTCAATTAAGAAAGCACAGTAGAGCAAAATGCTAGAGTGACTTGGAGGGTAACTTCAGATGAACAATAAGGAAAGGCCTTTCTGAGGAGGTAACGTGTGCCCCAGATGGACAAGAAGGCACCAGTCACATGAAGAGCGGAAGGAACTACAATTACAAAGACCCAAAATGGGAAAGAGCTTGGAGAATCCAAAGAGCAAAAAGAAGGCAATGAACTTAAAACATTGTGAATTGGAGAGAAATGTTTTGAGATGAGGCCTGATAGTAAGAAGAGGGCACATCTCTTCCAAGTATTCAGGCAGCCACTTCAAGATTTGTTCTGCTTTGGAAGTCAGCACAGAACCAGCTTGTGGAACAAAGGCCAATATTGTCTCAGATACAGATACTGTTGGCACCAGGAATCTTCTCTTTCATGTGTCTGAACTGTTCAAGTGCTCATCTCTGGGTGGTTCACCTGGCTTTTAGATTCTCTCCTTGCTGATTTTCTCACTGTCTTCTAAATCTGTGAGGCTGCTGCCTGGTGTCTGACATGATTCTTGTTTTGACCCTCATTATTGGTTTAGGCCTGGAGTCTACATAACCTTGGTATATGTAACCTCAGGTGTAACTTGACTGCTCCATCCCCCACCTCCAACTTCCTACTAACTTTGACCTTTACTGCTCTTTACCTGACCAGATACTAAAGTTGCTATATGCTTGCTAGTGCTACTACTTCTCTAAGTATGCATTGTATCTTCAACTTTCAAAAATACTTCAATATGCTTTAATACTCTTGACTGTGTCAATAATCTCCATAAAGTAGATATATAATGATAATTATTTCATTTTAAAGGTGAGAAAATCCAAAGTCAAATAGTTCAGATAACCTTCCTACAGCAAGCTCACAAAACTGGACTGAGAACCCAGGAATCCTGCTTTCCCATCTCCAATCTGTTTAGGGGATGAAGAAAATCTGGTTTACTCCAGAAACTGGGGTCTTGAAAGAATAAGCCCACAGATGGCTTGCTTATTATATTGAATTTGAAGACCAGACACAAAGGAATTTATGAAATAAATAGAAAGGATTCCTTTCTCCTCAACTTTTTTCATTTTTGTGCACTTGAGTTTACTTTTCTTCATATCTTATATCCTCAGAAAACATTTGCAGCCCCATATGAACACTAGACCATAATGCAGAGAATAGCATATATTACCAATTAAAGAGAAAAAAGAGAATGAGTTGTTTAATTGCCAAGTATGTTCGGTTGAGCTGCTCTGGGTTTTCTTCTTTAGCTCTGCCCACCCCCAAAGGTCACAGTTGTACGTAAGAAATTATCACTTTGTGGATATAGGATGGCACATAAAACTCTCATTCTAAAAGTTCAATGTTCTCCAGTCTCATTTTTAAATAAGCATTATCAGATAACCATGTTGTCAAAAATTCAATGTGTTATTTTTAAAAATCAGCATTTTCAGATAAGTCCAAACAAGAATCTCTTAGAGAAAAATCCTAAAACAATTTTCTTAACAGTTCAATATTAATGAAGCCTCATAAATATTATCACGAAAATAAATGGGAAAGTGCTAAAAGAAATGAAAAACTCTCAGGTGTCTTTCATCCTTCTAAAGCAGATCAGTTATGTTCCTTGAAGCTTGTGGTATGTGGTAGTTTGGAGTAGGATGCTTTTCATATCATTCTTTAAAAATCTAAGGCTCTTATTAAGATGAGATCCTAGCTGCTTCTATTAAAAATTCATGACCTTTTTCCAAGAGAAGTGTTTTGACCTGTTACTTCTGACTAAATTTGTGGGAGTTTTTTCTCCACTCACTCCTGGACATAGTATCTCAGGAAAATAGACTTTAAAAGCTATGGATCTAATTAAAGTATATTTAAAGTTGTTAAACAAAAATAACAATATGTAATTTTGGTGAAAATACAAATTCACTTCAAAGTCAATAATATTCAGAGCAAACGCATTAAGTTTTAAAGGATGTACCCCAGAGTACCATTTGGTGGATTGAAAACAGCCATTCACAGATAAAGAAAACTTAGTAAAATATGATACAGTTCATCTACGTAAACCCCAAACTTTCCATATAGCAAGAAACAAATGACTTACCTTTCTTAGTTTACTTCCAGATATACATTTAATATTTATGTAAACATGTAACCAAGGGTTCAACATGAAACCTGGTCTCTCATCCACAACCCCCACCTCCTACCTCTCCAAGCAACTTTGGGACAGGGCAGGAGCACCTCCGGGGGCCTAATGTATGAATAAGATGCATTCTAGGCTTCTGCCTGCCATGTAGTAAGTTTACTGGGAGAAGGCACTATCCTTGATGGGGAAGCTTCTGAATTATTCAGTTTTGTCCATGACGTTGGGTGAACTTCATTCAGGGGTAAAATATTAGAAATACCATTATGACCACACATCTAAGTTACAGCTGTTATTGACAATAAAGTTGCTTTTTTTTTTTTTTAACATCTGTCTGGCAAATACTAGAATCTCTCTCTCTCAAGATATTTTCCTATGTGCACCCAGATTTCTCAAGGATAATTTGACAATTCTACTATGCCATTATCATTATCGTCTTTCGGGAAAAATGACACTTAATATTTTTTCAAAAAGATATAGAAATACATTCTACATGACAAAGATTATACAGAAGATATTTTTCATACATAAATATAAGCAATAGATATTTGAACAATAAAAGGAGCTCACACATATATCTTATGTGAAAATATGATACGTAATAGAGAAATCCAATTCACACTTTCACTGGAGACTTTAAAGGTATTTAAAAAATGTTAATTGATCCAAAATATAAATAAAATATTTATACTTTTGTGTAAAATAAACTATATGTATAGATGCCTAGTCTGAAATCACATTATTTTATTGGGTTGTCCTTGGGTGTATGTGTATGTGTGTCTATGTGTGTGTAAAGTAATATGCAACTCAGGCAAGACAGTGCCAAAATAACTGGCTGAAAAGGAAAAAATTCAATCATGACTGTTTTACTTATATGTTTCCGCTGATTAGACTAGTTGATTTGGCTTGGCATTTTGTATGCATTCATTAAACTGTTGTAAACAAAGGCATAGTATTATAATGACTCAAGTCAATAACTTTTGGTGTATACAATATAAAGCTATTATATACTGAAAATCAAAATATTTAAAATTCAGACTAAAATCAACTAATTTCATTTCAGAAAAAAAAATGTACTGTCTTTTGCAAATGCTTACTATGTAAAAATAGCATTTATAAAGTATACTTTATGTAATTTCAGATATATATACCTTTATATATCCTGTATATAAAGGATATATAAATCATTTTCCCCCAATCAAATTCTCCAAATATTCAATATTACCTGTTTTTGAGCAGCACACTGAAGGTCATTTTATCCAGTCTCAGATAATTTGGCAGCAAGTTTGACCAATTCCAGTTCCATTTTGTGATGGCTGACTGTTGATAAATGAGAAGATGCTATTGTTAGTTATTAATCAGAGTTAATATGATCAGTAAATTAAAGCTCCAGCTGTGATAGACTAACTAAGAAGGAGGGGGGTCCAGAACAAGGACTTAGACAGATAACATCAATCATGTCCACAGAAGAAGGTTTTTATTCCAATAAGACAGCAATTAATTTATAAATCCATTTGGGGATGTAGTCATTATTTATAAAAATATAAATCAATTTCTTGAGTCATTTTTCCTCCAAGTACTAATGGCATTTGCCCAACAAGTTTCTCTGAGAGGGCAACTTTTTGAAAAGTAAAGCAAAATAATTGGCAACTTAAATTAAATTTAAATTAAATTTACCATTACATACCTGATCTTTTTCGCATGTCAGTATATAGCTTTTTAGCACCCAGAAGTTTGATTTAAAAAAAAACTTGGAAGTGCTACAACTCAAATTATGAGGCATTGCTTAATTAGAATGTGATATTAATGTTATCTTTTTGGTTAAGAAAATGCTTTAAAGAGGAAATTATAAGAACTTGTAAATGTAAATAACAAATGATTCTTTTTTTCTCATTTAATTGATAATTTCACAATAGTAAGGAAAAAAATTACTGTGAAAGATTATCTCATATTTCAGAACTGAATAAAATAAGCCATTTATTTAAATGAAGGATAATTTAACAGCTACAATGATTATTTATGGTTTGGAGCAAACTAATGTATAACTCGGGAAAGTAGCCAATAAACCCAAACTTATACAATATATTTGATTTTAAAGTATTATAGATGCTCATACTCCTAAACTAAATAGTTTTGATAATAAGAGTCCAGGCTGATGTTTAAAATCCAACAAGAACTATGCCCTGTCACCTGCTGATTAATGGAGCACCACAATCCTGTCATAGAGCAGGAAAATTCTACCCCGGGTTGTCAGCATTTGAAGGTCTTATTCTACTACAGTATTGATGAATGTAGACCTGGGCTGTAATAGGCATGGTAAAAATATTATCTGCATCCCGAATTAGGCCACTGTTTTAATTCTTATTTTCATCAGAGCTCTAGGTCAAGCAATCCTTCTCTTCTGCCCTGTTAGATCAAATAGTCTGTCAAGAGGCTTCTCAGAAAAGCCATCAAAAGAATGAATAAAGCAAAAGCAACTTTAGATTTCTAATACTTTGGCATAAAGATGATGTTTTTAATATAACTACTGAAACATTCAGCTTAAACAATGGCATAATCTTACATTTGAAAATGTGTGGTGTTTATCACATTGACTTTATTCTAACCATCCTGACTTTAAGATCATTAGCAAATTTATTTTAAATTCAGACATGTGTTTAGGGTTATAAAGAAGCAAATTTACCTTTTGCTGCTTAAAATAGAAGCACAATGCTCTATGTACAATTAATTTTAAACTATTTTATAATTTACCTGATAAATTTGATAAATTCCTAAAGATTCCAAGGTGTTTTGTGAGTGTGGGTATTAGGGTAGAGGGGTGAGAAGGGAGAAAGAGACTGTTACAAAATGCCTGGATTTTCGGGCCTTCTACAGACACAGCCAAACAGATGTTCCCTCTGCCCACAGTGAACTAACCTGGTCAGAAGTTAAATTTTACAGACCAAACATATGAATCAGTTTGATAAATAGAAAGATGGTAAAATAACTTTTTCAAAGTCAGTTTGTGCAGACCATGCAAATAAATACAAGGCTTCTTGTTTCCTGGAGAAAATGCTTATAATATTCAAATACAAATCAATTTTTTTACTAGTGTAAAGAAACCACACAATTTAAATTAAATTTACCATTACATACCTGATCTAGCATGTTTTCACTAAATGCCCTGTACACATGAAAAGGGTTAAAGGCAGAAGGTTGATCCTCCACACTCCTCAAGGTTGTTTTTAAAGGTCGGATGGGTAATGGCTTTTCCTCTGAACCATTCATGGAAAACAGTTGTTCTTTTAAATACTCCTTCAAGGGAAAAAGAAATTACAAGTCATTGTGGTGGGAAACATATATTCTTTTCAAAAATAAACTGATCACTATCCAAATCTACCCTTTCAGCACATTTGCTAGATTACAGTGTATTACTTGCCTCCAGACAGAATACATTTTCAGAAGAAACATAGCAGAGTACCAGTCAGCTTTGCAATAAACCCATCAAAAACAGTTTTACCTTATATATAGGATAGATTAGAAAAGCCTTTAACAAATTCTCACATAAGGAATATATGCTCGATATATCAGAATCTTTTTAACAGGCATTGTTTTGTCATTGGTTCATGTGTTAACATGTCCGGTTACCAAAACTTAACTCAGGTGCATAATTACTCACAGTACAAGACTGCTTATTCATTTATTAAGTGTACTTGCTACCTACTCCATTCTCAGCAGCAGAGCACTAAGGACTCTGATATTTTATTATAAGCAACCTCACTCTATGTAGAATTAATTATAATGTAAGCCCCTAAACTATTTCCATGCTGTGGCCTGAAAAATATCAAGGCACAATAAAAGCTCAAAATATGGAATTCTAATCCCCCAACTGCCAGTAATAGGCTAGGTAAAAAAGTCAACCTACTCATTTTACCTCATTTTCCATCCATAAGTAAATAAGGTGAATAATCTTAATCTATTTTATAGGACTCTTTCTGGAAAACAACAAACAAAAATGACTAAAAGTTTCTTACTATCATATCAAATGCTTATTGTTAATAAGCAAGTAATTTAATAAATAAAATAATATAAATGTTCTCCTAATTTTTAACATGTCACTGTATCATTTTTTTCTTCAGGGTTAGGATTAAGACTAAATTCACAACATTAGAGCTGAAAAGGACTTCAGAAGTTTTCCATAAAACCCTGTTACTCTAAATCTGATATGCAGATCAGCCTAATCAGCCTCACCTGGGAGCTTGTTAGACAAACAGAATCTCAGACCCCACAAATTCAGAATCTGACTGTTAAGATTACCTAGGAGATTGGTAGGCATATGAAAGTTTGGGAAACTGTAGCTCACACCATATCCAATGGTTGGCTCTGAAAGGTCAGGGGACAAGCTTGAGGTCACTCAGGGATGAGGGGTAGAGTTGGGCAAGAAGACACAAGTCTGGTCTTGGATAACTGTGCTTTTTGCCCCTGTGCCTCTATAACTTCATGAATAGAGAATGCCCACTGTATTCACTGTGAAAGGCAAATTTCAGATCCCAAAACCTAAAATTCAGATCCCAAAACCTAAAATTCTAAAGAAACCACTACTTAACAATGACAGTCATTTCTTAAACTTGCTCATTGTGGATCACATCTCTTTTTAAAAGTCAATTCTGTAGTATCTGACACACACACAGGTTCTTAATATTAGATAATGACAAAACTGTCAGAAGACAATTGTATTTCTAGATTTAGATTTCTTAAAAGAAACAAAATTTTCTCTATTATGATTCCTGAAAGTAAAATTTTCAAAAGGAATAAAATGCTCTCCTTTCATTAGAAAAATGGCTTTGTTTTGGCTAATAATCTTTCTCACCGATTTCTTATCGCCTGACCATATTTAGGCTGTTTTCATTTCCACAATTCAAAATAGAGAAAGTGCTCTGTTGCAAGCTGTGAGCACAGTGGTGTTTTCTTCCTTGTTAACTTCTCTGATCCCTCTGCTATATCGACACCTGTTATTACCTCTTCTTAAAAGTTTCAGATTTTCTGTGACATTGCTTTAACCAGATTTACTGCTAATCTGGTATATTTCTTTAAAAGAAATATACTCTTTGAAAATCCTTTCTTGAATGCCTTCCCTGTGCAGTCACATCAAAGTTTATTTCTCTACCCATTGTTTCTCTACTTCTCTCCACCGAAGAGCTCCACCAGTCTCATGACTTCAACTACCATAGTCGTTGAAGACCACCAAATTTATAGGCTCCCTCATCTGTGCTCATGGCCAGGATCTTCGATGACCAACAGAACTTTTACACTCATTCATCTTACCTTCATCTCAAAGATAAACATTTTAAAACTCATTTTTTCTCATAACTTTGCACACCCATTCTTCCCCTTACCCAGGCCTATACCTATAAATGCTTCTGCATTTGTATTACTTTTTCAAATATTTAGTAGCATACCTGAACATGCCAAAGACTCGTAAGGCTACTCATAAAATGAAAAAACATCACAATGCAAATTCACCTACAATATAAGAATACCTCACAATATAAAAGCAACTGTAAGTATTATACTAGTCACTTAATCACCTTTGCGTTATTTGGGTTTACTGCCTGCATTGTTTTAGTAGTCACAAGGCAACATTCTCATTACTTTCTTTGGTTCTAGCCTCACATTTTTCCTCTTACCTTGGGGCACTGTGTCTCAGTGAGTACAAGAGACAACCAAGTACTTAGCTCAACATCCCATCTGATAGACATTGCCATAACAGTAAGTATGTTCGGTTGTAATGAAATCACACCTCTGAACTTAATTGATCAAAATGTGGTGGTGCCCCAGAAAGGACTCTTACTGCATTAGATCTCAAAATATACGTGTTCAGAACAATGGCCTCAGAGTTTCATGAGTTTAACGAGGGGAAAATAGCCTTTGTATCTCCTGAATATCCAACTTAATTTTTGCTGATTTTGCTTATAGGTGATTATTGATCTTTTTTGTTATGGAGCTTTTAAAAAGAGGACTAGTCTGTCAGAATGGCAATCTATACTAGCCATTGCTGTCCTCAAAACTACAGTAATGCCATTTTACTACGGATCTGAGTGAACCCTACTGCAACATCTTTTTTTCAGTAATCACCAGTTATTTTGGCCAATTCGGTGTCCAGGTGGACACACCAATAAAGACCTTCACAGTGGAGGTCTTTTAGTTAGTCAAGGCCAGGAACTGGAGTTTCTGAGTTCCCCAAACAAGCTTTAAGGGATCATTAGCAAAGTGAATAGGTTGTTTTACTTTATAACAATTACATACTGAGCTCTAGTCCCTGAAGTGATCCTTCTCGGGTGATCATTGCATGCACTGTTGTTACATCACCTGTTTATCGACTAGTTGATTAGCTCTTGGAAAACTAGGTAGCAAGATTTACTTGAAGTAACTTTCAGGTAGATAATAACAGGAAGAACATTTATATTATCCAGCTGTAAAATGTGATAGAATTTAATTCACTCCTTGGAAATTTATGATTTTTTAAGGCCTACCTCATTGGGATAAAACACTACATCTTCACATTATTCATGTTATATAATTTTTACTATTCCAAAAAATACATTCATGTGTTTGTAAATACAACCATAATTTTATTCATATTAGATGTCATATTCTAATTCAGCTACATATGCTCGAATTAAAAACCTGATTACTGAGCAAACTTGTATTGGTTTAAGTAGATAACAGTCTTGCTTTTTACATTTTTGCTAAAACAGCCAGAAACAGGCAAGGTCAGAGGCTTAACCCAGTTGAGAGTTGGACAAGCATAACATTGGTTCTAACCAGTGTCTGTGCATTAATGCATTTTTCTTGGGTTAAGCTATTTGCTCCCTAAAATGGTTCGATATTCTTCTGAAGTTTTCTCATTATGTAAGAAATTTCCAACTTTACCAACACAAATATGATGTCTATAGAAGAGAAACAGCTCTCTGGAGAAAATTCTTCATTTCACAAACACTAGATTTTAACATCAGCCTAACAGTCACAAATGTACAATTCGAAACTATACCTCTAGTCTATAGGATTCAGAGCTGAACTGAGTTTATGAGCCGTGTTATTGTTTAAACCATATAAATAAAACTTACATTCTTTCTGTGAAGCTTCTGCTGTACAAATACAGAACAGCCGGGGCTGAATAGATTCTATTAATAATGTAATATTGAGTTTGGTATTGACTTTAAGAAGTATTATCACCTCCTTGACTAACCCTTAGCTGCCAGCAGACGCTGCCTCAGGCCAGTACACACCTAATTGCTCGGTAAAAAGGCCGTTTCCCTACCTCATTGAGCCGCATGATGTGATAAATTTGCCTCAGGTACTCGCTGCCACCTGGTTTGTGGCAGATATCCAGGACCATCATGTTTATTTTCTGCTCAGTCAGTTCAAGAGCAATATCTCCTTCTTCTAAGGTTGTGCTTTTCTCTATTGCCATAAACGTACTAAATATAAAGCATATACATATCAGTGATGAAGAATTGTAAAGATGGAAAATAATCAAAGAGATTGAGTGTGGAGAGTCGATGTAAGTCTCATATTCAAAGCACCCATAAAGACTTTGCTCAAATAGGTAAGCCTTCCCAAACCGCTGCTGCTCGTATAAACAGTTCCTTAGAACTAAGCACCTGAAAGCATTTTAAAAAATTGAATCATTTCTTTTAAAACATTTCTTTATTGCATTTATACTCCTATCTATAAAACATTTTCCCATTACTGCAATTGTTGAAATTGCTATAATCATGGGATGAAAACAAAACATTTCTTTTTAAGAACATGTAAGAAATAATTTGTATTTTCTCTTTGAGGATAAAAAGTATCTTTAATGCCAGAAATAGCTTTGGTATTCTGTCTTTTGTAGATTCCTCTTTACACACCTGTCTTAGAACACATTAAAGACTAATTAAAGTGTCAAAAGGGGGAGCCTGTTATGCTAAATATAGGTTGGGTGTTTTCTGGCAGTGTGCTTACCACTGGGTATTTTAAATTGGCCTTTTGACACTTGTTGCCTTTTAAAAATATTTTCCTGTTTCTTCTCTGTAACAGATACTTAGCAAAAGTCACTATTATTCTTCCGGGAAAAAGGTTTATTATCACTACACCAGGAATGTGCATCTTATATTTGTGAAACACTTCTTTTCTAAGAACTCACATGCTTATTGATTTTAAACATTATTTATATAGTAATAATGGATGGCATATTTTTTAAATTCCTAAACTATACCCGTACAAAAATAAATCATGATAGTCAACTTACATTATATATATTCCACACTAATTTTCTAATTGCAATTGATCATGTTAGGCTTTGCAATCTAAGAATACTAAGAAAAAGCATGGTTTTCCACTGTTTCCCAGACTAAATGAAATTTACTGTGGTGTAATCAGCTATATACTGCAGTTCATTACTGAGATTTTGCCATGATTATAAAATTAGTTCTGCTAAGAGTCAGTGCCGCTGACCTGAAGACTGAACCAAATGATACCCAGCTGCTGGGCATTAACTTTTATATTGCTTCCACATGTAGCTTCAAACACCCTTCTTTAAAAAAAATAAAATTAAAACTTTATGATCATATAAGCCGGCTAAAAAAAAAAGGAAATCCTACTTTTAGAGATTTTTATTAGCTAGAGTAAATCTTTAAACAAACAATCAAAAAGACTTTGTTTCAATAAAAGAAGTTTGTAAATACCTTGAAGCTGCATGTAGGCTTCAAGCAAAATTTCTTGTCAGGTTTTGTAGAGGCTGACATTGAAAAAAGTTGAGGCCCTCTGAAAAAGGAGTGCCTCAGTGTCAGCCCCCGAATTGTATCCTTTCCTGTCCATCACTGTGCAGGTGAAGCAAATGATTGGATTCAGTCAATGCTATGATTAATGAGTTCCTCTCTGGATTTGGGACTGCCTATCAATCATGTCATTAGGGAGAATGTGCCCTGAAAGAGGCAGACCTTAGCCAAGGAATAACTGCATTAATCTTAATCTGTATATGCACCCAGCCAGCCAAGTCAGGGTCACCATGATGAAAAACAATAATCTTCAACTCGACAAATTACTTTGCAAAGACAGACATTTCTTTACTTTTTAGGCTGTGTGTTCTCCAGAATCTAAGTTGACTGTTTACAGCTTGAGTGTTACTACAAAGTGAAGGTTATTTTAATGAATAGTAATGCTTTCAGGCAGTATGCAAGACAAGCAAGCTTACAGCTGCCACCTTTCCACTGCAGTTATTTTTACAATTTCCATAAAATCAAAGTTAAATCTGAATGCAAGTGAAAGAAATCTAGCTAAATGATATTGTATAGCTCCGAGATAATCTTCATGGAAAATTAAGATTTCATTTATCTTAACAGAAGCAGCATTTAGTTTAAATGCTTACATTCTCATACTTAAAAAAAAAATAGATGGTAAAGCCAAGGCAACCCTCCACCTATATACAGACATTCTGGTTTTAAATATATTTTCTTTATGGTATGGTAGAGATATATGAAATAAATGATCATTTATTTATGAGAAATATGTAAAGGTGGAAGTTTAGTTGTATGTCAAACAATCGACTTGAAATCAAAGTCAAGAAACATTCTTATAGCACTCAAATCCTGGAAGAAATTATCTAAAGTGAACTTATAAGTCAACTCTTTCTAATAAATAGAATAAATAACTTTAAATCTGCATTTTCATGAGAAATTAAGACATAGCATTGTGCTAATTACATAATTACATACTAAATATTTGAAATCTTTGAGGGCTGTAAAACATTTTTAAAAATCAGCAATTCACCATTTTGGATGCATATTGCAGCAGATCGCCAAATATTAGCTAGGCAACTCCATTCATAGGAGATACTAGATGTGTTGGTGCTGTTTATAAAACAACAACAACAACTTAAACTAAAATCGACTTTTAAGGAAACAATTTTACTTATAAATTCCTATATAGAGCTCTAAATATACGGCTGAGACATACTTTAAACTGATCTTATTGCGAAAGGGGCTCCCAAATCAGCAGTACCGTAAATCTAACTGTATAACTATAGTCAGTTCCGCTATTTTTACTCTTCTTCTTTTCTCTCCCTTTTATAACTGCTGGCATGGATAATGACAATCTGGCCTTAATCTTTTAGTCATTGGATTAGAGCCTGCAAATTGGTATCGAATGCAAATGTAAAGATTAAGAGTCACTGTCAATGTTACCAAGCTTTTGCCGGACTGCTATTGTTATTCCAACCTGAAGGACGTCCCAGAAGTAAATGTCTAGAAATCAGTATGACAAGACCACAAAAATCATGATTACTGACATCTCCCCATTTGGACTAACATAAAGTCTTACATATTAATATAAACCAGTAAAGAGTGTTCGTTCTAATGCTAACTAGTGAGTTCAATGTATTTTAATAGAGTTTATAAATAACAAATGCTTACTTATTCTAGGTTTGATGCTAAGAACTATGACTGTTATTTAATTTTTCAAAACAACTCTATCAGGTTGGTGCCATCCCTGAAAATGAGGCTTTGAGAGATCTGAGACAACTTGCACAAGATGGTCCACTTACAAGGGATTTGTATTTGCCCATCTGATTCCAAAGCCTGAGCTTTATCACTAGTATATACTAGGAAAATTAACAACGTGTAGTCATTTCAGGCAGAAAGTTATAATAGTATCTGCTAGCAACCTGAGTATATTTTAAAAGAATGGGGGGCAACGTGTGTGAGTGGTGAAAAAAAAAAAGGCCCTGGTTTGGTGATCTGTAGACCATATGAACCGTAATTCCTTTATCCATATCATGCAATTCTATACTGAAGACTAATTTTAAGACAGGAGGACTCTATGTACATATTTAAATTCATCAGGGACCCTTAAAAATCTCTGCAATACCACAAATCACTAAGCTCTTGGTGACAAAGCTATGAGAAGGCTGACATTTTCATAAAGAAACAGCTGGGTGTGTTTATAGCTCGAGTGTGATATGCCCTAGTTGCCCTCTGGGATTCTTACATTACCAGATGAAAAATGTGTACCTTTTTGACAATCAGGTACACAGAAAGCAATAAAAAGCCTTTTATATCCATTAATTCCTTCTTAATTTAATCTCCATGCCCAATCCATTTACGGAATGCTCCAGGCTATCCACTAGATACCTGTTTGCACCCTGAAAAGGAGTGAAACCAAATTCTCCTGGGTTTAACTACTACCCTTTTAATCAGAAACCTTAAGATGGTGACAAAACAAGTATAATGTTCCAGTGTATCAATGGGGTTCAAATTTAATAAGACAAGGAATGTCTAACAATCCAGTTTTTAATGGAACATTTATCTTTTTTTCAATAGTCATCAAAGTTCCCATAAAGTTACCAAAATGACCACTGCTGGCTATCTCACAGTATTTTGCTGTTGTTGTTTATTGGAGATGTTGTTATTGTGAATGTATTTGATAAAATTTAGTGAAAAAAACTGCTTTACCATTCAGTGCTCAATTTCCTTGCTTTCAGTAATTGACATTCAATCCAGTTGGGTTTTTGCTGCTCAATGCTCTGTATGACCTTTTGGGTCATTTGATTAGGGCTACTTTTCTGCTCTCCCATGATGCTTTCCAAACACTCACAGATTAAACCAAGTTTCTCTTTACTCCATCTGTCAAGGGAGGCACCTGTTAAAAGTTCCACAGTGTTTCCATCCTCAAATATCCGACATATAATTACAATCAAGTTCCAGACAAGCAGGCTAGCTTTCTTCAAGTCAACAAAGTTTTTTGACATTTTTCTCTCAGACAGAAAAAAGAAGTATTTAATTGGGGGAGGCAAACATGCAATCACCGTAGGTAACTTGCTGATTACAATAGATACTGCCTGAGCAGAAAGCCTTGTGAAGCCTGGGGGGGAAAAGAGAAAGAAAAGGCGTGATTAATATTAGCATTTATGTTCCATCGCTGTGTTGAGTGTTGTTCGGGGATGTCTAATTTTTGTGGAGAAGACTGTTAAGAGCAAGTGCTTGACATATTCCTACAGAACACTGCTGGAGTCCCCTGCAGTAATGCCTAAAATTTCCCAAATGTTGAGTTTATTTTTTTCTCCCATAAATGAAGATTAGAAAATTCAGAATTATTATTCATATTTTCATCTATTAAGACTGCAGGTATAAAGAGCTCAGATGTCTTCAACTAACAAATGCAGACACTGCTGCTGGACCTCTTTGTGGCCTTTACTTCCATAAGCCTTTCTTCTGCTCCTTTGGAATCTATGTCAGAATCATCACAGCTTGTGTCATGACTGGTTTCTCTTCTTTTAGTTCTTAGCCCAAATGTCATCTCCTCATAAAGCCTTCCCTCACCATCCCATCTAAAGCAGTTTCTTCACACCCTTCCTATTCCTGCCCAAGTCCTTCCCTGTCATTAGGCCCTATTTTATTGCTTTTTTATAGCACTTAGCATCACCTGATAATCTTTATTTGTTCATTCTCTGTCACCCTCCACTGAACTATAAGCTCCATGAAACCACTGCTGTATCCCAGCACTTAGTACCTCATATATAACAGTCATTCAATAAATATTTATTGAATAAATGAATTAACATACTACTTCATGGGTACCTCTATTTCTCTTCTTAACTTCTCTGTATCCCATGCTAGTTTCACTTCCTCCTAACACTTTTTCAAGGTTGATATTTGCTAAGAAATCCATGGCCTGTTGACCAATGATTCTACACACTGTCCCTTGCTAGGGGTTATTTCTCTGCAGAATTTACTAAGACTGCCTCTCTAAATCAGGGTTTCTCAACTTTGGCATTAATAACATTTTGGGCTGGATACTTCTTTGTTGTGAGGAGCTGTCCTGAGCATTGTTGGATGTTTTAGCAGGATCTCTGGCCTACACCCACTAGATGCCAGTAACATCTTCCTCAGTTGTGACAACCAAGCACTGCCAAATGTGTCCCAGTGGCAAATTCTTCTCTGGTTGAGAATCATTTTCTAGATGATTCCAGAATCCTCAGTCTTGGTCTTTCTCCAGGGTAGCAATCCAGGCCTTTTTCCAGGGTACAACTTCAGCTTCCTGCTGGGTATTCCATTCTTCTGCCCTAGTCATCACTAATTCAGTATAACTAAAACCAAATTCATTGTTTTCCTCAAAATATGGCTTGGCCAACCTTTTAGGGTCTAAATATCTCTACATTCTCACATGGAATGCCCTCTCTCCTCATAGGTCATCCATATTCTTCAACTCCTACTTCAAAGTCTTGTCCTCCTATGGATTTATTCGAACATATTATCCATATGACTATTTTGGTAAGTAGAGCCATAATGTGCCATATTGTATCATCTTTTGTATTATCATTGTTTATTGTTTATGTTATATTGTTATTTATGACTTCATGAGTTATCTTTATAAGTAGACTAAAAGCTCCTTGAGAGTATGGAGAAAAATCTCATTGCTTCTTAAGTATCCCACAAAGCCAGACATAGTATTTTAATCCACTGTGTACGTAAATGAATTTGAAACTTGTAACTAAGTGAGAAATTAAAAGATCATAGCTTTGAGTTCTTCAATAAAATATTCTTTACTCTTGTTACTGAACAAAAATGATAAAACAATGTGAAAGATTTTCAAGGCATTTGTGACATTTAAAGAAGTCACTCTGCTTTAAAAAAAAGTACAAAGCTCTTGGAAAACATGTCTAGTCTACTGACTCCTCAGAAATTCATGACAACTTAAGAATCATTTAAAAAATTAACTAGAGTAGTCTTTATAAGTTTGTAAACTGGGTCCAACATATATTTGAATGACCTCATAAGAGTACTGTATTAAGTGAAATAATAAACGTGAAAGCACCTAGTTTGGTACTTGGTAAAAAAATAGTTCCTCGATGAATTTTTTCCTTTTATTCAAATGAATATGCTTAGATGAGGCTTAAAACATTGATAAAGCAAATTATGAGACTCCTTTGTGACCACTCCTCTGTGTGTTCTTAAATTATTTTAAATATTTTATACTTCTTTATGTATCTGGTTCTCATACACCCTACTCTACTGTCAGGTATTTAACTTAAAAAAATTATAACTTATCTTCCATTTATCCTAGAGAGGGTTTAACTGCAGATATCAAGTAAACATTTGACAATCAAAATAGATATCAAGTAGAGATTACCAATTCTCTTCACACCTGCACTTCTGATATTTTATAAAATCTGAAGACTCCAGGTACGAGATCCCCAACTACTTCATTAAAGCTTAAGGCGAATTCCAATCAGAACTTTTAGGCTGATGATAAATTAATAAACCCATTCTACTAATCACAGGGCCTCTGAGTCTAAGATGATGTTAACAACACACCAGGGAGGTATATTTTAAGAATGCCACACACTTCTTTTTCTGTCTTTATTTAAATAAGTTGACTTCTAGCTAAGCCATATATATGTAATATATTGTAAGAGCCATCCCAATTTCAAAGTTGATAAAGTGTGAAAAAATGTGTCTTAGAATAAATGCAATGTGATATGTATATTTCTATATTTATTATTTCTTCTTCCTTCCCATGCATGAACTCCTGAATATAATAAAATATTTTATGAATTATAAAACATGCAAAAGGCAAATTTATAATGAATAAGGTGAAGACAAAATAATGATATAAAATGTTAATAATAATTTATTGAGTAAGCATAATGTGATTTAACATGCTTTATTATTTTTTAAAATCTGGGCTTAACACTTTGCAAACAGTAATTCTAAGTTCAGTTTGTTTGAATACTTAGTTTTAATGGCTGTCATAGAGTAAAAGCCACTAAATGAACATACATAGATAATGTAGAACAAGTATATGAATAACAGTTCTTGTGAAATCATGACACTTGTTTTTCAATCTTGTCACCAAATAGGCAAAGGTCATTGACGACTAATAATTCTTCATCATTTGTGATGTCAATTAGTTATTCTTGCAAACAAATTGAAAAATATTTTGTTTTTATATTTTTAAGAAAAATGTTCAAGAATCACTTAAACTCTTTTTTGTAATATTTTAAATTATGTTAGAAAATTCTATTTCTAAGTTTTTAAGTGTGAGGCTATGATATTTTTTATAGGTGGTACTGGCTTTTATAAAAGTAATCTTCCTAGTTTTTATAAAATGAACTATCTTAATGACTTCCTATAGCACTTGTGTATTTTTGCTTTCAATTTCCTCCTCAACAATATGCATATCAATGATGCCATGAATACATTTTCCTTGTGGTGCTATCTCTATTTCCTCTCCAGAATCCAGTTTCAGTTAAAGCAATTACTCCAAAGTTTTCCCATAAAACATTCTTTTTACTTAAAAAGTAATTTACTGTTAAAAAATATACTCTTCAGTATATCTTTCATTTAATTGTTGTCAAAGAAACAAAACAGCTAGTTCTTTGTATATTTGCATTTTGAAATAAGGGAGCCAATGTCTAAACTGAGCTATATCAGTCAGAAACATCTGAACTTTCATTCAACTCTTTGATAATTCCCTACATTGTATAATTTATTGTAATATTAATTTCTTTAAATCTTCTGTGTTTTCTATGTAACAGTATTTGCTGACAAAGAAATAAAGAAATGCATTTTAGTTTGTTACCATAGTGTTTTCCATGTTCTCTCATTTTGATTGTGTCAGGAAGAACAAATGTTCCCTTAACTGGGAACATTTAAAGAATTCTCAAAAAAAAAAAAAAACACATTAGAATTCTCAAAATCAAGTTAGAATTCTCCAAAATAACATTTATTGGTCTTTTGATAAATTTTGCAAAGTACTGGATTAAATATGCTTGACTTAAAACATTGCTAGAAACAATAATAGAAGTTTGTCTTCATATTTTAAAAGTTTGGTTTTGAAATTTTTTGCTAATCAAGATGACTTCAAGCTATCTTTAGCTAATATTTCAGGGCACGACACTCATTTAGGAAGGGTTCATATTTAATGATAATATATGGGAAGCCATATTTCAAATGGTTTACCACACATTTTCTTTTTTTTCTTTTTTTCTCCCCAAATCTGGTCAGATTATTATTGTTTTTCCTTATAATATGGCTGAGAAAGAGCTCATGTTAGGAATAGAAAGTGTGAGCTCTTTCACTTTGTCACTGTTTGTTCTTCCTTGCATTCCCAGTATGTTTTAAACTGTAGTTGACCTATTGATTTATAAGAATATATTAAAGCCACTTGTGTCCTTTATGAGAATTAATTTTGTTAAAACTAGATTCTGAAATACAAAGGACAACCTTAATTCATTATTGTACACTGAAAGCTAAAGACGACATGAGGTTACCCTGTCCATCCCCTCTCTAACAATATTGTTTTCAACATACAACTGACTCACTCACAGACCAAGGGAGAAGCCCAGTGACAACCTTTATATGAAACTTTAGTAAAGCTTAATTTCTTTCTTTCTTCACACACCCAAGAATTGTCTTGTACATTCCCTGAGGTGTTTGTATGCATTTGGCAATAGTTATACCTAGTCTTCTAGCACCAAGAAGAGATATTTTATTTACAGTTTCCCTCTGGTCTCAACCCCAGTGCCTGGTAGGTAGTAGTAATTCACTTAGTAAATACCTATTCAATGAGTAAGTGACTTAATGTCTAGCATGTAAATATTATCTTTCTTTTATACTATAGTGAAAACAAAGGTTGAACACTGTCACTCTAAAGGAGGTAAGAAATGAAGAACTATGGTAATTCTATTGTCATAGCCACCTGGAATGCACAAAATGCTTTATGTAATCACTTTTCTCTACCACCTTCTTTTATATATTTATGTGACTTGGCACCCCTTCATGGCTGTCTATCGAAGAAGTGTTGTACTTAGTAATAATTTTATGAAGAATATTATTTAGTAAGGAACACTGCAAGAACTTATATCTACAAAGTAAGCATTTTTTGGAATTGGAGGCTCTTTGAAATGTTATGGAAGAATTCCAAAATGCTTTTAGAAAGCAAAATTGTTCATGAATAGAATGACTTGAAAGCCACAAGCAAAATAGTGCTACTCATATGACATGATATGTTAATTATAGATCATCCCTCCTGAATTGCTCAAAATCTATGAAATATCCAAAAGCTAGAATGAAAGAGAGATGGGAACAACTCAGACAAGGAAGAACTTAAGCAGTGAAAAGCTGACATTTCCAATTTCAATTAAATGGCTTTACTAGATTCAAAGGAAGTTTAATAGGGCTTGAACAAAATTAAAACATTACTATGAAAGGTCACAGATAGAAAATTGATTTGAGTTTGTAATGTAAGGTCACTGGATAAGAGTCACATTATTTAGGATCATCATCGAGAAGAATGAAAGTCTAGTCCCTTTAGTTAACTTTAGTGGGTTCAGCTGGAATATTTTACTGTTGACAATTTCCTTAGAGTTAGTGAAAAAATATTCTTCTTTAAAGATGAATACAAAAGAGAAAAGTTGATTATAAAAATTTTAAATATTTATGAATATAGACAGATACATAGTATATATTCAAAGGACTCTTGTGAATTTCTCAGAAAGTAGAAACATCTAGATAGGAAGAAATCGTTTAAGAAGAGAAGACTTGATTAATAAAATAAATAATGTAGATAACTGATAGTTCTTAAATACACTTGGTAGATGCACTGAATAAGAACAATGCACTGAATTCAGGACCAAGGGTATTTGGGGGGAAAAATAACCATGTCTGGAAAACATGAAGTTACTAAATAGGGTGCTATTTTTGACATGAAAGCTACACATATAGGTGTATCAACAAGAGAAAAGAAAGTAATAATTGATGGTTGCAGGGGAAAACTTCAAGGAGAGTATGAATTTTAGATTACTCAATAGATTTAGAGGAAATCAGTCAAAATCATGTGACTAATCTGTGAATACTAACATGAACACAGAATGTCACAGAAAATCCTCAATTGGTAACTAAATAAATAAAATGACCATGTGAGTAATTTTCATTTCTAGATTCTTTGATCATATGACTCTCAGTAAGGAAAATTACAGGTCTCAAATATACATGGTGAAAATAAGACTAATATAGTTTACAAATATTATCACTTTTAGAATTTTACTTGATCTCATATTCTAGAAAATTGTGTCTTCAGGGATATGTTCTTACTGAAAAATAAATATACCTTTGCTTGATTCTTTCTTTTTGGTTTCTTTTGGAATATAATTCCATTCTTTTGGAATGCTCTCAAGCAAATGTTCAGGAACACTGTGCTTGTTTAGGTTTGTTTCACAGTTTCTCCCAGGATTCATCACAGATATTATCTCCTGTACAATGTCCTTGACAGCGTCGGTCAGTGCCAATCTCAAGCATCGGATGAACTCTAGCTCAGACTCCATACATGTTGAGACTTTAAAATCAGACAGTATATTAGTTAGCAGAATTCGTAATATTTTGTGCCTTGTTCAATTGGGAATTCAGTTTCTCAGTGATCTAGTTTAAAGTTATAGGAAAAGAGAGCTGCTGCTTTTAATCTAGAAATCATACAATTGATAAACAGTTCATAAATGTTTTTAAAAAAGTTTCTTTATCTTGGTAATAAAGGGAATGGAAATTAAAATAATAGTGAATAACAGTATTTTCTGGTAGCTTCAAACTCTACTGGTGGGAATATAAATTGTGTGACCTTCTTAGATGACAACTTGGCAATAATATTAAAAACTTTAACATTTTACTTACCTGTTAATCCACTTATTCCTTCTCTTGGATTTTATCCTAAGAAATTAATTATGGTTATATAAAAGATATAAAAAATGGAAATAATTTAAATATCCAGTAATTGGTGAATTGTTTAATTAGCCAAGGTATGTCTATTTACATGGTAAAGCCATATATTGTTTAGTATCAAAATAAAAGCAGATTAGAAAGAGTATGGTATGCTATTTTTATTTAAAAATACATATCTACATACACATATAAAAGAAACAAAAGATATACTTTACAACAATGAGGATTTTTCTCTTCCTTTACTTCTTTACTTTTTCTTCCCTCCTTCCCTCCCTCTCTCCCTCTACCCTTTTCTCCTTTCTTTCTTTCTGCCATCCTGACTTCTTACTGATTATACATGTTACCACCATGAATATATATTATTTGTGTGATAAATGGAATAAATTAAAAAAATACAACTAGAAAGGCCTGGGACTATCACTTGAATCAATACAATAAGGCACCTATATGCTTTTTTCTCTCTCAAATTTTGAGGTGATTTTTTAAAATAACTCAAACCATTATTAAAATGACCATGGTGAAGAGGATCTTGCTAATATCAAATATTGAGAGTTTAATTTTTTCACATGGCATAGTCATCACATAAGTTGTTGCTCTTTATGGGATGGGTAGAAGACATAGCTGTCTATCTTTTCAATGATGTTTTAAAACTTTAATTCAGTGAAACGCATAAAGAACCTTTCTTCTTGTAGCAATAATTAATATTAATTTTGGTTCGATGCTTTGGAGTCATGGGTTAAAATCATCTCACGTATCTAACAGTTCTAGAAAGCTAGAAATCCCTCTATTTAGATAAAAAGATATGTTTATTTTATTAAAATAAAAACAAAGTATTGAAAATGACAGAGAAAATAATATGTCTATCTCAAAGAATTATTTAAAACTTATATGAATTAATTTGTGTAAAATAACTGGTATGTAGTAAGTGCTCTATATATATTTGCTATTTTTATCTAAGATAAGTTTTTTACAAAAATTACCATTTTACAGTGTAGGGCTGCCCAGTAGTCTCTTGATACAGGGTTCTGAAACAACTCAAGCACTGAATACTATATGGAGAATTAAGCAATAGCCACAGATGCCTATGGTGGAGTTAAGATACAGAAAAATAAAAGGAAAAATGGGAGAGGAGGGCATAGAGTAAAGAGAGTAAGTGGCAAGGTCTTCTCATTTCTAACTCTGCAAATAAAGAGCTTGGAAGTACCACTCTGTTCTAACAACAAACACAAAGCTGAACAGATTTTAAAAAATCAACAACTCTTCTTGGATCTGTAAGAGAGGTGAAGACATAAGGCAAATTAGAGGGACAGACAGGCAAATTACATGGAGCCATGGCTTAGTGGAGCAAAGACTCACAGGCAGAAACTACCATGGGAAGCAGTGTCAAAGTGGAAAAATATGAACTGTAATTGATAAATTACTGGAGGCTCAGTGCAAACAAGTCTGAGAGTTCAAACTCCAGAAGGACCCCTGTCATGAGGGAGCTGCCACACTTTTGTGAGTTTTACCTCCAGGAGCTCAACAAGTTTCCCACAATAAATATCAGACAAAAATCCACTAGTGCTTCCAGCAAGAGGAGGGGAAGAGAAACATTCTGAAATAAGCCAGAGTTCTGTTTTATTTGGGCCTGCTATAGGAGAAACTATTAAAGCAGAGCCTAACTCACTGGGGTTATTAGAGCCTAACTGTCCTGGGTGAAGGGCAATGCCCAGCCCCAGCCCACTCTAGCCATTCTCTTCTACCTAAGTGGGGGGTGGGGGGAAGCAGAGACTGAAAGACATTTGTGAAGTACGCCATCCAGAGGCACAGGCTCACTAAAAAACTGAGACCTAATCATAAGACTGCAGATAGTTTCCCTCCCCCACACCTCTTAACCACATTACTAAAGGTCTATTTTGAGCAATTCCTTTTATACATCATGTCCAGCTTTCAAAAAAAAAAAGTATAAGACTTACTAAAAAGCAAAAAACACAATTAAAAAAAGACAGAGAAAGCATCAGAAACAGATTTAGAAAATCTGGAATTTAAAATAGCTATGATTAATATGCTAAATGCTCTAATGGATAAAATAGACAGCTTGCAAGAATAAATAGGTAAGTCCTAGGAAAGAATGCAAAAGAAATACTACAGATCAAAAGTACTGTAACATTGGCTTATTAGTAAACTGGATATGGCTGAGAAAAGAATCTTTGAGCTTGAGCATATCTCAATACAAACCTCCAAAAATAAAAAGCAAAGAGAACAAAGAAAACAAACAAACAAACAAAGAAAAAACAGAACAGCATATCCAAGGACTGTGGGACAACTAAAAAAATATATAATATATACATAATCGGAATATAGGACAAGAGATAGAGAGAAAAACAGGAGAAATATTTAAGACAATAATGACTGAGAATTTCCCCCAAATTAATGTCAAACACAAACCACAGAATCAGGAAGCACTTTAATGGATAAATACTTTAAAAAACTGTACCTAGGAATATTATTTTCAAAGTATACACAATCAAAGATTAAAAAAATAGTCCTGAAAGAAGCCATAGAAAAAATGACACTTTGCCTTTAGAGGAACAAAGGTAAGAATTACATCCGACTTCTCAGCAACCATGTGCATAAGAAGAGAGTGAAGTGAAATATTTAAAATGTTGAGAGAAAAAATACCCCACTAGCCTAGAATTATATACTCTGAAAAATGATCCTTTAAAAGTAAAGGAGAAATAAATATTTTCTCAAACAAAAATTGAGGGGATTTATTGCCGGTAGACCTGCTTTGTAAGAAATGTTTAAAGAAGTTCATTAATGAGAAAATAATATAGGTCAGAAATGCAGATCTACATAAAGGAAGAGCACTGAAGAAAGAATAAGTGAAGGTAAAACAAAAATTTTTATTTTTATTATTTGTAATTGACCTACCAGATAAGTTTGTTTAAAATAATATCAACAATGTATTCATTTGTATATATATCTTACATATATGCACATGTACATACTTATGTATGCTTATATATAAGTGAAATGAGTGACAGTAATGATATAAGGAATGGGAAAATAATTAGGATTATTTTGTTATTATAAGGTATTCACAACACCTGTGAAGTGCTATAGTGTTATTATAAAGTGGACTTGGATGAGTTTCAAACTCTATATGTCGCAAACTCGAGAAATCACTTAAAAAAGTAAAAAAGAAGTATAACTGACATGCTTAGAAAACAGATAAAATGGAATCATATAAAATGTGCAATTAAAGCCAACTAGGGCAGAAGATTGGAAGCCAAAAATAAGAATAAACAACAAGGGCAACAAATAGAAAACAATTAACAAATACAGTAGATATATTAATACAACTATATCAATCATCACTTTGAATGTCAAATAACCAATGAAAAGACAGAGATTGATCAGCATGGACCAAAGAACAAGATTTGACTATATGTTTTCTACAATAAACCTAATTTAAAGACACATATAGGTTAAAAGTAAATGGATGGAGAAAGGCATATCACACTAATGCAAATTAAAAGAAACGAGTAGTTATATTAATTTCAGACAAAGCAGACTTCAAAGCAAGGAAAGTTATCAGGGATAAAGGAAGGTATTACATCATGATAATTGGGGTCATTCCTCCAAGAAGACATAACAATTGTTAATGTGTATGTGCCAAATAGCTGAGTATCAGACTATGTGAGGCAAAAACTGATAGAACTGCAAGGAAAAGTAGATGAATCTACTAACATAGTTGGAGACTTTAGCAGCCCTCTATCAGAGAGAGCTCTAGCAAGTAGAAAATTAATAAGGACATAGTAAAATTCAACAACACCATCAATCAACTCAATATAATTGACATCTAGAGAAGATTTCATCCAATGATAGCAGAATGCATATTCTTCTCAAGCTCACATTTAACATTCACTAAAATAGATCACATTCTGGGCCATAAAGCACACTTAAATTGAAAAGAATAAAAATCACACAATGTCTGCTCTGAGTACAAAGGAATTACACTAGAAATCAATAATAGAAATATAACTGGAAAAATCCCAAAACATGGATATTGAAAATATATGATACACTTTTAGATAATACGTAGATAAAAGTAGAAATCACAAGAGAAATTTAAAAATATTTTTAACTAAATGAAAATGGAAACAAAACTTATCAATAGTTGTGGGATGCAGTAAAAGCAGTGCTTAGAGGGAAATGTATTGCATTGAATGCATACACTAGGAAAGAAGAAAGACCTAAAATCAACAGTCTAAGTTTCCATCTCAGGAAACTAGAAAAATAAGAACAAATTAAATCCAAACTAAGCAGAAGAAAAATAATAGTAAGAATTAGAGCAGAAATCAATGAAACTGAAAACAAGAAATTAATAGGAAAAATCAACAAAACTAAATGCTGGTTTTTCTAAAAGATCAATAAAATCAATAAGCCTCTAGCCAGACTGACTAAGAAAGACAGAGCGAGGATACGAACTACTAATATCAGAAATGAAAGAGGGAACATCACTACAGATCCATGGACATTAAAAGAATAAAAGAATACTATAAACAAGTCTATGACCAACAATTAGATATCCTAGATGACATGGACCGATTTCTTGAAAGACACAATCTGTCAAAATGTACAATATAGTGATTAGATATTTATATAACTTATAAAGTGATCACTCTGATAAATCTAGTATCCATCTGACACCTAATATAGCTACTACAATATTATTGACTATATTATAGTCAATATACTCATATTATACTTTACATCCTCATATTTTGTAACTACTAATTTGTACTTCTTAATCCCTTCCCCTTTTTCACCCATCCCTCAAAGCTCCCTCCCATTTGGTAATCATCAAAATGTTCTCTGTATCTATGAGTTTGTTTCTGTTTTGTTTGCTTGTTTATTTTGTTCTTTAGATTCCACATGTAAGTAAAATCAGATGGCATTTTTCTTTCTCTGTCTGACTTACTCCACTCAGCCCAATACTCTCTAGGCCCATCATCCAAGTTGTTGCAGATGGCAAGATTTCATTTTTCATATATTTGAATAATATTCCATCATATATATGTACCACCTCTTCTTTATCCATTCATCCATTGATGGACACCAAGGTTACCTCCATATTTTGGCTATTGCAAATATGCTTTAATAAATATATGAATTCACATGTCCCTTTGAAGTAGTGTTTTGGATTTCCTTGAAAAAATACCCAGAAGTGAAATTACTGAGTCATTCTTTGTCTCTTGTTATAGCCTTTGTTTTAAAGCCCATTTTGCCTTGTATAAGTATTGCTGCCCCAACTTTTTTTTTCATTTCCATTTTCATGAAATATCTTTTTCCATCCCTTTACTTTCAGCCTGTGTGTGTCTACCAATCTGAAGTGAGTCTCTTGCAGGCAGTATAGTTAAGAGTCTTGTTTTCTTTTTCATTCAGCCATCCTATCTTTTGGTTGGAGGATTTAATCCATTTACATTTAAAGTAATTGTTAATAAATATATAGTTACTGCCATTTTTTAATTCATATTTTTTATCTTTATTGTTTTTCTTTCTTCTTCTTCTTCTTCTTCTTCTTCTTCTTCTTCTTCTTCTTCTCCTCCTCCTCCTCCTCCTCCTCCTCCTCCTCCTCCTTCTCCTCATTCTTCTTCTTCAAGTGTCTTTAACATTTCTTGGAATACTGGTTTGATGTTGATGAACTCTAGCTTTTTCTTGTTTGGGAAGCTCTTTAACGGTCCTTTTATTTTAAATGATAGCTTTGCTGGGTAGAGTAATCTTGGTTGTAAATCCTTGCTTTTCATCACTTTGAATATTTCCTGCCAATCCCTTCTGGCCTGCAAAGTTTCTATTGAGAAATCAGCTGACAGTTTTCTGGTACCCCTATGATGCGAATGTCGGTACGCTTGATGTTGTTGCAGAGGCCCCTTAAACTGTCCTCATTTTTTGGATTCTTTTTTTCTTGTTGCTGTTGTGATTTGGTGTTTTCTGCCATTTTATCTTCTAAATTGCTGATCTGATCCTCTGCTTTCATATAATCTACTGTTGCTTCCCTCTAATGTTGTCTTCATTTCTGACTGGTTCTTTTTTATGTTTTCTATCTTCATTTTTATGCTTTCAATTTCTTTGTTAAATTTCTCACTGAGTTCATCTACTTTTCCCCTAATTCACTGAGCATCCTTATAATCAATGTTTTGAACTTTGCATCTGGCAGACTGTCTCCAATTTGTTTAGTTCTTTTTCTGGAGCTTTGTTCTGATCTTACATTTGAGACATGTTTTTTTTTTTTTTTTTTTTGGTCTCCTCATTTTGGCTGCCTCCTTGTGTTTGTTTCTATGTATTAGGTAGAGTGGCTATGTCTCCTAGTCTTAGTAGAGTGGCCTTATATAGTAGGTGTCTTGCGGGGCATAGTAGTGCAATCTCCCTGGTCACTTGAGCTGAGTGTTCCAGGTGTGTTCCTTGTATGAATTTTGTGTGCCCTCTTGTTGTAGTTGAGCCTTGGTTGCCATTTGCACATCAATTGGAGGGACTGAGCCACAGGATGATTGGTTGTGAGGAATGGCCAGTGAGTATAGCGGAGAAGCTGTTGTGCAGGGGCTGACCCTACAGTGCAGAATTCACTTTAGCAGGGCTCTGCCGCCTGCCCTGTCTGCCCTTTGGATTTATCATCCTCAGGTGCGGCCCCAGTTGGTGCTCCGGCTCAGTCCAAAGGTGACCAACAGGCTTGTCTGCCTTGGGGCCTCCTGAGAGGGGCCTAGCCACAGACCAACTTTAGCTGAAGCCTGTGCCTTGCCTGGGGACACCTGGTATGAGCCACCAAGAACCCCGCCTTGAGAGGCCAAGCTGCAGATTGAGGCCAGCTGCTGATAATGCCAAACCTTAGGGCTGTTCAGCAAGAGATACAGGGCATGCTGAGGTCAGATGTTACTTGTTTTGGTTTTGTTAACCTTTGAGAGAGTTATGTGGAAAAGCCACTGGAAGCAGCTCGGTGGACCTGTAAGTTGGGTGGTGTGGGGTCTCAAGGAATCACCAGGGTGGGGTGACCAGTGTTAGCCAGGCTAATGGAGACTCAGATATGATAGCTGCCTGTGTCTGCACTCCAGGAGGGGAAAGGGTTCAACAAAGAAATAATGGATTCTGCCAGCACTTCTGTCTGAGAGAAAGCTGCCCCATCCAGCCCTCACCCTGAAGCCAGCCAACTCAGTTTCTCTGTATATGTCCCTGGCACCCTTCAAGTTGCTGCCCCTGCTCTAGGGCTCAGAGTGAGTGAGCCCATCAGTGGATCAGTTTATGTGTGGGCCCTCTAAGAAGAATGCCTGGGACTCCAGCCACAATCTGTCTCAGTTAGCCACACTCTCTGTTGGTTTTCACAGCCAGAAGTTGTGGGGACTTCTCTTTCTGGCACTGAAACCCTTGGTTAAGCAGCCCAGTGTGGGACAGGAAACACTCATTCCTCTGGGGGGACCTCGACAATCAAGATATTCTTCCCAATTTTTAAACCAATTTTTAGCCTGTTTTGCATCTCTACAAAACATAACAGTCTCAGGGGGGCTTCTTCTCTATGTCCTTAGTTATAGGACTTCTGTTCGGCTAGACTTCAGACAATAGTCGGTAATGGTGGTTCTGTAGTTCAGCTGTACTTTCAATGTGATTGTGAAATGTGACAAGCACAGCATTTATCTAATCTGCATCTTGCCTGGAAAGATATACCAATTCTTTTAAATCTCTTTCAGAACATAGAGAGGGACTACTTTCTAACTCATTCTAATGCCAGAATTACCTGAATATCAAAACGAGAAAAAGACATTACAAGAAAAGAAAACTACTAATATGTCTCATTTACATAGATTTAAAAATCAAAATCAAAATATTAGAAAATTAAATACAAAAATGTATAAAAAGAATTATATGTCATAACCAAGTGAGATTTATCCAAGGTATGCAAGGCTGGTTCAACATTAGAAAATCCACAAGTAACAATATTATTAGTGAAAACAAAATCTTTAAAGGATGTAAACAATATCTACGTATTCAACAACATAATATCCATAACCTCTGGCACCCAATAAAAAATGACTAGGTGCAATACAAAAAACAGTGCTCTATACACATAGAAAAAAAAAAATCAGTCAATAGAAATATACTCCAAAATGACAGTGATGATGAAATTAGCCAACAAAGATTTAAAACAGACTTCATACACATGTACAAAGATTTAAACATGAGAGAAAGGTATAAAATATAAAAAGGAACTAAATGGAATTGCTACAGGTTAAAAATATATGAACTAGGAATCACTGGATGCCCTTAACAGCAGTTTAGAACTGCAGGAAAAAAAAATCACTGAACTTGAAGATACAATAGAAAGTATCCAACCCAAAGCACAAAAAGAAAGAAGGCTAAAAACCAAAATAAACAACAACAACAAAAAAATTCAAAAAAGAATACAGCTTCAGTGACATGTGGAAAACACCAAAAGGTTTAGTATACATGTAATGAGAGTCCTAGAAAAAGTGGTGCAAGAGGGGATAAAAAGTAAAATATCTCAAGAAAAATGGCTGAAATGTTTATAAATATGATAAAAACTAAAGATCTCCAGATACAAAAAGTTCTACAAACACTAAGTAAATACAAAGGAAACCAAAACAAAGCAAAACACAATCAAATTGTTGGAAAGTAGTAATAAAGACAAAAATCTTAATATCAACCACAGAAGAAGACAAATTACATAAAAGTAAACAGACACTTTAATAATAACTGATATATCATCAAAAACAATGCAAGTCAAAAGATAATAGAATGACATCTTTAAAGTGCTGAATGAAAAAGGAAAGAAAAAAACAAAATTCCGAACCCAGAATTCTATATCTAATAAAAAATATTTCAAATATAAAGTCAAAGTACTTTTTTCATGCAATGAAAGCTAAAATAACTTGATGGCAGAAGATTTATAGTACAAGAAATGTTAAAAGAAGTTCTTTAGGTAGAGGAAAATAATACCTTTTAGAAACTCAGATCTACAGAAATAAGAGTACCAGAAATGGTAAATATAGAGATAAATATAAAAGACTTTCTTCTCCTTTTTAATTTCTATAAACTATAATTGACTAAAATAAAAATAAGATAATTGTGGAGTTTATAACAGTAGAAATAAAATGTTTGATAACACTAGCACAAAAGATAGAAGGGAATAAATTGAAATGTACCATGGTAAGATTCATACATTAGATGTAAATTGGTATACAACTATTAAAAGGTAAACTGATGAGTTAAAGATACATATTGTAAACCCTAGAGCAACTATTAACACAGATAAATAGACAGAGAAAGAAAGAGGTATATCTAATAATCCATTATAAAAGATAAAATGTAATACTGAAAAATACTGAGTTAATCCAAAGGAAGGCTAAAATAGAGGGAAAAGGAACCAAGTTTAGAGAGGAAAAGCAGAAAGCAAATAGTGTAGACATGCAGTTCCAAGTATCAGAAAATGGAGTCCACAAATAGACGCATACATTTGATTAAATGGTCATTTGATTTCTGACAAAGCCATTGAAGTAATTCAACTGGTAAAGAATAATGATTTCTAAAAATGGTGCTGGAAAAATTATATATTTGTATGAAAAAATATAAATTTCAAATATAAAGGAAAAGTACTTTTTATGTAATCAAAAGCTAAAATAACACTTACCTTACTCATAGTATACAAAAAAAAAATCAACTTGGAATTAATCATGGAACTAAACACAAAAACTAAAACTATAAAATTTCCAAAAGAAAACGTAGGAGAAATATTGGCACTCTTTAGATAAGCAAATAGTTCTTGGGACACACAAAAACACTACAAAAAAAAATGGATAAGTTGGACTCATTGAAATTACAAACTTCTCCTTATCAAAAACCTTGTTAAGAAAATGTAAAAGTAACATACAGACTGGGAGAAAAATTTTATCAATACACATATCTACATGTAATTTGTATCAAGAATATATAAAGAACTCCACAACTCAGTAAGACAAATAATCCAATTAAAAAATAAAGAAAAGTTTTGAATAGGTATTTTACAAAAGAATTTTTTCAAATAACCATTAAAATGGTGCTGGAAAAATTATACATTTGTATAAAAATGTGTTTCAGGAAAATATAATTATCAGGGAAATGTAAATTAAAATCAGAATGAAATAATAGTACATACCCCTTAGAATGACTAAAATCAAGAAGAGAATTCCAAGCGTTCATGAGGGCCTGCAACAACCAAAACTCTCATACACTACTGGTGGGGATGTAACAACACATGATTACTTTGAAAACCAGTTTCAGAAGTTTCTTATAAGGTTAACTCATGAGAATGTCAGGGAATAGAGTGACTGAAGAATAATTAAAGGAATTTATGCTTTGATATTTTCAATTGCCTGGCTAAAGATTGCTTGAGTTACTTTGAGGATGTAGACCTGCAATGATTGATTGCTACCAAAACTATTTCTTAAAGAATGTATTGGCTTTTGAAATGCCCACAGGAGGGAAGGGAATTAAGAAGTGCAAACTGGTAGTTCCAAATAGTCATGAGGATCTAAAGTACAGCATAGGGAATTCAGTCAATAACACTGAAATTACTATGTATGGTGTCAGATGGGTTCTAGACTTATTGGGGTGATCACTTTGTAAGTTATGTAAATATCTAATTGTACAACTATATTGTACAGTTGAAACTAATATAATATTGTATGTCAACTGTAATTGAAAAGTAAAAAATTATTTAAAAAAAGGAAAAAGAAATGCCCACATTAGGTCCCCATCTTAATTATTTTTTGTATTTCTCTTTTTTAAATGTATTTCACTCTATTTTTTCCTGCTAGCTTATGTTCATTCAAAGAATGTATGAATTCAGATTATATATTTCATTATTAAATTCGTACGTTCATAAAGGAAGTGTTTTAAAATATTTAGTCTAATAGAAAAAATAAAGAGAAATAATACAGAAGGTCTAGTTTCTAGTTCTGATTCTGCAGCTCAATCAGTGGACAATCTTAGGCAATTCTCTTAATATCTCTGACCCTGGTTTACTCAGCAATAGGACTAATTGGGAGCAAGTAGCAGTTCTCATGCCAATTCCTGAAGTCCACTGATAGGAACTAAGTCATTTTTAGTACACTTTTGTGCTGAGTATCAAATTGGTTCAAGAACTTAAGAGTTGAAGGATAAATAATGGTTGAAGCATGTGAGTCTTCAACGCTTTATGATCTTTCAAGAGAATTCAGCTCTTACTTCACCAGAAACAACTAAAAGCAGTGGATGAAGTTTTTCTTTCAGTTCAATAAAATCTACATCAGAAGTAATTCAGTCTCACTATCTAGTTAACTGTCTCTCTTTTGGTTAAAGAGAAAGCAGTGAAATTAAAAGACAAAACTTTAAAAGGAGCTAATTATTATAGAATCTTCAAGTGATAGATCTAGATTTTTGAAATCATTACATAAAGTTATCTATTGCTATTTTGCAGAGATAATGACCAAAAGAAAATGTAATGTAATGACTTTAAAATAGCTAAAAAGATACTCAGTTATTGTCTAGCAAATAATCAAAAGAATGAAAACATGATTATGAGCCAATTAGATTTTTTTATATGGATCCTAGGAAATATTTTATGAAAATGTCAATTTCAAAACAGTGTATAAGAAAAGTTATCGGTTGAAGCCAAACGTAAGTGATATAAATGGTTAATGGATTAACAGGACAACCTCTAAGTTTTCATTCTTTGTTTTTCCAGATATTAAGTATGGAGATTTAAAGGCAGAATATTAAGGGTAAAACAATGTGAGGATCCTTACATCTGGCCCTGAAGGTGGGCCAACCCATAAACATTTCTTATTCAGATACGTAACCTGCTCTGTCTTTAACATTTGTTCTAGCTGCAGGCCAAAAATACAAAACAAATGAGATAACATATTGTCCTCAAAGAAATGATAGGGTGCCTTGTAGAGAGAGGCACCATGGTAATCATAATAAATGCCTTTTATTTTTGAAGAAAATGGACCAGTAATTTTGTTCATCAGTTCATTGAGTATATGCACCCAAAAATCAAAAAATATTTTTTCACTTCTTATTAATATCTAATATGCTCAATAGCAAAATATAATCTCTGATAAATATTAAATGAAATTTTAATGATAGAACACTTCCTTAATAATAATAAGAAAATCTGCACTACACAATTTTCATTTTCAATCTCCCCCTTACTCTGTCTTAAGTGTACTAAGTTTTTATAGGAACTAATAGCTAATGACTCCCAAAAGAAACATTTATACTGAAAAAAAAAAGTGTAGGATAAACTTTTACAAATAATAAACTCAGCAAAACTTATACCAATACTTTTTAAAGACCTTTAAAAATTCATGTAGGTATCTTTAAAATGCTTCTTTTACAAACAGTAAATTTCTCATACCTGGAATGTTACATAAAAAGTCCCATAATTGTTCTTCTTCCATGTAGCTCACAAAAACATTTCCAAATGTTTGTGGAGAAAAAGTGCAATAGTATAATACTTTAAAGATGGCTTCCATCAAGCTGGATACTTGGTTCAGATTATTTTCTGTATCAGAACACTGTTCTTGAAAAGTGTGTTCTTAAAAAGAATAAAAATGATTTAGTAAGATAGGTATCAGTGAGTATGATTAAATTCCTATCACTTACACTAGCATAATGATGTAAGAATATATCTGATTACTATTTACGTATTAAATTTGTATCACTTGCCCTAGCATAATGCTGTCAAAATGCATTTAATTAATATTTACAAAGTAAGAGAAATGCCACATCCTTTCAGATCAATGGCCCATTAACCCAATATTGTTTCTGATACACTCGTGGATACATGTAAAAGAAAAAATTGTGAGAAGGACCACGTGACATCACCTCAAAGGGCAATGCTAGTTTCCCCTAATGTAAGAATTCTGTTTTAAAGAAAAATTTTTGATTCCTTTTTTCATTTAAAAGTAATACACATTCATTCTGGAAATTATAAAAAAAAATCCAACTAAGAAAACAAAATTGTGCCAAATCCTACTAATAAGCGATATTCATTATATTTTATTCATATTATTTATAAGTATAGATAAATGAATATATGTATGTATAACTTGAATGCCAAATAGAATTATTCTATATATACTCATTTGCTATCTAAAATCTACTTAAATCTTGTTGAATCTTTGCACCTCTCTTTGGAATTTGTGCTCTGTATTTATTAAATGGATCATCAATTATGTTCTGAAGTTCAAAACATAAATTTCATAAAAATTCATTTATAGTGTTATTAAAATTATGCCACCAATTCTACAAACAAATTTATACATATTTTTCAAACTCATAGGCCCTATAATTTCAGAATTAAGAAGTTTATCATTTTTTCAATAAAACTATTTCAGGAATTCCCAGAAAGACTTAGCCATTTTAATTGCCCTTTCGGCCCTCCTCTGGTTCCATTATGACTTCCTTAAAGATGAGTAATCGGGAGGTCCTACACTGTTGTATCTCTAGGTTGGACTGGAAAAGTGAAATAATAATTTCTGCTTTGTTTAGATTATTAGTATGATATGCCCAGTCTCATAAAATGTAAAAATATTTTTTGAACTAAAGATAAAAATTGACTCATACCTTATCTCTTATATTTTAAATATCTTGAACAAATGCAATCTGGATTATTTTGGGATGAGCATATTTATTTTTATTGCTCATGTAGAAGCTTTGTTTCCTCTTGACAATTTTATTTTTTGTGTTTTGATTTTCATGATCAAGAACTTAATGTTATCGGCAAACTAAGAACTAGCATCATAGACTTTATGTAGAGAAAATTTATTGTTTTTGCCTTCCTAATATCCATTCTCTCTCTTTTTAAACAAGTTAGTTTTCCTTCAGCAAGCTATCACTGCTTCCATCCCCCAACCTACATGTGTGGACAATCCCCATCCCCCAACCTCCCCCACCTCCCACCCCAAAATCTTTATTTGGTTGGATAAAGCTGGCTCCATTGCCTGGGCTGGGCACATGACCGAGGCCTGGCCCATCAGAGCATGATACCCCGTACACTACCTATCAGTAGTGATTAGCTCAGGGACATGCAGGTAACCAATGAGAATCTTTCTCAGAATTTTTGTTGGAATTGTTGCCAAGTGGTGTTCAGGTAGGCTTGTATGGGCAAGGCCCAGCGGGAAGCAGGATCCCTGGCACAAGTTCTTAAATTCATCAAAGATTTCAAGCTGCACCTGCCTGCCACTTGTTAAATCAGTCCTTTCCCATCTCCTCCACATGGAGGTCTAGCCCTCTCTTTTTCCTTTCCTTCTGCTTCTCGACCAGACACTTGTATATTTAATAAAAAGTCCTCTGGATATGTCTTTATGGGATTGTCAGAGGTTAAAGGAATAAAAATTAGTGAGTTCTAAATTTATCTAAAGTTTCCATTGTTCAAACAATCATTATCCTCACCTCCCTCAATCAATAATTTTACCCAAGAGGTATTATCCCATCAGATCAACATCTGGCCCAGGACTGGACTCTCTTATTGTCCTCCCCTTAATATGAATCACACTACTGTTTCTCGACCAATCCTCATTCTACAGATGGAGGAGTGACTCTTCTCAATGGTGAGTTTGGAAGTAGCAGGGGGTACTAAGCATGGTTGGCTAGGCTTAGAAGGCTCACTTGACTGCTGCTCTGTCACTGCAAGGGACATCTAGGGTGGTTGGAGGGATGGAGGGATGAGCTTAATTCTGGAAAGCAGTGTTGGTAAGCCATATATTTAAAGCCATATTCTCTGATGCAAATTTTCTCAATAATAAAGCTGCTATTTTGAATTCCATCTGCCTTCTCCTTTATCAAATGGTTTGTACATTATATAAACAAATATAATATTTGGAAACAGATCATCTTTTCGATAACACTGAAGAGCTCTTTTCACTGCAGTTATTATTTCAAATTTCTTTTGAGAACTGAACTTGTTAGTGCTTGAAAGGAAGGGTGGCCTTAGGTGAAGAACTTGACCACCTACCCACCGGGAGGCTGTGTTTACTGCCACCAAAGATTTAAACACGCACGACACACTAGCACTTTCCAAGACTGCTTAATTTTTACTTTCTACTAGAATGTTGTTAATGACAAGCTCCTGCTGAGTCACTAAAATGGATTTGGCAGCGATGTTGTGGAAGAGAGTGCCATGAGCTTAGAGATGCTGAATTAAACAGGCACTAATGAGCATCCCTAACCAAAGGAAAGAGACAGAAAGACTCACTTTAGGCATAGGTATAAGATAGAAAGTGCAAGAATAGAAAGCGTAGCACATAAAACAAGGACTCAAAACCTAGAACACAAGACCAATAAATTAATACCTGGGAAAAAGGGGGTGGAGTATTACACAAAAATTGCTTTAGGGAAGCAGTAAATGTGAATGTCACAGCCTAGTTCACTATGAATATTAACAAAAATAAACCTGACTTGAAAATTAGTTTTAAAATCTTGCAGTTTGTTGTATAAAAGGCTAACAATAGATATAAAGACCTGCCATTTATTTATAAGTTTTCAATTAAATATGACTTGATTATTACTTTCCTTTCCTTAAACTATTCTTATTTGGGCAAATTTTGAAATTTTAAAAAGGAAGTTTCACATAATGAGTCTTAAACATTGAAGACAAAAAGAAAAAAATTCATTCTTTTCAGGGGTGTTTTTTCCTGGGAGTTATTTTCTTGCTTTATGTTCTAAAATGCTTGTGTAGAAACTGAAGTTCAGCACTTACAATGTATTCTATGTTGTTTTCCTCAGAACCCAAATAAACACTAAATATCAGATTTCTCTTTTGAATATTCACAGTCTCAAATTCAGGACTATGATTACAGTGAGATGTAAGACAGGTCTTTGTTGAATATCCATAATAGTGCAAGCTAACTTTTTTACATCCATTTTTGTATTTTTCTTGATCCTCATAAAAACTCTATGGGGTGGAAGTGATCTCCATTTTTTAAAAATAAATGAAGAAACTAAGTCTTAAAGAGGCTGCCACAATAAAGAAAATAGAAAAATAGTCTATAAATTATCAAGAAAATAACATCAATAGAGATTTAATTAATAGGAATTAATTGGGTGATCGATTCCAATTCCTTGAAAACTGATAATCTTCACATGGCATATACAGAATTCTGTATGTTTAAAAAGTATTTTGTATTATTTACATATTTATAAATGCAGACAGGCAAGCTTCTTTGAAACAATTTTGGCTGTATCTACTAGGGTTTTTCACCATGCTTTTTATAAGGTAAGATTTTCAAAGTACATTTCATGGGACATCATGGGTAATACTTATGTTCTGGAAATGCTGGCTTCAACAACATTAAACATTTTTGTTTTCTGCAGGATTTCTCACAGTCTTTATTCATGACCCCTGTGACTCTTCAAGAATGGATTTTTATCATATAGCATATAGTGTTTCTATAGTATTTTTGACCACAAAACGCTTTCCTAGTATTGCATCTAGCAAGATTACTATTCCATAAAATTGGATCTGGGATTCACAGCTCTAATGTTTGCAAATAGATTCTTAAATTAACTTGAAGCCCTTTAGATTTGCAAACAAAAGTGAGCAATTCTATAGGATAAGAAAGCAAGACAGGAACATGAAGGGCTATTATGCACAAGGAGATTGTCAACGGGAAAAGAAATGACTGCTAATCAGACTGTAAAAGTTAGACTTAATAGTTTTAATTCAACTGAATTATTTGTGGAGCAATAAGGGATTTTGCTTTAGCAGTAAGGCACTGGCAAAAATAACAAAGCACAAGCAAAACAGATCTTTAAAAACTTTGACTCCTAAACCCACAGATTTTTACCAAATTCTGATTATCTGATTAAGAAACATAAGGTAGGTACCTTACAGGAAGGTAAATAAATGAACAAATGTTCGTTGAGTGAATGAATAAAAAGTCCTCTAGCATCTGTGACAATGGTGACTTTGCTTCTTTTTGAAAATTTTCAGTGGTGGGATAACAACTACTATTCAAGGTAGACAGTTCCTCTGCTGAAGAGTTCAAGTAACCAAACTGTTTTGCATATAAAAATATATATAAAACACTTATCAGAAAGGATTACAGAAATCTAGGTTAGACTCTCTAGTGGATAAAGAAAAGCATGGAGTTGTAAATGACTTCCTCGGTCATTATTAGGGATAAGAAGTCGGGTTTTCTGACTGACAAAAAGCCAAATCCATCTCCTTCTAACTCCAAGGATCTCCACTTGCTGAATTGGATGGCCTATTTTATTTTATTTTATTTTATTTTATTTTTTATTTTTTATTTTTTTTACATGAAGACTTAAAATATTTGAAGATAGCTTTTTTATAGTCTTTTTTCCTCCCTCAAAGTTAGACATACCTAATTTATTTAAGCAAGGTATGGCCTGGTTTCTCTTTAAAATGTTTGTCGCTTTTCTCTGTGTTGACTCTTAAGTGGGCAGTATCCATTTATATACACTGTGCCAAGAAAAGATAATGATATTATAGACAATGTTTGATGACCACTAAGCATGGACTGATTGGGTCAAATTCTGTAGCCTGCAGCCCTAAGGAGTAAGAAGTAAGTTTTGAGCTGTGCTCCCCCATAAGCACAAAGTCATTAGATATCCATGTAACATGGAACTGAGTTAAATTTATTTCACAGGGAAATTACATCTATAGGCAGATACCATGTCTATCTGCATAGTGGAATGTCTACTCAGGCCTTGGAAGAGCAGTTAAAAGTGCCACGCTAGGGTTATGTGCAGGTCTCCTCTCCAAATGACCAAATTGCAGAAGAATGATAAAGCCACCTTGGGGCTTGGGTGCTGCACAATATTCTAGAACAAGGGCTGGCAACTACAGCCTAGGAGACAAATCTAGCTCATCGCCTGTTTTTTTTTTTTTTTTTTTCCTTATGGCCCAGAAGCTAAGAATGTTTTTATATTTTTAAATGGTTGAAAATAATCAGAAATAGAATATGTTGAAAGACATGCAAAAACCATATGAATTTAAATTTTAGTGTCCATAAATAAAATTCTATTAGAATACAGCCGATGGGGTTCAGGACATTTTACCCTCAAATATGGCACCTTGGCACATGTATTATTATAAACTAAAGGAGTTTGAGAAAACGGCAAAAGCAGGAAGGTTACTCCAACCTTCACCAAACACCTTCTTTCCTGAAAGAGGTTATAAAACCCTCACGAAAGAAAAGGAGCATCCTTTTATCTGTAGTCAAAGGGACACTGAGGAGAATCCTAACAAACAGGCCTTGCTAATCTTCCCCCATTTTGCTACATTTAACTCATACTCCTTGACCTACCATATTTCTCCACAATTATCCATTCTTCATTAAACCTAGGATAAAAATACACAGGTTGAACTGTTTCTTTGGGCTTTCATTTACTTATGAGGGCTCCCATGTTACATAAAACATGTATCAAATCAATTTGTATGCTTGTCTCCTATTACTCTGTCTTTGTCAGTTTGATTTTCAAACCTAGCCAGGGACCCTAAGAGAGTCCAGAAAAACTTTTTCCTTCCCTGCACAGCCATGATTATCTGTGGCTACTTTCATATTACAATGGTAGAGTTTAGTAGTTGTAATAAAGACTGTATGGTCTACGAAGCTTAAAATGTTTACTCTCTGGCCATCTATAGGAAAAGTTGGCTGGCTCTTAGACTAAAATATTGGAAGAAAGTTTGCATATATTCCAAATATATAATACTACATAAGGACATCTTCCATTTACTCCAAATCACCCACAAGTATGTGTAGGTGTCAGCTCTTCAGAGCAGTCTTTAATTACCATCCAAGTTTTCAATCCCTATCATTCACTCTGAGAAAAAGCACTTTGTGGTACTTATTAGCAGTTGAACTTATCTAATTTCTATGTTGTTTTACTTTATCAGCTCTGTTCTTCCACTTTTCTTCAGCAAGTAATCCCCCAGAATATGAAAGCAATATGGTATGTCATGTTTACCACTGCATCTCCAGCTAAGAACAATGCCTTATACCTAGCAATGCTCATTATATTAGCTGACTAGGGAATATATTTATAAAATCAAGTACCAAAACATTTTTAGAAATTAATTCAAGAGAATATTATTTTTTAGTTCTAAGAATAATATTTCCACAAAGTATGTTTTCTTTTTAGAATTTATTTAAAAACAATAGGTATACTTTCAGTATAATGGTTCTTTTAGCAAGGACTACTTAAACAGCAAGGGAGCAATTTATCCAATTTCTCTGTATCAAAGTTTCCTCATTTGCAAAATGGTCCTAATAATCCAAGGGTAATAAATTAAATAATACATCAACTTTGAATTGTTGATAAAAATATGCTACATAAATCCACAATAATAGTATCACTTGTAACATAATGCCCACTCATTTTACATGCTAATACTAGAAGCACATTAACTACTAAAGAAAAACATTTTCCTATAGTTATATTAGACATATTATAGGTGCCATGAAGATTTAGAATATGAAATACTTCAGCCACTGTCAAACCAGATTAGATCTGATTCTGTGTAGGTGGAACATCATAGCAAAATCCATACTACCAATCTCCCAAGCTATATGTACAGTTTCTGAAGGAGTACTATAATATACAGAACTTGGAAATACTTATTTGGCCCAGTTTTCATCTTCACATGCATGACAGCTGCTAGGGCACTGCCTTCTCAGGCACACAGGTGTCAAAGGGGGAAAACTACCTCATGGAGACACTTAAATTTATGCTTAGACAGAGGGGGAGAATTGATGAAAAGCAGAGGGAGAGAACACTGCATAGAGTACCCAAGAAGAGTGATTACAGAAGAAAAATACGTCATGCATATTTTTCCAAGCATTCAGTATAAAAGAAGGAAAGAAACTAATATAAATTAAGTACCTCTTAAGTTTACTTTTTTAAACCTCAAAATGAACACATAAGGTCATATTAGTACCCCATTTGGAAGTGAGAAAACAAGTTCAGAGAGATTACAAAGCTAATGAATGAAACAGAACTGCTGTTATAGAATGTTAATTGGCCTCCACCCATCCATTCGACAAATACTTTTCAAGCATGTTGTATGTGCTCAGCACCAGTCTAAAGTGTTGAGAACCAAGCCAAGCAATGGGGATACAATGGCGAGCTGTCCCTGCCCTCCTGGAATTCACAGTCGCTGAGAAAGACATCGGCTACACAATTATGTCAATTAATCTTTCACTTAAAATTGTGACAAGTGTTACAAAAGGAATTACAGTGAGATCTTATGGAACCATCAAAGATGACTTCCTAGGAAGTAATATTTAAGCTAAAAGATGACTAATAGTTGCCAGGAAATGGAAGTGAAGAAGATTCTAGGTATGAAAAACAATATTTCAAAGGTTCTATAGGTGAAAAGAACTTGGTACATATATGGGGCAAATGAAAGGTCACTGGTGTTGGAGCAACTGCCTTTTTCCTTCAGACACCTATGCACAAATATGGTTCTACTGTTCCCAGTAGGAACAGGGTACAAATCCAGCAAAGAAAAGGCTGAACAAGTCAGAGTGCAGATGTCATCACTAGCAACAACAGCCTATGATATCAACATTAGGTGCACTAAAGGTACCACGAGGGAGCCTATTTTAATTTTGGTCATCACCTTCAAGACACTTTGTCATACTTAAAAAATAAACACACACACACACACACACACACACACACACACACCCCACTATCTAAAAAAATACCAAGCTTCTGTCCTTATATTCCCTTTGTGACTCCAAAGATCAGGAAAATATTAACTTTAAAATAGGAGAATTCGAATTGATTTTTTTCATTTTAAGTCAACTATTGCTTGGCAGAGATAGCAGTCTTTAGCTAGAATTTTCTGCTGATTTGTTTCTTGATTAACTTTAGGCACTTTGTTATAAGGATAAAAGTAAAAATGTACTATCAAAATTATTTATTAGAGAGGCTCCAGATAGCTCCCATGAATTGTGCAACCTGGCTTGGATGTCGTGTAGTGTGGTAGGTGAAAGCAGTCTCTGGAAACCAGCCATCTGGATCACATCTTGCTTTGCCAGTTAAGAGGATGTGACTTGGACCAGTGACTTAATTTCTACGTGTCTCAGTTTCCTCACCTGTAAAATGGAGACGATAATGGTAACTCCACATAAATCTGTTATGAGGATTCAGTGAGAGAATACATTTAAAGCCCTTAGAAACAATGTCTGGAACACATTAAATATTATGTATTTGCTAGTTTGTTGTTATTATATTACAACTGCAAATTACAAGAAGCTAAGTAGTTTCACTGGAAATCATTGCTAGGGTAATGGGCAAAGGAAAGAATGTTAGTCACACTTCATCCAAATGTCACCAGCAGGAAAAGGCCACCTGCTAACAATTGGAAAATTGCCAAATATTTGTTCCTTTGATACCACATGTAAGAAACTGCTTAGTCCATGTGGCCTCAGTGAAGCAATTACCAAAACAATTGCCCTGGGATTTTAAAGTCAGTAATCCAAAATAGTGTCTTACAACTTTAAAATCTTCTGTAAACATTTGTAGAGCTTTTTTTCCCTTCAAATTTAAGATGGCCTAACTTAAAAATAAAACCGACAAACATTACCTTTTCATGCCAACTGAACTATATCCAAAGAATGTTATAAACCACCTACCAGGTGAAATCAGTTTATTTTAATCAAATTTTAGCAGTGTAATTGATTCTTCAAACTACTGCATATTTTTATACAGGAGGAATTATTATACATGGCAAAAACATGATTCTACTTCCTAGAAGATATAGCCTATGAAGCCTATATTTAATAAATTAAAATTTTACAGTTCATTTGTTTAATTTTGCTATTTTCTCATTCTCAGTAAGGTTGCATCTCATATTACAAGATAGTCCTACCATATATACTCTGCTGATTCTTCTAAAATAAATAGAAATTATGAAAAATCATTTTCATAGAGCAAAACCAAAAGCTACAGACATTACTCTCAGTATAAGATAACCCCATATGTCTATCAAAAAATTTCTGTACCTAACAGAATTTAATAACTTCTCATTGAATGAAGAGAACTTTGTTTTAAAATATGTGTAATAAAATATGTACTTAAAATCTCCTTATTCTTATTCATGAGCCAATTTAACACAAAGTTAAATTTTATCAATTAGACTGAAAAAGACACTATTTATTTAAAAAAATGTTTCCATAAAAAAGCTGATAATTATGTTGCCTGAAATACCTAATTCAGCATATTTTTACTTTAAAGTTTTGCTTTCCTGAAAATGTGATCAAACTTCTAAATTACCAAATGGTGTTCTGTAATACTCTGAGAGTTCTAAACAAATGAAAAGGAAATCTCTGCAAAAAACATTACAAACTTATTTTTGTTACATAATGGTTTTCATCTTAGTCTGATTAGTAACATTCCATGAATATATTGTTTCTAACTTAAAGTAATAAAATTCTACTGGAGATTAATAAATCAGTCAATCAATTGATTAGTAATTGTGTCACTTCATCCTTATAATATTTAAAGTACCTAATAAATCAATACAAGACAATACCAGAGTGGCTATATAACCCCAATCAAACACCTAACAGTCTTTGGGGAAAAAATAATGGGTATTTGAGCAGATTGGGTAAATACACTTGTACAGCCCATAAGAACCGAATTGAAGGTGATATGATATGGTAACTTTGGTAACTGTAAATCTTTTGTAGATACTAGAAGTGAATCTAATACTTTTGATAAGTAACTGTGAGATTTATTTGTAAGAAAACATGGTTAAATATTCACAGCTACAATTGTTCTTCCTCTACTTAGCGGCTATATCAGTACAGTCAAAAGGTCAATCTCAATTGATTTTCTAGACTAGTCTATATAACCCTATCAATAAAAGACAATTTCTCTTCTGGGACCATGTTTGTGAGTTTCAATGGTCATCTTAAAATAACTCTCTAGCTGTGTCAGATACTACGCATGTCACTCACATAGCCACCTTGCTTCATATTTAAGTACTAATTGATCATTGACTGCTCAATCACTGGACTTTTTCTTTTTCTTTTTCCTTTTTTTTTTATACAAAGCACTGTGCTAGCTTGAGGAGGAATATATAAATCTATGATCAGCCCTAACTACCTAACAGGAAAGATCAGTTAAATGCACATGCATCAGGGTGTTCTGGTTCATCCAACCTGAGAGTGCACAGATTACAATTCTTCCAGATACCCCTAGCCCTCTCCAGGGTTTAATATGCATGAATATTAGTACAGAAAGGGCAGGGGGCAGAGTTCTGGCTTGATTCAAAATCCAGTTTTGCCCACCATATATCTATCTATTAGCTATGTGTGTCTCTGGGTAAGTATCATTGTCTTAATCTTTAATGTCGTTATTTTTAATATGAGGATAACGGCAGTATAACCTTTATAAGGTTATAACAAGAATCAAATTAGATAACAAGTGTAAGGTGCTTAGCACAGTGCCCGACACCTAAGTAAGTCAACAATACATATTGGCTACTTGAGGAAGCAGTTTTCCTAGCATTTGTTTTCCCTTTAGGAGAGTGGAGTTACAGTCTGACGCTAAAGAAATTTTTTCAAGTGAACTTTCTGAGATGTGAGGCATGAACAGTGTTGCTTGGAGTCTAAGGGAATAAAGTCAGATTCAGGGTTTGGGAGAGGGGTAATCTGTAAACTGTTGCATAGACTATGGTGAGGCTTGAGAAGTTGTGGTGACCTTTGGCACCATAGATCTTTATGGATATGAGAGCATTGGGGAGAAGTAGTATTCCCAAAAGGTCTCAGCAAAGAGGCACCTCTTTCTGAGTGGCTTTTGGGAAACAAACATTAAGATGGATGGAAGAGAAGAACATGAGGAACTGGTCATGAGCAGATCTGAGAAACTAGAAATTCCCAGAAATTACTGGAGTGATCTGGACTGGGGACTGCTTTGAACTTCCTTTTTATGTCAACAGGCTGGTAAGTTCTGGTGACATCTGCCTCATTCATATACAAATATCGTAACTATATAAGGCAGAGTATGCAAAGAGTGAATACGCAGCCAAAATAAGGGATACTATGAAGTTCAGGGGAGGAGGAGATCAGTGTGAGCTGGAGCTTTCAAAGATCTGACACTGCTGGCCCTGGCAGACTGGTGGAAACCGAGTTGCATATAGAAGGTCTTTCATGTAGGAAAAATGGGTGAGAGAACGTGTGCAGGGAACACATGCACAGGGCTTTGGGGACAATGGCTGAACTGGGTGTGTGTGTGCATGTGTGTGTGAGTGTGTGCGCATGTACAAAGGAATAGTGGGAAAGGAGATTAGAAAACTAGTGCAGGGTCGTATTTGAATGGCTGAAGGGCATGGATTTGGTCCTGCAGGTGATGGGAAACTGAAAGTAAAACTAGAGATTGATAAATTAATCTGACTTCATGTGCAGTATAGAAGGAGAAAAGTGTAGGGGTATGTGAAAATGGTTTGAAAACTCTTCACAGGCATAGCAGGAGGGCAGTGGGATATAACATGAAATTGGTATAACATTACCTACTGTTTTCTAAAATAGCACTTACAATGAAAAAAAGAAAGTCTGATTAAGAGAAGTATGGTCTTACATTATTCCTCAATTTCTATTCATAATTTTCTCATTATTATGTCTCCATGCCCAATGGATACGGCTGTAAGCCACAGCTTGCTTGTTGGTAAGTTATATAAGCACTCTTCATAATCTACTGAAATTTCTAGTATGGTTCCAATGCAATCCCTCTCTTTCTCCATCTTTCTCTTCTTAGTTCTAATTGATACTTCAGTTTTGGCTATATAACTGTGTTCCTATAATTTTTGTAGGCATTTCAAAACCCAGATATTGATACATTTCTATATTTCTATATAATGGTAGTTATGATAGAAGAGTGTTATATAAAAATATTGTTTTCCCTCATTCAGAGTCCCTGAAAAAAAATTCTTTCCAATAGGTTTATAAAGCAATTCAACATTTTGCCTGCTGCGAACCCCACTGACTGTTGATATAATGCAGTTGATTTACATTCCTCTGCCAACATTTAATTGGGAAAAAATTTCATTCAGCTCAAACAATGACTGGGTTTTTTAAGGACAGTCTCATAACTACAAATACTCACTTGAGCTCTTTAGTAAGACTCTCAGTAAAAAACCATCACGATGCAATAGGGTTTCCAGAAGCAGGTTCCAATTACAACCTGGCTGGGATAAGAGCAGTTTCAATTGACCCTCGGTTGTCAGTCGTCCAGCTGATAGAGTCCTTTCAAAATGCAAGATAAAGATGGAATAATGAAGTTAATTTATCTATGAAATTAATAGCCTTAAAGTACAGATGTAATGCTAACTCTTTTAAATGTCAATTCCTTTAAGATTACTCTGAAAATGCTTTCATGCTTGCTTACTTTAGGGTTGCTCAGGGAAGGAATTACATTTAATCTCTACTAGCTAAAAGCAAATTAACATTTGGTAGCCTGCCAATCTTAAAACTGATACAAAATAACCATGCCTATATTTCACAGAACTACATTTTAGTTTCATAGAACAAATACAAATCATTTATGCATTTATTTGGAATACGTTCATTTGTTCATTCACCATCTATATGACTACCTACTGAGTGTTACTAACTCCTTTCATTATTCATAGAAAGAAGTTACAATGGGTTTTGGCTATTTTTAAATTTGTCATATGCTATGATTGCTGATAAAACTAAAGGAATTCAAAGGTTCTGTCAAGGGCCAACTGCAATCTAATTATTTAATACATAAAGCCTTAAATCAACATGCAATTATCAGAACTACTGTAACAGTCACATGGCTACCTACTTGGTAATCATTTCATCAAAGAGAGATAATTCCAAGGCAAATAAGCTTTTCCTTTGGAAATTAACATGTGTTGAACACAAAATGGAAATCAGGTCCCTGACATCACCACTTTCATTTACTAATGAATCGGCAGGAGATAAAAAAGTAAAGTAGAGAGCAAAAACGGATAACGTAATTCACTTTTTCCTTCTAAAATCTTAAAGTTTAGCTTGGCTAAAGGTCACAATATCTGAAATCAGCTTACAACCACCACAACAAAAAAGGCAAGAAATAATCAAACTCAATCTGGTTGCTGCCATAAGGATTGTCGGAATAAGGTGGCATTGGGAAGGAAAGGTATGATTGAGCAATGTAAAAATGTGAATGAGAGAACCATAAACTTCAGAGTGGAGAAAAATAGAACAAAGGATATTGCTGAGAGAAACAATATGCGGGATCATTTCCAGATAAAATTTACAGAGTAGTGAACCATCCAGATATAACAGAGCCTAGACCAGTGGTTTTCAAAGCCTGGGCCCTGGACCAGCAACATCAGCGTCACCTGTGAACTTATTAAAAATGCAAATTCCCAAGCCTCATCCCATTAGAAATTTTGGAGATGGGCCCCAGAAATCTGTGCTTTAACAAGACCCTCCAAGAGATACTGATATACACTAAGGTTTGAGAACCACTGTGGTAGGCAGTGTTTCCTGGAGCACAGATAGTAAGGGTAGACCTAGTCAGCCTCATCTTTCCTGCCTCTGTGTCTTTATGCCATTCAGGTCTAAGTCGGCTGCCACCCCTGCAATGAACTCTTCATAATCCTTTACTTATCTTTATCCTACCTATCCTTCAATCAGCAGCAACAATATCACTTTTTTTGTGAAGTCTCCACTAAACATTTCTCTCCATCGTGGTTTATCTCACCCTGAATTAACGCACTTATGGCAAAATATACACATTTAAGCACTTTATTATTTCATCAGTTAAAGCTTTATCTCTCTACTCAGATTCAAGCCTCATGAGGTCACAAAAACTTATTTTAACTTCTAAAGCTCTTACCAGTGAACTAAACACATTTAAGTGCTCTGTAAATGTTAGCTGATTGAATCATATGCCCATAAATGGGTAGGCAAACTCTTACCAAAAAAAAAAAAAAAAAAAGGTGGGGGGGATGCTTTGCCAACAGGCTGATTTAAGCAAAAGTGAGAAGATGCAAAGATATAAAATAAAGAAGTTTCAAAGCACCTCCTCCTTGGCTTGGCATTTGGAACATCTCACAACCTTATGATACACAAAATTCCTCAGACTGCATTTGAACTTTGGACCAACTCAGGCTTCCCATGTGGGACTCTGATAAACACGAGTTGAAACAGAAAAACTCCTTGGGCAATTGCTGGGGCCTGTGTTAGCTGGGGAAACTCCTGCCCTGGGTGGGTGGTGGCGAGAGGAGCAAGGAGCTATTTTACTTAACTCTCATGCAGAAGATTCAGGTCTACCAGTTCAGGCATTCTGAATTACCTTGGGCATTTCCAAATTGGTCTGGCTCTTGTAGTAGTTCCAGACATGATACCAAGAGAAGAATCCACTAGGTGAGTCCCTCAGACTGAAACACTGAAGCAAATCCTCATGATGGCAGTCCCTATTTCTCTCCTAAACTCCAAGTGCTAACTTCTGGGAACTTGCTTGGGGTTCAGTAGATGGAAAGCAGCTAATTGGTGGTAAGTGGCATAGTAAAATTGACTTAATTTTTCAACACTTCCTACTTATATATTTTACTTGAGTTGTGTGCTGATTTAGGGATACATTTAATGAACTGAACAATCCAGTTTGATGGAGTGTAGAAAAAGAGGGGGATCTTTGAGAGACAGTCTAAAGAAGGAGACAGGAGCCAGATCATGGAAGGGCCTCATTAGTCATGGTGGAGATTTGGGGCCCATTGACAAGTTTAAGGCAGATGAGTTTCCTGATCTGACAGTAGGGTGGAGAATAGATCGGAGGGGGTTAATGATTTGCTCAGCCCTTTAGACATGTAATAAAACAAAATAATTTTAGTGTAATTTCATACCACTGTATCTGAATACCTGGTTATAAATAAAACCTCTCATTTACCAGATGGGAAGCTGTTTGTTGAAATGTACCTCAATTCTGGGATCTTTCAACTTATCACAAATTTTGAAATGTACAGTAGATGACTCACTATGAGGAAAAATAAAATATTACAAACATTCCTCAATCACTAAGCTCTGAGTAATAAATGCATTGAGGAGTCTGTGTTGGGCATATGGAGAAGCATATGTTCCCTCATCCTTTGAGCTGGTAGAGCTGTGAAAGTGAGATTAGCCTCACAAAAAATGACAGAAAGGGAAATTTTATATATATTTTTATATATATATATCAAATATGTACATGTCGAATTCCACTATAATACAAAGAAGAGAAGAAAATTGTATAAAACCACTGGAATGTATAAATCTTGTATTGAGAGACAGGATGAATTTATGGTTGGGTTATATTAGGCTTATATTCTAATAAGTGCTATATTTCTGGATATAAATTGGCCTAAAGAATTTTTCAAATACAGATAGTAAGGAGAGATACAATAATGAGATTCAATCATTATTGGTTTATGAAACTAACAAATTACTTTTATAGAATCACCAGGCAAAATCTTAGCTGTATTCAGATGTTTACTTTATAAAAATTTATCTAGTACTTCAATTGTAATTTCTGCAATTTAAAAATATGTATTTATACTATAATAGAAAGTTAAAAAGAACCTTGGTTCTATTAGTGCATGCCAGCCTGAGTTTCCATTGCAATATGAGCAACCTTATGGCTCAGACCACATGACCATGGGAGCCATTGATCCCACCATACATGTGTCATGCAGAAGCTACCAGACTAGTGGAACACTGGAATGGACTCTGAACTGCACAGCTTGGAGATGACAATCTGTGGCATTAGGGTACTGTCCTTCAAGATTTAATATTTACTTTGAACCGACAGCCATTTTATAATACTATGTCCCCAACAGATAAACTACATGGGCACCAACAGTTAAAAGTAGAAGAGACCCCTCTCCCCAGTATTCTTGATGATCCATTTGGGGGAATTTGTCTTTTCTATCCTGGTAATCTCCACAGGCATTGTGAGAATGGAGGTCCTGGTTTCTGTGGTAATCCTCTACCAGGGAACGGTTAAGAATCTTACTAAACTTAGGTTACAGCTGCAGTCTGGTCGTTTTTCACTTCCCAGGCCAGCAGTCTATCAGGCAAAGAAAGGAGTTACTGTACTGGTAAGGGCAATTAACTCTAATTGCCATGAGAAGCTAGAGTGCTACTGCATAAGAACAGTTGAGAAGAATACATCTATAATTCAAGGGATTCACCAGGGCATCTCCCTTTTGCTCTTATGACTTGTAATCACCATAAATATGCAAGTGAAATAACCACACACCAGTAAGTGAATGATAGCCAGGGGTTCAACCCCTCAGGAATAAAGGGCTCAGAGACTCCACTTGGCAACAACAGAGATCAGCATTTTGATGCCTGAGGGTGAGAAGAAGCTGGAATAAGAAGTAGGGGAATATAATAAGGAATATCACTTACAGACTCTGAAATAATTACACCAGGAGATACTCTAGCTTGTCCCACTAACTGTAATGTAATAAAACATTTTTTTTTCCTAAAGAAATTCTGACCAACTAATACCTAGAAGAACCAAGGATAGGACTCGGAGCACTTACCATGGGAAATGGGTGGATTTCCATTGTGCAAGGGGTAAACAAAAGCACATGTTGTCAATGTCCCCACATTCTCTTGTCCTTACCACTCGGCTGGTACTGGCTTATAAGAAACTGCATTTCTCTACCTTCCGGCAAGAGAGCCTGAAAATGCCAGTGAATTAACATCCACAGTGCAGCCCTCAATCAATAACTGATGGAAACTACTGTATAAATACCTTAGCATCCTTACTCCTTTGGTGGAATAACTTTGAAATGTGAACTTCACAATGGCTCCAAGAATTTCCCCACAACATTTAAGTTCTGGTTACTCCTTGGTAGTTGGCTTGATTACACTAATTTTTATTTGCCCTCTTCCTTTGTCTCACTTACTCACTCCTCTTCCTATTTTTTCTTCCACTTAGAAGATGAACTACTGCCTCTTGAGTCCTTGTCTCAAGGTCTGATTCTTGGGGAAATCCAAAATAAGACATGCATGGAGACATTTAATATTCATCTCACTTAATCCTTGTTTCAGAATTATTGAGAAACTCATCCAAGTTCATTTAGCTAATAAATGTGGCTGCTGGACCTTGAATCTAGGTCTCTCTGAATTTAAAATCCATGTTCATTCCACTACTCCACGTTTCTGTCCACGTAACCTGGTTGTTATTTTGTGAGTAAGTTCTACTTTCCAGCATTGAGGCCACTGGGTTCTAGTTAACCTCCTGATTGAGGATACCATGGTTTTGACCCAAAATCAAGATTGCGGTCTTAAGGCTGATTCCCAAATTGGAGCATGTTATTCAAGGTATCTAGGGACTGAGTTCGACCAGATGGTTCCTGTCAAAGATTATTGGTCCAAATTTATACCAGAGACCATAAGTTACATGATTCAGAGAACAAAGGCAAAGGCACAACTGAAGAAAAACTGAGAGTAAAAGCCCTAAAGTGGGAAAATGAAAGCAGAGGGGAAGCCCCAGTATTACTATACTTCTCTTGGCTTTCCAAAACTAATTCTTCAAAATATTTCTAGGAAAATAAGCAAAGACAAATCTTTAAAGCAATTTTGTCATCTTCTTTTAAGAAGATGACTTTAGTACCTGAGAAAAAAGTTGGGGGAGGGGGAGAAACCAAAATATTTTCTTTATCACTTTAACCAAAAGGGTATAAAATATATGTAGTTATAGCATTGAAAATGTTTGCATATATTTTAATCTCTATAATGGGTATAGCCAAGTCTCTTTGATCTTTATAATTAAAGATGATCTAATAAACAGAAATTAGGCATGGTTCACCTAAATGTTTGTATATAGTATTTGCCTTGATTTTTAATAACTTTGTCCAATAAGGTAAGTTGACATTCTGAAAGAGTCTCATTGTTTCAAGGCTGGTTGTATCTACACTAACTGATGTACAACTTAGAGGGTAGGCATTCAACCTATGAGAACTTTTATTATTTCCTGATTTTAGCAAATTAAACTTTTTCACTTGAAATGACTTTATTTCCTCAGAATCACCCAAAGATATTAGTACCCAAAAGTCATAACCCTACCTCCACACTTTAATATTATACAAGTTAGCATATCCCATTTCTAAAAATCTATAAAAGTCTTGTTTTAATTTTTAAAATAATATTACATTTTAGCCATCAGTTTGGGACTCTTTCTGAAGTGCTAATCTAGCACCTGACTCATTGAGACACTGGACACTACCCAATTACTCAGCCACTCTTTCTGAGGAGCCGAAGTTATCTCTCTGGAGCTTTTAACTATTAATGGTCCCTGTCTATCAGATAATTAATATCCTGTTACAGGGAGTTGAAGAAAATTCTCCCCTGGCATCATATTTCTAATAAGTGCAGAGATCCAATGAGGAAGCAGTTCAATATTCTCTACACATTATTTTATATGTAGTAGGTCCTTTTAACATGTTTAGATATTTGATAAAATCTGCAACTTTCTAAAACATGTAGCTCTTTACTAACACAACAATATTGAATGATTATTTAGTAAGCATCTATGTGATGAGTGCCATGTAGGCACATTAATTCACTTAATCTTCATGACTGCCATGAGAGTATCTCAGAAGTTAAGGAATGAAGATGTTTCAAGATGGAAGAAATAGACAATGATATTGCATGCTGTTTTCAAGTAGATCGATAGTTTCATATAGTATGGGGAAACTGAAGATCACATAGATCAACTTACTTCCCAAAACTACAAAACTATATAAGTCTACAAACCATGTCTCCCTAATATAAGAACTTATAGTTGTCTTCTATTATCTCATTACTGGTTCCATTGCCATGTTATTATTTATATAATGACTTTAAAACATAATAAAAAATGAAAGATATGCATAGATATAAACCTTAGGATATCTAGGTACATTAAGTACCTAGTTCATTTGACATTTTCATTTAATAATTGCTCCATAGGCATGTGACTTTCTGAAAATCTTATCAAAGATCCCACTGCTTGTCCATCCACGCTCCGGAATAGCCACTTAAGAGCTTCGGTGTTAAAAAGCTCTCATTACTTCTCCCCTGGCTGTTGGCTCCATGCCAAAGCTTGGCACCTCATCAGAATACAAGCTCTCTAAGCTCTTTTTCTCAGTCCTGTGGAACAGCTGTCAGCAGCAGCTGGGAGACCAAAGCTCTTTTTTCATTCTCCTCCCCAGATGTTCTCTCTTCAGGATACTAGAAGCCACCTCCTCAATAAGACCATACTTCCCATGACTGAGCATTATCACTCAGAGCAAATGTTTGAAAACAGCTAAATGTACCATTTAATATTGTAATACCTGATACAATACTACTTTGAACATATTCGGTCCTTCTCTCACTCATTTATTCAACTAATATTTGTTGGCTGATTTCTATGTGGTAGGCCATAGAGAAACAATAGCAAGCAAAAAAAAAAATAGTCTTTATTTTTACAAAATTTATTGGAGAACACATACATAGTTTCATAATCATACAAATATAGATATAATTATAATTATGAAAATTCAATATAGGAAAAGCAAAAGATGTTGTTTAGAAGATATAATAATAATAAGTGGACTAGTCTTTGGGGTCAAATGAAAAGTTTTCCTACAGAAGTCATATTGGAGTTGAGAAAGGAAGATAAGTTGGCATCAACTAGGTGATTTCAGGAAAATGGAAAAGCATGGGCAAAGATCCTGTGGCAGAAAGGAACACTGCAAGGCAAGACAATGTAAACAGGCTAATATGTAAAGAGCAGAAGAATCACAGGGTACTGTAGTATCAAAAGAGATTGCAGAGACAGGTAATCCACATCTATGTAGGTCTTATAGGTTATGCTAAAAATGTTTTCTGTATATATTTAAGGACAAAGGGAAATTCATGGAAGGTTTTTAAGCCATACACGTGAAATGTTAAAACTTAATTTTGGGTTTGAGAAATATCTGGCTGCAATTTGGAGAATATTGGAAATGGGAGTCAACATATACACAGGAAGAAAAGAGGAGATTATTGCAAAAGTCAGGAGAGAGTCAATGGTTTGGACTAAGGCAAAGATTGTGCCATGTGATAGCAGATATTATGGGTTAAAATTAATGAGACTTGGTAATGAATTAGATATAGTAGAAAAGAAAGAGAAAGGTACTGCCTCTTAGGTCTGTGGCTTGGAGGTACCATTAACCAATTGCATGGAGGTAGCCAAAATAGGGAATAACAGAAGAGGATTAGTTTGGAGGGGAATATCCTAAGTTTAGTTTTGCTCATGTTGAGTTTGAGGTGTCTTCATGATCCACGTGTAAACCTGAAGCATTCATATATGGCTGTCACCCGTAGATATACATACGGGTCTGTAGTCCCAGGAGAGGTTAAAATTAGAGATACGAATTTGGGTACACGTGAAGAGTACATGAAGCTGTAGGCATGTATGACTTCACCCGGAAAAAGCTTCTATGATAGAACTCTAAGGATGTTCAATATTTAATGGCCAGTTCAAAGCAGATGAATCTGCAAAGACGACAGAAAAAGAGAAATAGGAAAAGAAGAAGGAAATTGGGAGAATATCTCAAGAAGAAAATAATAGTGTGTCTTAAGGTGGGGGAAGTGGACAATGGTATTTTATGCTATTGTTAAGTAGGTTGTGAAAACTGTATTCCTCACCAGTATGTAACTATTTGAGGAAAGAGACTTAATCTCAAACTTCATTGCCTAACTTTTCTCTCAACATTAACACCTAGCACAATGCCTTACTTGGAGAAAAAAATTTAAATGCATTTATTGAATGAATGGACAAACATTAGGTGAACTAAATAAAAGACTCAGTATATAACATAATGAAGCCAAAGGTAGCTTAATATATGTAAGGAAGGTATATAAATTTAAAACAAGGTTGAATTTAGTAAAAGCATAATAGAAACAAAAGTATAGTAGAAAGAAATACCTATTGCTTGGAATGGACTGTCCACAAATCAAAACATCATGTTGTCATCATAAAAGAAAATGAGCAGTGTAGAATGAATGGACTGTTTACACATACTGATTATGCTACTTGATTTCGGTATGCAGTTATGATCTACTTAGCTAAGGAAGACCTAAAATATTTGGAAATTTTTAAAAATATACAAGAAAACAAAGATTTTGAAAATAATAAGCATTATAACACAGGGAAGTATAACTAAAATAGTATTCTTTCCTGAACATTTATATAAAAGCACAGTATGGTGTCATAGTATTAACCTTGTGATTAATATATTCTCCAAATCAACTCACATCGTTAGCCTATACTACTGCTAGGAACAGTACATTTTACTTATTACTTTGAAAATACATTTACTTTCCCTAAAGCAAACTCTTTTAAACTCTGTTCTAGGGGTTCTAGGAAAACATGAAAAATTCTGTTTTTACCAATTTGTAAACTTTATAGTTTTCTCTAGTAATCCTATAGACACATTTATGATCCATATAACTGTTTATGCATTTGTAACTTATTTTAAGTTATAATTTCATATTCTCACTGTTTCTTCCTCCTCACCTACTTTTAAGTTATTATCTTAATATATTTAATACTATTAAAAGCTGACTGAAATCCTTTCTGAAATAATGCACAGGTATAAATAAATGAACAAGTAGATGAATAAATTATTAAGATCCTCTGTAATATTAAGTACTTTGGTCACATGTCCTCTAAGTTTCCCCTTTTCAAAAATGAAAACTCTAAAATATTTTTAGTTTGTCATCATCTGAGCCATGTGTTTCTTGGAACAGTTTATTTTAGTTGCTAAAGTGAGAAATGGAGTTTTGAAAGATAACTTGGGGGCAAAAGACACAGAAATAGCTGACATATGTGAGAAAAATTGAGGGAAAGGTGGAGATTTTAAAGGTCATATGATGATGGTCTAGGAATTCCCATTTCAATGTTGGACAAATGCAAGTCAATAACTTGAGTTATTCTGAAATTACTTTTACTGCTGTCCTAGGTTCCTTTGACTATACCACTACTCTGAATATGTCAAATCATCAATCACACAGATCATATCTTTCTAAGCAGATTATATGGACCTGTTGGAGAATAATTGTCAGAAAGTATTACATTCAGTGTAAGGGAGGCTCAAACTGTACCTGGTATGGAGAATTTAGAAAGGCAAAGGAGAGAACCAAAAGCATCCTGGGAGAGAAAACTATATAACTAAAAGGACTGAAGTTGATAATAAGCAATAAATAAAAGTTAAAGGTATAAAATAATTGTGTCTTAAAAACAAGTGAGAAGACTGAGATCTGAAGTAGGGAAGACTATTGGGTGCTCCAGGAAATAGGCCAGGATAGACAGCGTCGGTGAAACAGAAGCTACTATGGGTTCTTGAACAGAAGACTGATGTAATGAAAACAGTAATTTCAACATGATAAATAATAGTAAGACAGACAAAGATTGTTATAATGAGTTGGAAAGTTCTAAGAGAACTTTGGAGGAAGAGGCAAATGAACATCACCACACTGAGAACATGCAAAGCAGCAGCTCAACATGGAAACCATTCTTAAGTCTTTGCCCTGGATGTGTTTAAGAAGAGAAAAGATATCAGGAATGGAAAACAAGGGAAGAGTGGAAGGAAGGATTAATCAAGGATGTCATTTTGGGTTTCCAGTAATACAGTGGGTCATTGAAGAAATATAGGAAGCTGGACATACAATATTGGGGTAAAGGCAAATGCTCAGAGCTAGAGATGCAGAGCTAGAAACATCTGTATAGAGGTAATAGGGTAAGTCATGTGAACAAAAGAGCAATAAAAAAAATGGAGTTCTTTATCCTTTTTTAAAAGTTTTTATCTTAGTAAAATTAAATTGTTTTTATTATGGGAAATTTGGAAAATATAGAGAACCACGCAGATAAAAATAAAAATACTTTGTAATTCTACCAAAGATAAAAACTATAAACTCTCTGGTATATATCCTCTTAATATTTGTTTTCTATAGATACATTTTTAATGCTATTTATATGGTAATATGGCTCAATACTTCTCAATTGTATCCCACATCCCAATAAACATTCATCCTCTGGAAAACAGAGGTTCTCTTATCCTGCAAGTTTGGGGAATCGACATACTAGATTCCTCCCTTGGAGATAAACACTATACATTAGTATATCAGAACCCCCACAATTTCGAACCATAAAAATGACTTTATATAATGGGTACCTGATGACTTAGATTTTACACACACACTCTTGTTAACATCACCCTGAACTGCTTTCCCCTTGAAAGGCAGAGGTGTAGTTGTCAGAAGCTTGAACTTCAAAAGGTGCCAACCCTAGATTCAAGTCTGCCTCCCAGCTTTGTTCTCTTCTTATTACTTTATTCTCCACGAAAGAAAAGGTTTAAAAGAGATAATGTACATGGAGCACTTGTTATGTTTGATACACAGTTATCACTCTAAAAACTGGGCCAACTTTGATGATGTCATGATTACTAACCTGCAATTTCCTCTTAACAATAAATCACAATTATTTTTATTTAATATTTTTTAAAATCATCCCCTTTAATGACTCTACACTAGTCTACTGTATGGCTATCACATAATCGATTTGTCTAATTCCATACTGTGGAACATTAATTCCCATTTTTTTTTTCACAAATAATGCTTCAGTGAACATCCTTTCACATAAAACTTTGGCAACAATTCTAAGTAATTTCTTATGTTTGATTCCTGGATATGGATTTGCTAGATAAAGGGGCATAAATACTTTTAAGGTTTTTTCAAATTGCATTTCCAATATGGGTTGACTGGTCACCCTATGTTTTAATTTTTCTGTTAGGATAATAGTGGAGACTGGTTGCTACACAGAAGCAGAAAGAAAGATAAGTATTAATATATTTATAATTTCTTTAGGTACAGAAAAGTTAACTAGAAGAAGTAGTTGTTTGAAAGATAAACCCATTTCCATGATGACTTCCCAGGCCTCTAGCTGGGCTGAACAGAACAAGCCTGGAGGTGAAAGTCTTATAGAGTGATATCTAAAGGGGCATAACTCCAATGGTTATAGATTAAGATAAAAGCAGGTAATATAAATAGATTAAAGCAAATGTGAAAATAACGGGGCAAACAAATATGTTTAGAAGTTTGGAACTCATCAAAATGACATGGGTTGTTTGTTTACCTGACCCTATGAAAGATCCAGTTGTTTAACTTGTTTTTGCAATAATGAGTATTAAAGAGTTGGCTGTTTAATTCTCAATGACTTAAGAGTATATTTACATGCAAGGTGACAGGGTATTGAAATGATAAGATATTGAGGGTATTCCATTTCTAGCAATCAATCATAAGGAATTAACCAGAAATCTTTAAAAAGCTTTATATGTAAGTGAAGTAACTACAATACACAAGGGTCCTTGAAGGTAAGGTCTATGTCTCATTGATCTTGTATACCTCATTACCTATATGGGGATAGGCACTTAACAGGTAAATCATAAATGTTTGCTATATTTATAGAAAGTTTGTGTATGAAGTTCTCATACCCTCTATTTAAGAGTAGGATTCTTAGTCCTCAAGAGAAAGATATAGTTAGTCAATTTAGATGGTGAAATCACTGATGGTATATTTCCAAGATGAATCAAGAATGTACGGGGATTAACAATATCTCCTTTAGCTAGACATAATATTTTTACTCACAGATACTAAGGAAAAATACTTTCCAATGATATATTCAGCTAAGAGTCAAACTGACTTTTCATATAATGCTACAAAATGGAAGTACATTTCATGCTTTAAATGATTGTTCCTATATTTAAGTAAAGTTAATTAAATAACAAGTGAAATACCTACTCATAATCAATCCTTTTCATGACTCTACATTAGTCTACTAAATGACTATCTCATAACTGGTGTGTCTAATTCCACACTGTGGGACAGTTATTCCCATGAGGCAGTTACTCCTGTTTTAGCTAGTACTAAGGCTCTGAGTTAGTTACATAAATTAACCCGTTTTGCTGTCTTTTTTGAAAATTAGTTGGAGAACTGCCCAACCTCAGTCATGGGTCAAGAAGGATGAATTTTAAAACAGCTAGGCAATTAGCTAAAATGGAACTAAATCCCAAAAATTCACATTTTCTACTACATCACTAAAGCTATAAGTTAGTGGAATAATTATAAGGCCTATATCTTGGATTCTTGAGCTAAAAAAGATAAATAATATTCTTTACTTACCTATGTATTGTAAAAGTTGAAGTTATTTTTATAAGATGCATTTACATTCATGGATAAAAGTTTTCTAAATTTTAAAAAGAATTATAGAATTATAGATAATATAATATTCACAGGTTCTCACCTGAGTATAGAAGGGTAAAAATGTGATATGCAAGAAAGCCAATGTAATGGTTGCTTGAAAAATGGTTTTAAGGAATCTGATGCAGAATCATCCAGGCCATGCTGAAAAGTCCTAAGGAAATAAAAATAATTATTTCAGAATATATAGAAAATATTAAGATACTTTTTATTTTTACTTAGTACTCAAAGTTAATGATTTTATACAAAATTGTATTGTGCTACAATGGATAATACACCCACTTCAACCACTTGAAATTTATGTCAAAAGGTGACTCAGAGGCCTCCATATAATAATCCTTACACTTGGAACGGTATGATAATAACATTTGCACTTAATTAAAAAAACTCTCATATCATAAAATTTTTCAAAAATAAATGTATAATGAATAGTATAATGAATGCCACTTATCTCTCCTCAAGCTGTATCCAAGAAATGTCAATCTTTTGTCATATTTGCTTTATTAATGCAAAAATATTTAGCATAAAGGCCTCTTTTTACTTTTTAAAGTTATTTATAAAAATGAAAAAAATTAAGGAGATTTATAATTAATTTTGTATGCTCCTAAAGGCCTACTAAAAGCTTATAAAAGAGAATTTAACTGCAAAATACATGACTATGATTTCAAAATTAGAATAATTTGGCCAGAATATTTGATATACAATGATCTTTGGAGAAGGGACTACAGCATTTTTCTAGATTGGCCCAAACTCAACAATAAATCTTGAAGTAACAGGAACGTCTTTGTTACATAAAATCTTTAGTAGATAGCTTGGTTAATAAAGATTTTATAACAGGACGCTGTATTTGCCTACATGGAGTTAAGAGTGACAACTGGGAACGTTTTAGAAATGGAATGGTTTGAAGTGGTACAATCTCTCTTTATATAAAGTACGAAGCAATAGCATCTTTTAGATAATATGTAGAATAGAATTCCATTTTGAAAGCCCATCCCTGTCTTTTCATTTCACATCTTGCTTTTTGTATCCTCATGTTTTCTAAATTTGACCTGTTTCTCCCATTTGTCTTGCTAAGTAAAACATTTTTTAATTAAATATACTTAGATATTTTCAGACTTTTACTATATCATCTCTTCTTTGAAAGCCATTTTTTTCTCATTAAATTTCAGAATAGGACAAAATTCCTTAAATAGTCTTCAAAATCAGGCTGTCATATACATTCCATGTATTCCGCTGTATGAACTAGAGAGTTAGGCAGAAGCAAGTTCAGGATACCAGGATATGCTTTCCTAAGGAGAGTCTGGACTTTGTACCAGCCATGAGGAATCATTGAAGAGTTTATAGCATGGGAGTGATACCAGCAATTTTACATTTTAGAAAAATCACTTGAGCATAGTGATGAGAATAGCCTAAAGAGGATCAAGGCTGGAGGAAGAGAGATAATAAAGGTGATAATGCGGTAGACTGGACAGAGGAGGACAAAGTCCTATGTCCTATGAGGAAATAGTGAATAGGAAACAACTGCATAAAAATTAAATTAACAGAATTAACAAATTCATCCCCTAATGACATGTGGTTGGAAATAGCATGAGCAAGAAGGTGGAAAGAAGAGTTAAGGAAAAAGAAGAAGCTGAAATGACTTGCAAGTATTTTCCTTAGTTTTAGAAATGTTGTGGGAGATGCAGATAGTTGAAATACATCCAGAGAGAGACCTCAAGTAGAAATTTGGATTTATTAATCTGGCATATACAAGAGACACCTGAGTTGAAGATATTGATGTGGAAGTTATTAGCATAATGGTAAAGTTGTGAGAATGTGTAAATTCACTCAAAGAAAGAGTGTAAAATGAAAAGACGGTCAAGGGCAAAACTCTGGAACACATCAATATTTAAAGGATGAGGTGAAAAAAAGTACTCTAAACCAAGAAGGAATAATCAGAGAAGTAGGCCAAGAGCCAGAAGAAATGGCTACTAACATCAAAAGCTACAGAAATATTAAGGGAATGGAAAGGCAAAAATTGGAGTCAGCGATTGAGTATGCACAGATAACCTGGCCCATGTTGTTTGTTTAGTATGATGAGGGCAGGTACAGTGTATTGAGTGAATAGTAGGTGTAGAAGTGGAGACAATGAGCACAAACTGTGTTTTAGGAGAGAAAAACAGTGATAAAGAAAGAACAAAATTTGTAATACAGGAGAGGCTTGGGAGAAAGAACCAGAAGATAGAATATTAAAAGACCAAGGTGGCAGAGTAAGACATAAATGTGGTCAAGAGCTCAGACAAAAAGGTTTGCTTTGGTTGAGAAAAGAGATACATTCATTGCCTATAAAATGATGTAGAGGTGAGTAGGGATCTGGATAATTATTAAGAATGGAAATGAGAAGTTAAAGTGCATTCATAATATTTTGGGTTTTCTCAGAAAAGTACAGGGGCAAGGCTATCTGCTAACCAATAGTGAGATAGGGCAAAATGGAGGATTTGGCCAAAGCAGAGCAGATGGAAATGGGAGATACCCAGAGACTGGACAGAGTGGGATTGTCAAAAGGTGTAAAAGGACAGCTGACTGATTTCCACTAGCAGGGTTTCACAGGCTGTGAGGGAGGGAGGTGAAGAGGGTGAGTGGGAGAGAGAGAGAGAGAGAGAGAGAGAGAGAGAGAGAGAGAGAGAGAGAGAAACAGAGGAGGAACACGCAATAGCAAGGGAGCTAGGAAGATGAGGGTTCTGGTACAAATGAGAGGAAATGCAGCAAGCGGTCTGGAAAGGAAGGCAATCTCAAAGGAAGTGACAGATGGGGAAAAGGATAGGACAAGAGATAGGGGGCTTGAGAGAGCAGGAGGAACTGGACACCACAGAATTATAGCCTCTGCCTCCTTTTCTGCCCACTTCTCTGAGTTCTTTGCATAAATCCCCATTTTTCCACTTATCTGAGAGCCACCTTATTTTTCCAAGAATAAATACCTTATTGAGAATGCTCTCTCTGCCATGTTCAGCTAGTCACTGAAGATTATTTACAGGCAGTGCATGGGCACATGTAGGAGCTCTGGAGCCAGACAGCTTGGGTTTGTAACTTGGTTGTGTTTTTTATTAGATGTATCATGTTGTTTTGCAATATATTTAGCTTCATTTTTCTCAGTTGTAAAATGTGGTTAATGCCTCATAATAATCACCTCACAGGGTCAGTGTGATGATTGACATACATGTATAAAGGATTTAGCAAAGTGCCTTATATATAATAAGGGCTCAACATATGTAAGGTATTATGAGTATGATAACAATAGTAGTAAATATTCCTTAAGAAGGTCTGTGACCATTTCAAACTGACATGGAATTCCCAAGAGTCTAAATGGTTGCCTAGTTACAGTTTTATCCTCAAGATTAGAAAAATAATGGAGAATCTAATAATAATAGAATGGTTATTTGGTGCCAAAATTTCTTAGACTGCAAACCATTGGCAATATAATACTTCCCAGAACATTTCTTTTACCTAACCTCTTTTACTCCACTGATGATTTCTTAGTCATACTGGTAATAGTAAGGTTATTTGGCTATAAGAAATGTTATGGCAGATGTTTATAGTCTCATAGGGGGTGGGATCTGTATGAGCATTTAATTCCACAGCAAGATCCGAAATTAGTTTCATTATTCTGGAGAGTATAACAGGGTGAAAATTGGCCCACAAGCCTCAATGGGGGAATGAAATGATGAGCTGGATATTAGATAACCTCTAATGATGTTTTGATATACAGTTAACAGAAAGGATGCTTGAAATAATTCATAATGGAGAGTAAAATACAATCGTATGAGCTAAAGAATTTTATTTTCTACCAGACATAATAGATTTTTGATATAGCAAATTTAAATACTCCTTTAAAAATAAGTAGCTGTCTATAGGTTGAAGCAAAATACATTTATTCACATTTCCAAATTAACAGATTGTAAAGATAGCTTTGCTTGTGGGGGAAAAATGAATCTGGAGAAATTCCTTGCTCTTATCCTTCCTCCAACATCAACTGAACCAAGCTCCTCTCTTCTCACTAACAACACTGCCTCTGGTCTCATCACAGCATACCATTTGAGGACTCTATCCCACATTCCAGCTCTTTTGGTTCTCTGATTTACAATTATGTTACCTCTTTCTTTTTGCATTGACAAATCTGATTGATTTCTTAGGATTATGTAGCCAGCTGCTAGAATGAAATAACTCCAATAGACATAAAAAGTGAGAACATATGATAAGCTAAAGAGTTAGCTGGGTTTTATGCTTCTTCTATGTCACCCCGCTTTTCGCTGCCCTCCCAGGAGAATTGAGCCTCATAATGTGATACTAACAGAATAAACCTCCCATATGGAATCAAGGCAGCCTAAGGATGTAAGTTCCAAGAGGGCAGAAGGGCCAAGTCAGATGTCTTCTATCATCTGTGCCTACCACACTACCTGAGCCATTGGAGGTGTTCAATAAATAAAAATACCAAGAAAAGCACACAACTTTAGCAGAAGTAGAACTAGTTTCAAACTGAAATATTGAGACAGCACTGAAATATCTGAGGTAACCAAGGACATGTGAGCCTTTCTGATTGACCTAAAATCACAGACAACTAATTATAAATATGTAGTGATCACCAAATTCAATCTACTTCATCATTTGAGACATAATTCTAAGTTATTGCTTTGCTTTCATAAAACACTTAAGTAGTTGCCTAATGTCATTAAGTGAGAGAAATCAAGGTAAGACACTTAGAATGAAATATGGTTCTCCTGCCCCACTGATGAAAATAACTCTTCAAGGTTAGAAAATGATGATATTAAGTTATAAAATGACTGGCACAATGCTTGGCTTTATAGTAGGTATATAGTAAATGCTGGTTAAAAAAAGAATGAATAGAAGGTATTGTCAGATACTTCTTAGTGGAAAGGAGGATAAATTTTGGGGGCCATCTGTGAAGAGCAATCTTGGATGGTACACAGCCAATGGGTAGGTTGAGAATACAACATATGGTGGATAGATAGAACAAGACTTGATCCTTGAGTATAGAATGAGAACCATCTAGTCAAAGATTCAGGGCACAGGCCTTCTAAAATGTTAATTACGAAGTTTAACCAGTGTTTTATCTTATTGGGATCACACATAAAGCTGTTTGACTTTAGGTTTTTCTTTTTTTAAATAGAAATTTCCCCTTAAAAATAATGTTAGCAACCAAAGTGTCCTATGATATATGATTGGCTAAAGAAGCATGGTACATATATACAATGGGATATTATTCAGCCATAAGAAAAGATGAGATACTGCCATTTGCGACAACCTGGATAGACGTCAAGATAATCGTGCTAAGTGAAATAAGCCAGACAGAAAAAGTTGAAAACCACATGATATCACTTATATGTGGGATATAAACCTAAAAGCAACAAATGAACAGGACAAACAAACAGACTCTCATAGACATGGACTGCAGACTAGTGGTTACCATAGGGTAGAGGAGGGAGATGGGGTAAAAGGGGTCAAATATGTGATGACATTAAAGAATTAAAAATAAATAAATTTTTAAAAAATAAAGAAATTTTATCTCATACCAGGAAAAAAAATATAATAATGTTAAGAGAGAAGGGGAACAAAGGGAGTCATTAAATCTAAACAAAATGGTAAGTGAAGAAACTTCACTTTCTGAATCATTTTACATTCTTCCAGACACCTTTTTTTAAATTTTAATTTTTTTATTAATTCCATTCAGTCTTGATTTTAATGGCTTTATTGAGATATATAATTCACCATAAAATTTATCCATTTTAAGTGTACAATTAAATAGTTCTTGTTATATTCACATAATTGTGTAACCTTTATCTCTATCTAATTTTAGAACATTACCATTAGCATCAAAAGAAATCCTGTAGCCATTTTTGCAGGCACTACCCACTCTTCCTTTCTCTCAGCCCCTGGTAACCATTAATCTAGTTTCTGTCTCTATGAATTTGCCTATTCTGTACATGTCTAGTAAATGGAATCATATAATTTGTGTGCTCTTATGTCTAGCTTTTTTCATAATATTTTTGAAGTTCATCCCTGTTGTAGCATCTACCAGTATTCCATTCCTTTTTATTGTTGAATAATATTCTACTGTAAGGTATGTTACATTTTGTTTATTCTTTCATCAGTTGCTGGACTTTGGGTTTTTCTACCTGTGCTATTAGGAAAAATGTTGCTATGAACATTTGTGTACAAATCTTTGTGCAGGCATACGTTTTAATTTTTTTTTTTTTGGTGTAAGAGTAAAATTGCTGGTTCATATGACCATATATTCAACATTTTATGTATACATACTCTAATCTTAACATTTTGAGAAACTACCTGTTTTTCAAAGTTTGCCAGATATTTTTGAAGCATAAAAAGCAAAGTTTTAGTCCAACATGTTCTATGTTGTGATAGAGAGTGAAATAGTTTTTTTTTTAATAAATAAATGAACAGGCAAGGAAGATCATAACTTCAAAAGACCTAGTTTGAAAAAAATCATTAGTTTGAAAACAAACTTTAGACTCAACATTGAAATAACTTGGAATTTAGTGTAATTCAAAAGCCATGTGAATGACATTGAATGGACCCCAAGATAGGTCTGTTGTCCTTGGTTTAGTGATCGACATTCTGACCTATTTCTGATGATTTCAGCCTTTGCCTGTTATGTTGGCACTTATATAGAAATTTATTCTTCCATATTATTAAATGTTATGACATTGGGGACATCTACTTTCAAAAAGTTTCAAAAAGCTTCTACTTTTAGGAGTTTTTATATGACACGTTAAAACGTTTTTAATTTTAACATTAAAAATTTTACCAGACTTTCCTAAATTATTGAGGACAGATCTTTTATCCTGCTCACTGTTGTATCCCTTGTGCTTAATCTTTGTACTTAATCAGATGGGGCGAGGGAGGCAAAAACATTTATTGACTTGAAACTAAATTTCATTTACCTAAAATTCCAAAAACTAATTTTTAATTTGCTATATACAAACTAAAACTAACATTTTATGCAAGAAAAATGCAATATATGAAACCACTGTCTGGGTGAATGTGTGAATGTGCATTGATACTCTTCTGAATGTGCAGTTTAACTGCCTTTATCAAAGAACTACAAGTGAGACTCACTTTGGAAAATACATGGTGAATATTTTATGTTTCTGCAGGTCTCTTTCCCTAGAGAGCAAACTGAAAGTACTCCTTTTACAACAGTCTAAAAGAAATCTACAAAGGAGAGTTAAAAAAGAACACATATTTTTGCAAACAGGTTTCATTCTTCCTGAAAAGATTTTAAAATCATGTATTCCTGCCCTGGGATTTAGTGGTCCTATGCAAAGCTCAGAAAGTAACATACATTCAGCTTATCTGTCAGAACTACTTGGAATAAAGGCAGTCACCTTCAAAAAAGGCATATCACATAAAGTGACAAATGGCAGGTATAGTTTATAAAAAATTCAACACTTTCAACATCTGATTGTTATTTTTTACCAGTTCCTCAAAGCGTACAGTTTAATTTTTTAATGTGAGACAGAGATACAGTTTTTTCCAAAATGCGAATAATATGACAACCTCATATCTTGTCTATGAAAAGAAGCTAAATAAGTCAATAGGGTTCTTGCAATGCATGTACATTTTTTCCCTAGTTAGTGAGAACATGCTGCCCTGTAGATTTCTTTGCCAAGACAAAGCAAAATATATTTCAAAGATTAGATTTCCATTCCAGAAAAACAATCATAAAATTTAAATCAACATGAATGTATAAAATTTGTGAAAATTTTTATGAACTGAGAGATATTAAAAAAGAATTAAAGTACATGTAGATTTTTTGCTCATGCTTCAAAACAATGTAGCTGTTTTATATTAAGAAAAACCAGAGGCAGTGCTTCATGTAAAATGTTCTATAATCCAGGCTGAAATTAGCAATTTAAATTTGTTGAATGAGGTTACAGTGCAATATCTAATGCACAAATCACAGAGATTTGAGCACTTCCATAGCTGTTAAAAAAAAAATGTATTGAAAGGCCACAGGTTAACACTAATGAATGTATGTTACATTATTATTATTAAAATATTCAATCTGTGATAATAATTTATTTGTTTTACAAATGCATTGCAGGGTTAAAACTTTTCTATTCATCTGTGACAAACCATGAAATTCAATATTGCTCACCATGACCAATCCATGAAATTTGTCAACTTTGTTCCTGATTTTCACAGGGCCTTCCTCTTAGATGAAATGACCCATTGAACTAAGAGCATAGCAATTTTTTCATCTATGGTAAATCAGTTTAGTTTATTAGGATTTACTATGGGCTTCAGACCCTGAGCTTTTTATAATTATAAACCACTCTGAATAATCCCAAATTTCTGGCAATTTTTCTGTTTCTCCCCCTTCTGAAAGAATTCTCCATTTCTAAAATTAGTTTTCAAGGTAGAGTGACAGAAGGAATAATATGTAAACAATGGGTTGGTTAAAAATCAAAAAGTAGATGAAAATAATAGGAAAATTGGAACGAAGATTGTTAATTACTCTTAGAGTGTCTAACACAAAAGCCTCAAAATTTACTGAAAATCAAGATTTGTATATTGTACTTACCAGAATGTTAAGAAAGGAATACTTAATCTAATTTAGCCTAAGAAATAGAAATACTGCATGTCTAACTTTCACTACCTAAGAAATAAAAATATACAATTATCTAGTTTTTAAGATAGAGTGACTATTTGGAGGAGATTTAAACAAAATTACATTAATATTTTGTTATAAGACCTACTGTAACCTTTTCTATATTACAAATTTGAATTAAATAAACCAGAAATAAGCCAGAAAACTAGTTCAAAATTTTTAATTTTTCAAAATCTTACTTATTTAGCTAAGTAAAATATGTCAACATTTAAAAAATGCTATTCCTATTTTCACTTGCCATTACTAGCTCAGACACTAAAGTCTAATACTAAAAAGGTGAATCTATGGTAGATTAACTGACAGTATAAAACTATTAGGTCTCTTCTAGATTTGGGCATATTTTAGAACTTTTTATTTTTATTAGAGCAAATCACATACATAAAATTAAACACTAAAAAATATTTTTTAAAAAAGCAAAATACCATTAGATATGATTTTATTTTTCACAGAATTTCAAGATATGGCTGAAATAACAATGCAATTAATATAATTTGACTATTTAAAGAATTCAAATAGTGAAGCTCAAAATGACCTTGATTGTATTGTATTGGAGCCTTATCAACTGAATAGGATTGACTGATAGAGATATGACACAGTATTAGGACTAAATTGCTTTGAGAATGAAGAAAGCCCTATTGGTTAGTGTTAGTTTTGTAAATTGGCCCAATTGACAAATTTGATGCAGTCCAAAAAATTTCTACTTACTATTTTAAAGAATTCAATAAATAATATGAAAATAACTTGGCTAAATCACATTATTTTATATATTATAATAGCTAAAAAGAAAGTATATTTGATACTTACTGATATAATTCAGTTAATGGCGAAGTCAAAATGACTAATGTTGTAAACAGATTATTACAATGGGTATGAATTTTAAAAATTTTGTCATCTATATACTCATGAGGATTTAAAAGTTTCTTTACAGATGTGCAAACTGACCATAACATGTTCTCAGTGCATATTAAAATTGTTGTGACATCAAGTCTGTTGGAAAGAAAAAGAAGAAAATTGTTAAACAAAGTTATTTTTCTGCTTGGTATATATACTCTATCATCTATATCTCTTGTATTAAACATAGGTAAGACTAGAAATATTTGGTTGGATACCAGAGCTTCAGAGATCAAAGAAGGAGAGCATCAAAGACAGGTTTTCAGTTTCCAGGTGTAAAATGACACATAATACCATTATCTTCACGGGTAGTGAGGTCTACAATAGTGAAGTGTTTTAGGAATACTTTTTAAAAAATATGTTTATTTTGCATTATCAGAATACTGTTTAAGAGGTTCAAGTAATTTTCCTTGAAATTATATTCTGCAAAAGAAAAGCCAGATTAAAAGAAAATGTGCTATTATCCACATATATATGATAAGTAACAATTTGATGGCAGAACAATTTTCCTCATCCAAGTATAAGCTGTCAAAAGAAAGTTACAAGGCTGGGTCACATGTTCTCCAAGCAAGTGGGAGATGAGAAAAAATGACACCAGAAGTACTAAAGCAGAAGCATATAGTTTCAGAAGTTTCCAATATTAAATAAATTTTTGGAAAATATACTATATTATTTATCTTATTTATAAATTTATTTATATGCTTCTATCTTTATTGAGTTTTAATAGGGATCCAAAGATCTGTTGAAAGATTATTTTGGTATATGACATATTACAGACTTCAGTTAATTCTCTTCTTTTTTCTTTTAAATTCAGTGTTGAAAAAATAGAAGATGGAAATTTTGAAGTGATAAGAAGAAAAATAAGTTCAAGGATCTTTTAAAATAATATTATGGCTTCAAATTTATTATATATACAATAAATTTATACATACATTAATAATATATAACATTATACATCATATATATGGTTTTGGTGATTTGACAGTTGGAAGCTACTGGAATACTAAAAACATCAAAAATCACCTTTAGGAAAATTTGATTGTAGTTTGCATCTACTTACTCTAATTGCTAATTAAACAATTACAAATTCAAGATATATGTATACACATACACACAAACACATACACACCTGCATAATCTGATTTCCACACTAATACTGGTTTAGGTTTAACATTCAAATATTTTACTTAGAGAAACTAGAAGAAATAACTCTAACTTTACATGTCATTTTTATGTAATTACCCAGAAAATAAAAAAACAAAAGTCTCTACAGTACAATTATTTAATTAAATATACTACCTATTTCATGAGCTAATTGTAAATCTGATTTCACAAACATCTCATAAGGACTTGCCACCCCATAGTCAAAAGTGATTTGTACTATATAAGGAAAAGAATGAGGTAGTCTTTGCTCTAAAAAAGGAATTTTCCATCTATTCTTCAGAGTTCAATTTTTAAAAAAATAAATGCTTGGTTAGTAATTCAAAACAGCCTGTGCAAAATACTATATTTATGAAACATTGTGGCAGGACATAAATGCCCTTCAAATATAGCAAGCACGTTTTATAAGACCATATTCAGGGAATGATTCCTACTACCAAAGAAAAACAAAACAAAACACAAAAAAAGCCTCTGAGGTCTGTAGGTTCCTCCTAAAATATATCTATATGTACCTATACCTATATATATTTAAAAGACAGACCTTAATCACATTAGTCAGAATATTTATAAAAAAAAAGCCTTCTCGTCAGAGACCATTGTTATCAGGTAAGCATGTTTTTGTAATATTCATTGTCTAGATAATTTATGGAATTGATTTATAATTCAGTCTTTAATTTAATACTCAGTAACTGTTGCTCATCATTTTCTGTGATTTCACATTTTGTTAAACTGGCTTTTAGTAATACATAATGAAAAGAAAGAAATAAAGAAAAAGAGGGAAGAAATAATTAGAATATATTAAGGAGAAAAATGATTAGACAAAGGAATTTCCTTAATGAAGATTAACTACAATATTTAAAGGCTTTAAAAAAACCTGAAAAACTAAAATCATCTGGTTGCTTAGAATCTCAAAGCTGAATTGACTGCTCGCTCTGTCACAACAATGCTTTTTTCCTCCATTTTGGGACTTCAATTTTCTCTCTTTATCTTTACATACACACACACACACACACACATATGTATATATATGTATATATATATTATAATATATATTAAACCTAGATTGTAATATATCTTGAATCATTTTTTATAAACAAGTGGGTTCTACATGCAATTTTAAGAGAAAAGCGCAGTTATTTGATTCAAGTTCCACATTTCCACTTAAATATATCAAGAAAACTGAATATGATTTCCTTTCAGATGTTAGAAACATGTTAAGTATACAAGAAGTTATGTCATGAAATTCATAATTACATTCTTCTTTATACCAAATGGTAAAAAAGTTTTCTTGAAAAGCAATGGTTTTTACATCAATTACCTTATCTGCGGAGTTCTCTTATAACTTGGATGGGCCCGAGCATATCTGGAGGCCAGTAGACCCAAAGATTTCTCCAGAACTTCTGCTAAAATCTCCTGGGCTAACTTAGGGGGCAGAATAGTCCAGAGATCATGATGAAGAGTCCAGAAGAAATAATGCCACATCTGGAGTGAGAAGGAACATCTTTCCCCCTGGCAAAATTACCACACATTAAACAACAGAACTAAATCTTCCAAAATGTCAAAAGTTTGCTTCCTGTGAACCCAATTAGTTCAGGCTGAAAGGAAATAGCTAGAGAGTTTGACACACTAGATGACCAAGAAAGATTTTTGACAAAATGTAAAACATCCTTACTGACAAAGGAACATACATTTTTTTCAACTACAAGACTAGATATTCCAATGCAAATCCAGACCGCAAGCATTTAACCTAGCATATCTTTGATTTACCTATTCCTGGTCTACAGTTTAAAATTTTCTTTTAAACAATCAGCTTTATAGCTGCTAAACAAGTCATGCTGGTTTAAGACAGTAGACTGATTCTTCTAAAATTAAATTTTAATTATTTAAATTAAGTATTATATGTTTCTGAGACTATTAGCATTACTGAGATAATTTTACAAATATTCAGATTTCACATTATAATGAAAATGATAGGAGCAAAAATACTGTATACTTATCAACATGTGTGAAACCAAGGGGGATGGGTAACTATGGAAGATTGTTACATTAAGCTATTTTATCCATGGAGTTTTAATAATAACACTAGAAACAGATAATACAATAGCCTGATTTAACAAGATTTTGTAAAGCCTAGGCAGATGCTATCATTATTTCTTATTATTTTCATAGCACTTCATACTTCCAAGGAGTCAGATTTTCACTCCCTTCCTTCCCCTTATAGATCTCTTCCTGTGTGCCAAATTTTCCCTGACCACAGACAGAGACTCAACAATGGCCAAGGCCAAGGGGAACTGGCAGAAATGAGAAGGTAGCCTCAAGTGATTTACAAGCATTAATTAGTTAACATGCTCACAGGGAGGTATGCTAGTAATTCGACCTCATTTTCTTCAAACCAGATTAAAAGATTATTTGAAATAGGAAGAGTAGAATGTATTCTTCAAACATTATCCTGATTATATAACTATATCAAAAGTTAAACTAGTAAAACTTCCCATTTTATTTCTAAGTAATCCTTTTTGACTTAAAATTTCTGCTTTGCTCACTGTGTATTTTTCTCAAACAAATATCATCTAAATAAAAATCTGTTCTCTTATACCAAAAATCAGTTCTCTCATGCATATGCTCCTATTAGTGTTTTCTTTATATATAATTCTTCTGGTAATTTCTTTGATTACTAAAATATTTTTTAGTTACTATATAATGATAATTTATAGTTATCTATTAACTTTCAAATGGAGTTTATAAGTGAGTAGAATTGTATCCTTGGGTGGGAAACTTGGGCATCAAATTTCAAAGAGTCAAATGCAAACTGGAGGGGACTTTGACCACTGGCTTCTGACTTTCTGACTATATATATCAAAACTATTTAAGAAAAAAAATTACAAAATTAATGAGGAAGTAGCAAAATGATAGTTCCTTATGCTTTCTTTATTGTGTGTTATGCAATAAAGAACACTTTTAAAAAATTCCTAGAGTAAGAAAGGAGTTTTAAAGCTCAATTTTCTTACACTTTTGATGTTGTGTTTAATTAAAGCAAAGCTGACTCAGCTGATGTAATGACTAGTATGAATAATTTACACTAACCTTTCCCATGGCAATGGACAGGTGCTTATAATAACGTGGTCAACATGATTTCTCATAGTTTTCAAAATATTTTAAAAAATTCTTTGCAATAAAGAGAAAATAAAAATAATTTTAGGCACACAGATTTTTTTCTTCTAAAAGTGAAAAAAAATTATTTTTAAGACTTTTTAAAATATAAATTTCAAGTTTATATTCCAAACTGGTGGTCATTCTCACAATTCTCTTCAAAATGTGTGTAACTTCAATGTATGTAAGGGTTTTCATTAAACTAAATGTGATTCATTTATTTTTCTGACCTGTTTCTTTATTTCTTATCATTTCAAAAGTACTCTGATAGTAAACATCTGTTATTTTTGTAGACTCACTATAATGTAAACAGATGTGAGTTTTTATTTAGATTATATATCAGGAAACAAGCAGCTGGGTTTTATTATATAGCCACTCAATATTATCTTTGAGCAGACAATTCTTTATTCTCTGACTGCTGGAAAACACAAGTTGCTAAAATTGAGCAGATGTCAACTGTACTAAATGCTTAATTTTAAACATGTAATCTGAACACCCACTGTGCCATCCGACCAGCACCTCATCAGAGATACCAAACTCTTCGACTCTCTCAACCTGACAGTTCAGAAAGTGGAAATAATGTACCTAGGGCTCACTTCATATCACAAAACATGAACAAATGTTGCTTCACATCTTGTAAATTTGTTCACTATTTCTTTACTATACACTGCCCATGGCAATAGATTCCCCTGAGATCTCTATCCTGCCGTTTGCCTTCAGTCAGGCAGATTTCATCTCCTTTCCTCTCAAAATGGCCCTGCCAAAAACTAGTCCTGTTTTACAAGTCAGTTGGAATAATGGGGAGAGGAGGAGAAAGGAGTTCAGTGAACAGGATAAAACCCTGTCAGGTACTCCAGTTGTCAAAACAGTTTAAAATCTGTGCTATTTTTAGAAGGTTCGTATTTTTGGTAAATAGAAAAGCAGTATCACTTTATTTTTCTCAGCATAAATAACAACCACTAACTCTGCAATTAAATTGTAACTACTGACCATGTAAGTATATGGAAGCTACAGTACCATGTAATCACAGGGTAACTATCTTGTTATTTCTATCTTTGAAGCTAAAGCGTTGTCATAAGATCTAAGAACCACATGTTACATAGTAATTTGTTTTTTTTTTTTTTAAGTTCTTGGTAACTTCAATAACAGGTTCTCAATGCATCTACTTATTATTTATACTGTACAACTCTTCTAGCTACCAATTTGCATAAGAGGAAACATAATACCTCTATGTTGGACATATAATGAGATGATACCTGTTTTTCAATGAAAACATCATATAGTATTGCTCATTAGTATACTGACACATTGAAATAGTTTGAAACATGAGATGGATTCATTTTCAACCCCTCTGTTTACCTCAAGGCAAATAAGGAAGCTGTGATGCTGCCAAGAGAGGGGAAGACCAATACTTTCATTCTTATCTCAGGCTACCAGCTGTACTATACCACTTTCTCATTTTCATTCTGCTCACTGCTGTTTGAAGTATGTCAGGTTTGGAAAATTCTATATGGATGCTCTTGCAAAAAGAAAAACTATCTGGGAAGGGCCTCTAAAGGAGAGATGAAATGGCCTTAGAATAAGTGGAAAGTCCTTTTAAAGAGGTTCTTATTAGCTGCTCTTCTCTGCTGTGGCAACATTTATTATGATACTAACTCTGGCACAAATAGAGCCACAGGAATCTTCAGTGTCAGGGAGGTGACAAGAGTGACTTGGTTGAATAAAATTCCAGTCTGTTTTTCTCAATACTCCATAGTGATTAGAAAAAACAAGAAAAACAAAAACCATAGGCTTCAATCTAAAGTAAAGGGTAGATGAGACTAATGAAGCTAGATTTGACTGATGAATTTTTTTAAAACCCTGATTGTCTCTTATTAAGATATAAATGTTTCACCCTACCCTGAAAGCAACTTCGAGAAATTTCAAATATTGTAGCTTATGTATAATCAATGGGATTTAAGGGAAGGGAAAATAATGAAGCCTGATGATGAATAATTTTAACTAACTCTGGATTTGGTTGCACTGGTAATCATTAGGCTTTAATTCAGTAGAAATTTGGGATTTCAAAACACAGGCTAAATGAAAATAGGTAAGCTATAAATGATCAGATGGTTCCTAAAGCACACTCATAAGAAAATACAATGACAAGGAAAAAAATAAGTAAAAAGAATAAAGCAGCTTAATAAAAAATATTTATCAAACATAGATTGAAATACATAACAAGAAAAAAAAGTGCAAGAATACCTATAATTGGTCCCTTTGAAAAAAATACAAGGTTGTAGCATTTTGGCATTGTTATCTCTTAGAGTTTTCATTTCATCCCATTATATTTCAACTTATCATATAGCACTGAAACATTGCAGCTCAAATTAAGTTATTTTTACTTTTAAGCAGAAGGAGAGTTCTGATGTCTAATTATTTCAGGTTTTAAAAAACAGTGTTTTTCCTAAGTACAAATTCAATATTTTTAAAATATTATCCTAACAGCCTTCGTGTGTTAGTAATGCCAAGCTCATGTTTCTAATTAGCCAGAAAGCAGGTAGGCAGTAAAACATATTTGTGTAAAAAGGAGGGATAGTAAACTTAACTTCACACCTCATAAAAAGCTTTGTAGTCATCCCAGTGGTGGCTCTCAGCATCCTGTAAAATGCTTGTAGCACAAACTCTGACGCAGTAGTCCGTAACCTGAAACTGTAGAGTGTTGATGAATTCCTGATATCGTTGGACAGGCACCAGGAATATGGGTCTGTTCAGAGGGAATGATCAAAGGGACAGAGATTTAAGGCCTGTGCAGTAGGAGGTAACAATCTCCAGTACTACAAATGGTTTTGATTATTAGATATCAATCATTCATTTCCTCCTAATGCTTAAGTCTGCATTCACATTCACTTTCCAAAAAAAAAAAAGCTGGTCTTTGTTTTGCAAGTCCTTTGAAAATGTACATCTGCTGTTCCACAAATATGCACTTCAACTTGAGACAAACTACATTGTCAATATATCATTCAAAAATAAAAGTATTCTTTGTAAGCCTATTATTAGAGATCAGTGCATTATTTAGGCATTAGGTTATTGTTATTATAGAGAACACATGCATTTGTCAGAATCAACTTTTATAAAGCTATCACACCTCTCACAAACATACTCTTTTTATTTTAAAAATTGTAATTTTGTAGATGTCAATTATCTCCTAAACTGTTTTAAAATATTCAACAGAAATAAAGTGATTTCTGGCACATTTTGTTTATAAATTTAACTATGAACCACAACATCTGACTGCTTATGAGAATTAAAGAAATGTCAGTTATATCCTACATCAAGCCGAATTTATTTTACTTTATCTTTAGCTATTTATGTTATGTTTTCTCTCATAACTAAGGAACTGCAAAGGCTGAATAAGTAATAGATTCTTGGGTTCACACTGGACTGTCAGGTCCACATGTTCCCTTTGCAAGGGGCCACACTATCTTCTAGAGAGTACACGAGGGTAGTCAGAAAGACCATGTGATAATATCTATGGTCATTTTAATTTTATGTACAGAAAACATAGAATCACTTTAGACTACTAATACATGAGAATTAACACTGACAGATGCTTCCTTCTCAAATGTTAAGGGTAGCATATTAATAAATTGATATTCTAAAATATGTTTACATTAGCCGACAGAATAGACCGAAATGCATTTTTTTTCTATGTTATCTCCTAACTTCTTGTAGGCTTAGAAACAAAAGAGAGAACTGCCTATTTCACAACTGTGTTATACAAGGGACAAAAAAAAGTTTATTTTTCCTTTTCAGTGTAGTCAATACAAAATACCTCACATGGAAAGAGTTTGTTTGGTTATGTCATAACAGCATCAGAAAATTGTTGCTCCAGATTAGAATATGGAAAATGCATGAGCCTTTTGAGTGAGCCATTAGAAAAAAAATCTTTCTTACTATTTATGCTTCTGGTTTAATATATCCCATGTTTCACCTTTTTGACATTTCCTAGTCAAGACAAATGAAAATATTTCACTGTGTTAATTATTATTTTCTCTTTCTTAAACATTACCATCAAAATTTCACTTCTGTGATGTATAAAGAATACATGTTACTATACGCATGGACATAATTTAATTTAAATAACACTCACTTCTTAGTATTTTCTTTCATCAAATTATCATATTGAGTGAAATGCTGGAAGACACACACTGCTGTGGAGAGCAGTATGTGCAAGTTTTTCAGGGGTGCTTTGGAAGGAACCTCCTTGCCTCTCTCTTGCAGTCTCTCCAGGACAGCTGTTGCCACTTTATAACAGGCCTCCACAAAGTTTGCTCTAATTTCCTGAAAAGAATCATCTCTGCATGCCAGAGCCAGTGGAAGCATTGTGTCAAGTTTTTCCATGATGTCAGAACAAAACTAGGGAGAAATAAATGTAGCACCGAGTTATTTGTACTCTGACAGCACCATGTAATTTATGTACAGGGGAGCCAAATTCCTAAATAATGAATTTGGCATCAAACATAAATATCATGATATAACTTTATAGTAATCAATTTCTCAGTTGTAGAAAGTTAAGTGTTTTATGTCAAATAAGGAAATACCAAAATGATGCTTCTCTATATATAACTTTCAAACTTTATGCTTACCAGACATTATGAAAAACTCATAAAATAGCTTTGCATGACAATACTTTTATTTGTAGTTAAATACATATCCTTGATATTAACATGATTGCATTATTTTTAAATTTATTTTAATTCTCTTTTGCTAAATTTTTATAGAAGATTTAATTAATCACCACATGTAAATAAGATCATGTCAGTTTAAATTAATCTAGAAGCATCAGAAACAACCTCCTGTAGCAATTTTTAGATGCAATGCCTGTCTACTTCTTAATGAGAAGGCGAAACTTGCCTCTACTTAGATTAGCCAACAGTGTTCTCTGGGTAATGTTCTGGAGTCTCAGCGTGGCAATACCAGAATAGGAGGCTATCTTTAAAAACTCTTAAAAACATTTCAATCATGGGTTGTTGAACTCATTGTGGACTTAAAACCAAGTAACTGTATTGGCCTATTTGCATAATTACCTATTATTTTCTCAGTGTATTCTGTGACTCTCAAAGCACATATAAACATGTAAGACTGATGCTAATGAAACAGAATGTTCATTAAGGGATAAAAACAGATTTAAAAGTTGCCCAAACCAATAAAAGATAGTAACTCTAAATTTCTCTTGAAGTCATTCAAAGGTATAACCCAAACAAGTAGTAGACATATGGAAACAAGATGATAACAAGTCTAAGTCCTTTTTGCTAGTAATGGCCCACAATACCAGAGAAGAAAACTGGTATTGGGTCAAGTACCAAGTGTTTGCCAAGAGGCTCCACCATTTTTCTACAAGTTCCCTTTCAATGGCTTATATTAAAAAAAAGAAAAGAAAAGAAAAAAAGCCTCATTATGCTAGTCTACCGTTTTGAAAGGATTTCACTTAGTTCTTGCCTTAGCAATTTTCTTGGGTTGGTCCTCCTCAGGAACCACATGGTTATCTCGCCAAACTTGTTGGACATTTACAAGGTTTATAGCATAGGTCACAGCTGAAGACCTTTCATTCTGCTCCTGCTGGAGAATTTTTAGGAAAAAATCTTCAATTGCTGTTGTTATACCATGTGCCATGGGAAGAGATATTTCTTTAAATGCACTTCTCCAGCCAAAATCTAGGAAAGTAGCCTGAAATATAAATTTATATGGCATTATATTAATTTTAACTCACCAACAAGTGTTTCTATTGTTATAGATATAAAATCATTGCTTTCATTCAGCATGTCAAATATAGGTATTCTTTGATAAGCTGTAAAAGCCATTCTTACAGCCTGAAATATATTACCCAGTGAATAAAGCAATATACAAAAACATGTACATTCTTTAACACACAGTAATATCCTGACATTTCATTTTAATTCATCAGTGGATTTAATCAAAAATTTTTTCAAAATTTAATCTCTTAAATATAGTTCAATAAAACCATTTTATGAGAGCTGAAAGTTATACTTACTATTTATCACATAAAGCAAACTTTAAATTCAATATATTTAATAAAGTCTAAATTAGATTTTATAGTCTTTTTTAGAGTTTATTGTTAACAAGTATTGCAACATGACAGCATTTAATATTCAACCTTTTATTTCTTTTTCACTCTCAGAAATTCAGGTAAGCCAAAAAATAATAATAAATATATTTCTCAGAGAAAATACATCACTGTACCTTCTTGGATCTTTACTTTAGAATTTTATTTAGTTTCTCCACTCATAGAGTGGTAAGTGGCACTACTTTTGTTCTAGGAAATGAAAAATTAAAATTATCTGCATTACTCTATGTGGGGGGTAATGGGAAGTTTGAGGTGGAGGCTGGTGTTATTTTCTTTATTCTTTTAGTCTTTGTCTCGCATAGCAATATATTTATGAATGTATATTTTCCCCCAAGTCCTCTTATGTTCTCTAGTACTAAAAACATTATGGGTAGTAGGCTGAATCTGTGCTTAGAATTAAACTTTCCCTGTTTTCATATAATCTTGTTTACAGTAATAATTTACCTACTGCAACTTCAGAAGACTCTAGGCTCAATATCTCTGGCTAAATTACTTATTTTTATGGATCCCAGGTTTTTTGTCAGAAAAATAAAAGAGCTGAATTGGTTGATTTCTATGGTAACTTTCAGTCTAAAATTATTGAGATTATGATCATTAACTTCATTTTCTTGTACAAACATCCCACTCAGCATTAATTTTATGCTTTGTGTATATACTGTATAAAGTAAAAAAGGTGATCCTTCTAGAACTAAAATTCTATGATTCCATGATTCATTCTATAATCAAAAATAGTGGCTCTCATTCTCAATATGCATATAATTAAGTTGTAATTGAAATTTCTAAAATTTATTTGGACTTTTAACATCATGGGGCTGGAAAACACATCTCTCATTTTATTTTTGCATAAAATTATTTAATATTTGAATCTACTCAGCTCATATAATCTCCTTTCTTATAAGTGAAATTTTAGAAGTCATGGACATAGTCCTGTACTATAATAGTATTTCATGGGGACATATTTATGACAGAAATGTAAAAAGGAAACCACTTCCACAAAAATTTTAAAATAACAAAATTGCCAGTATTGCCATGGCTGTAGTGACTGTGTGCGCGTGTTTGTGTGCGCGCGCATGTGTGCGTTCAATGATAATTACCTTGGCCCACGGTAATTTATATGTAATTATAATATCTTGTTCCATCTGATATCTTGTTCCATTTTCTTTTCAAAATATAAAATCCAAGCACATTAATAGCTGCTCTTAAAAAGAAAACTAAAACCTTTACTACTCAAATGTGCTCCTAGAAGTCTATTTGTTTTCATAAAATATTGTTTGTTTCCTTCTACTCTTTCCATCTGATGATTGGCACCCAAAATATTCCAGTTAGAATAAAGAACATTTACTAGTTGATCAAAGAAGAAAGAGGAAATAATGTGGCTTTCTGCTCTGTGCACAAAGTAAATACATGTTGAATCCCTTCTTTCATCACTTAATGCTAATTTCTTTATACCTACTCTGATTTTTGGTTAAAGTATAATGTATAACTTTTCATTTTCCTGATTATTTTCCTTGCTTTCTAAGTTGAAACTGTTAAAATTCTGTGTTCTTTTGCTTTTGAAATGTTTACCTATTATATCAGTCAAGATCCATTCAGAAAACAGAAATCACTCTAGGTATTTTGAAAGAAAAAATTTTAACTGTAGGTTACCAAGGTGATAAAATTTTGAGAAGCCAAACTTGGGTTGTGAAGTAAAGACAGCTATTAATACAGCAGGAAGCCACTACCATTCCTGTGGCTGGAGGAACAAAGCAAGGGGACCATCTATGGAAGTCTAGTTCCTGGGGCCACCAGTCAAAGTTAAAGGTAAGGCAGACCTGCCGGGTGGAACTGAAACTGTGGAGGGAGGACTGTGTGGTGGGAGCAGGGCCTACAGAAGAGATAAAGCAGTTTATGGATACAGAGAGAGGAGAAGAAATACTCTGGTTTTCTCCAATATCTACCCTCTAGGTCTTCCATCAGTGCTTTTCAGTAGCCAAACCTTCCCAGAATCCAGAAAGCAAGGAAGCCTGGAAGGGAAAGAGTGGTAATGGATCTGAGAACAAACAGTTACATGGTGGATTCACTAAAATAAGAAGCCAGTTCAAACTATTCTTTCTTTTTCCTTTCCTTTTTAATATTCATTTTCACCCCTTCTCAACAATTATCTACAGTACAAATTCTCAAAGTGTAGCACTGAGTTGGGATGAGAACGAAGACTTCTTCACTTCCAGCTCCCTACTCAGTCCATGGAAACAACTGTGCAAAAGAGCAGTCTCCACGAAATTCAATTTTCGTCAAAGTTTATAAGCCAATTTTCAATTGAGAATTACATTTGCGTGTGTCAAAAGGTAAAACTAAAACACTTTGATTCATAATGGATTCACATACATATGATGATGGTATTATATATGAATAAAGAAATACCACCCTTTAATTCATCACTTACCTCTTTTACCGGTAGCAATTGCTCTGAAGGATTACTGATTTCATTTCCTTTGGGTTTCTCTCTTACAGCTCCTGTATTGGATGTGTCCAAAATTCCTATGTGATAGAAAAGAAAACAAACACACAAACATACATTAACAAAAAGAAACCATGCTAGGGGAAATTAATAAACTCAGGTCAAAATTAATTATATAGAAAATCTCTATAGTATATATACACATATATACATATCAAAATGCAGAGAATATAGTCAACAAGATGTAGGGTAATGTCACCACCACAATAATGACAGTATCAAAATATACAGAGTCCTTTTCCATTCAAACATACGACATGATAAAATTTATGTGCTATTTATTTCATATTTGATGTACATACATATATAATCTGTAAAATATAGATCCATTTGTCATTAATGCATTTTCATGTTGATAATGTAGGATAAGTTAAGAGTACAAAGGAAATATTAATTTCCTTGTTCATGTAAAAGGTTAAATTCTAAAGTGTTGCATCTAAAAACAGTTGGTGTTCCTTAGCACTTTAATACTTCTTTTTTTGAAACAAGAAAGAACAAAAGTACATGAATAAACATCAGCATTTTAGAAAAAATTACACTCTTCATAAAGTATACCAATAATTCATTGGTAAACCACAAACACTGGGATAAATAAGAAATAATTTCTAGCTCCAAAAACAGAAATATTTTCTCAACTTTCAGTTTTTAGAATTAAGGAATTCTTTTCTGTATGGAAAAAAAGAAACCTACAAAAATGTAATAAATATGCCAAAATGAAATCTTTCCACTTTTTTATTAAGGTTCTATTAATTATATTTTAATTCGATATGAATGAGTTAGCATTTGTTTCTTGCTTAGACTTGATACATGATGATGAATTACAACTATTATGTAATTATTTAAAAAGTTTAAGAATCTTAAGAGTCAGTTTCTCCTTGTGTCCTGGGCAAACAAATTTCAAAATCTGAGTCAAACTTCTGACCAATATAGTCATCTAGAAATGTATGCTTTTTTTGTTTTTCGTTTTTTTTCTAAATATTTGGTTCTGTGAGCTTAATTGTGAGTGATTTCTAAGTAATACAGTTCACAGAAACATTCTCTAGAGAGGTTAATATTCTATTTGATAGAGATAACAACATCCTTTTGGGAAATTTTATCAGAGTTTATCTATTCTAAGGAAAAGTTTTCTTCACCTTTTCTTAATAATTTAGGATTTGTGAATACTTTTGAGAACCTGATTAATGTGACAGAACACTCCAACCATATAGTCCATGTAAATGTTCACACACACACACACACACACACACACACACACACTCACACACACTACTGAGGGTTACCAGGCCCTCTTGTAAATCGCATTCATGAACCTCAAGGGACCACAGACCGCAGTTTAGGAATCCTGCTTCATTTCTCAACACACATCACAACATAAAGAAGGTTTTAGATCAATGTTATACATTTAACTTAAAATGCTTTCTCTATGGCATGCATTTTATTATGTCTTTTTAAGAAGATGGTATTATAAATAAGAATCAATTCTAACATTGAAATGAAATCCAGATTAATCGAAGATTTTTAAATAAAAAAAAACTATAAGGCTACTAAAAAATACGGAATATTTTTTCAAAAGCTCTGTGTAGAGAAGACTTTTCAGGACACTAAGTGCAGAAGCCATAAAACAATTCTGTATAACAAAATATCATTAGCAGTCAAATTAGATATGATAAACTGACTTTGCTCTTTCTCTCAAAATGTCCACACTTTTTAAAAAAGTTAATAGACTTTAGTTTTTAGAGTAGTTTTAGGTTTACAGAAAAATTGAGCAGATAGTACTGAGTTTCCATAAATTCTCTTTCCGCCTGTCCTCAGTTTCTCCTATTGTTAACATCTTGCATTGGTGTGGTATATTTGTTACAACTGATGAAACATTATTGATAGATTATTATTAACTAAAGTCCATAATTTACATTAGGGTTCATTCTTTGTGTTGTGCAGTTCAATGGGTTATGCCAAATGCGTAATGTCATGTATCTACCTTTAGTGTATCATACAGAATAATTTCACTGCTCTAAAAACCCCTGTGTTCTACCCATTCTCCTCTCTTGCACTTTCTTTTCCCTTAACAACCACTGATCCTTCAACTGCCTCTATATTTTTGCTTTTTCCAGAATGTCATATAGTTGGAATCATATAGTAATTAGCCTTTTCAGATTGGCTTTTTTCATTTAGCAATATGCATTTAAAATCCTTCCATGCTTTTTTTGTGGATTGATATCTCATTTATTTTTATCACTGAATAATATTCCATTGTATTGCTGTACCACAGTTTATCAATTTACCTAGGGAAGAATATCTTGGTTGCTTCTGGGTTTTGGCGATTACAAATAAAGCTGCTATAAACATTTGTGTGCAGGTTTTTTTGTGGACATAAGGTCGCAATTCATTTGCGCAAATACCTAGGAGCACAATTACTGGATCATACAAGACAACATTTAGCTTTGTAATATATAACCAAATTGTCTTCCAAAAAGGCTATACTATTTTACATTCCTATCAGCAATGAATGAGAGTTCCTGTTGCTTTAACTCCTTGCCAGAAACTGGTGCTGTGTTTCAAATTTTGGCCATTTTCATTGGTGTGTAGTGCTATCTTCTTATTTTAATTTGCATTTCCCAGATGACATATGATGTTGAGCATCTTTTCATATGCTTATTTGCCATCTGTGTATCTTCTTTGGTGAGGTGTCTGTTCAGATCCTTTGCTCATTTTTAAATTGAGTTTTTTGTTTTCTTATTGAATGTTTAGAGTTCTTTGTATATTTTGGATACGTCTTTTATCAAATATATGTTTTGCAAATATTTTCCTCAGTCTGTCCCTAGTCTTTTCATTCTCTTAATGACCATACCTTTTTACTTGGCAATTCCACTTTAGAAATTTACCATCCAGTTATATATGTGCACATATAAGACATAGGTCAAGGAAATGTGCCATATCATTGTTTGTGGTAGCAGATGGACATGAAAAAAGGACTCTCAATGTCCATCAATGAGTACTGGTCAAATTCACTAATGGAAAACTATTCAGCTGTTAGAAAGAATGAGGTGTTTCTACACAACTGTTAATAAAAAAGAACCTCTGCATAGTACGTCAAGCTTTTGTGTTATTTTAATATGGGGATATATATGGAAGTAGTTGTCTCTGGAAAGGGAAACTAGACAACTGGAATGGGAGAAAAACATAATTTCACCATGCAATCTTTGTCTTATTTAAACATTTTACTATATGCATGAACTATTACTAAAGAAATTTTTAAGAAAAAAATAATAAAGATCAAGTTTATGACATAAAAGAACACTTATATTCTTTATTATTATTATTTTTATTTTTTAATTATAGTTGACATTTAATATCATTTTATATTAGTTTCATGTGTACAGCATAGCAGTTAGACATTTATATAATTTATAAAGTGATCCCCAAATTAATCCAGTACCTGCCTTTACTAATGGTGAAGAGATCAACAAGTACACATTGGTAGTTACAAAATAGTCATGGGGATGTAAAGTACAGCATAGGCGATATGATCAATAATATTGGAAGACTTGGATTCTTACTTTACCCTTCTACAGATAGCTCAAAAACTCCTCTAATTTAAAAGGTATTTACTGAGAAAAAATAACATTAGCTCGAAGTATAAACTTTGCAGATCTATTTCTGGAAATAGCTATCTGCCATTGTGAAGCTATAATTTAAGACTTATGAAAAAAGTTTAATTATCTTATATTTATCATTTCACTCCCAACTACATATATTTATTCACTCAAAGTAATGTGCTTTGATATTTATACAAACCATCTGCCTATTTTCATTATCAGTAAATAAAAAGTTAGGCTTCCCAAGACTTCTCTGGCTGGTGAGCAAGTCTATAGTAACATAGAAAATGATTTATTAAGCAATTATGATAGCCTTTATAATATAATCTTCCCTCCAAATTAAAAAGACTTTTTAAATCTTAATCCTATATAGAGAAGCAAAAGGGATCATTTTTGGGTAAGATTAGTAACATTGAATGTAAAATAATAACATATCTCTTGATTTTAACAAATTGTGGAATTTTTATATTTGCTTGGGATTCAAAATGATCAATTTCAAAATTTGACATTATCAAACTTTATGAGCTCTGTGAACATTTAACAAATTATTTCACCTATTTAAAATATATTGAAAATTCTTTTTTTTCCTAGTAGTAAAACATTTACTAGAGCAAGCACAAAGGAATGCACATCTTAAGGAAAGCTTCACAAAGTCACAAAATTCAAAGTATGTATATTTCTTTTATAAACAAGATAGAACAAAAATCATCAAAATCACTTCAGAAAAAGATTTTTCTACCATTGTGCAAAGCATTGTCTAGAGAAGGTAGCCATTTCTGGGCTCATCACTTCAAAATATAGGTTATTTGCATGCAATCAATACTGGTTTCCTTAAGAGCATGCCCAGATTAAGGACCTCAGTAGAGTGCAGAGGGTCACAGGAATGTTAGCTGCTGAACAGCCTCCCCCTACAGAGTTCGCTGTGGTTCATTTTACAGTTCTGGTTAGTTTCTACACTGTCGCTTTTTTTTTTTTTTTTTTTTCATAGAGAGTAGAGGTTGGCAGTACTTCCCTGTGACATTCACTTTCACACCCAAATTGGTCTTCATGGTCTCCCATTGTGTGCACTACAAAGCAACTTGCCTCATTGGCAGCTCTAAGTGGGAACTACAAGTCTTTCTTTTCTTCACTGTTCTTTTCTGGCTCACAAGCAACCTCCCACCAAAAGCTGAATCTGTAGAAGAGACTACATCCAAGAGATAATACTATGAAAAAGTATGAAGAGAAGCCCAGGTGGCCACCTTGCAAATTTCCAATGTGGAAGCCTTCGACCTCTCTGCCCAAGAAACAGCTAAAGTCCTAGTGTAATGAGCTTTACAAACCCTAGGAGCCTCTTTACCTTAACTACATACGCCTCCCTAATACAGTCCCTTAACCATCTAGCTAAGGAACTCTTAGAAGCCATTTGACCCCTCTTAAGACCCCCTAAGAGTACAAACATTCTTTCAGAAGATCTGAAATCTTTGATTCTTCTGAGACAAACCCTAAGTGTTCTTCTTACATCCAATTGAAGCAGCCATTGCTCTTTGTCGATCGCTGGGGCTAAAGGAAAATGAAGGCCAAGAAACCTCCTGGTTTAGATAAATCTCAGATGCCACCTTTGGAAAATTTGAGGAACTGCCTGAAGAACAACTTTATTCTGAAGGATCATTAGAAGTGCCCCACAAATAAAACCTAAGGCCACTCCATAAGATATAATCACCTAAAAGAAAAACACTAAGGTACCATAACAGTCAAATAAGGTCCTATCATTTTCTAAAATGACCAAAATAAAAATCATCAAATCATGACCAAAAAAAAAAAAAAGCAAATAAATATAATGGCTAAATACCTTTTCTTTCTCAAAAAGTATTTCTTGGGTCTCTATAAAATCTGTTGCATCATATTCAAATTACTAAGATTAACTCAACAATATAGTAGGAAACATCAAAGTAAAAAGTGGTCAATCATCTTTATATCTTCTCTATGTGATGTTAAGCACCTGGATATTTTTAAAACATCTGGACAATGAAAAAAAAAAAAACCTCACCTTTCATCACATTGTTTTGGTTACATAGACATAGCAGGCCAAGATCTTTATTAGCAAAATATGCTCCAATCAAAAGAAATACACAGGAAATCAAATGATTTTTTTTCTTTACTCTCTCCCATACAAGATTTTTTAAGCAAAAGATTAACTATCAGGATAATTTAAGATACATTTGGTTTCTTTAATCATCTGTTTCAAGGAATCTTTTCCCTCTTGATTTAATAAACCAAGGCTTTTGGTAAGAATTGATTAACTTGGCTAACTGAATAAAACATTTAGGACTTTTCTTGACGATTACCCTCAAAATCATCTTTCCAGGGACCATTTACATAAAATTATGTCAGATTAAATAAATCTTGGCTTTGTTATAAAAAAAAATACAAATTTCAACAATAAAGAAAACATATACCACAAGGAAATGTTCCAGTACTTAGACATTTCTTATACCTGTCCTTTAAAATGTCTTTCATACTATGTTTGATAATCCCAAAATATGTTTCTCTAGTACACTATTATTAATGTGATATTGAAGTTGCTTTTATCTGCCATGCTGCTTATGTGACAAATTTGGGGTAAGACAATATATTGTGGCATAATTAAATATTTTCTCTGTTGATTTTATCCAATAATAGTAACTATTGCTCTCAAATAGACAGCATTTGCAAGTCTCAACATTGCTTGATCTTAGTCTACCAAAGTCAAACCAGCTTTTTCTTTTTCTCTTTTTTTCTGAAATCACTGTGTCAAAACTTTGCTTCAATTTTTGGTCATTTCAGTTTTATATCTTTACCATACTTCTCTAATAGAATTCAAATTTTGAATTTATGTTGCCCTTAAGAGGAATGAAATTCTCAGAAATGATCTGATTTCTCTAGGGCCTGGCCTAGGACCAATGCAAGACGAGTGAATGGATAGAGGTCTAGATTTGTTGGGGTTCACTCTGTTTCTTGATCCACAACTCAGAAAAGATCTGCTAGAGATGTAGATGAGGGATGACAGACTTTAGCCAAGAATAATGGATGAGTGCCCACACCAAGTGTCAATTGCTCGAGGAACCAACATGTCAATCAAAAATCAAGATGTCATATTTCTCTATTCGGATCTCTTTGACTCAGTTAGTTCCACCTAGAAAACCATTTAGAGCTCACTTTATCTACTAATTAATCTACTTTTTCATTCTGTCTTTTAATTTTCATATTTTATGTCTCATATTTTAATTATTTTCTCATTGGCTTTTGTCAGCTTCAGAATCCTATATCCCACCTTCAATTTTCTTCAAATTATCTCCAAATTTGGAAAAAGTATCTACATTAGTTACTTTATAATGTAATAGTGCTTCTTAAACTTAACCTGAAACATGGACGGGCAGTAAGCTGTGCTTAACATAAAACAAACTTCAACCCTATAACTTTTCTACATTATTTACCCAGACAAAGTAAGTAAATACAAAAGTAAATATATTAAACAAAATGTAATTCCTTATTAAGAAAATAAGATTTTGAAATTTTCCAATTGTTAATCACTTGCTTGCCTAACTTTATTTTACAAATACAGCCCCTATCTATATTTATTCTCCTTAAAATGATATATGGTATCATGTAAAAGAGAACTTTGTATAGTTCATTCTGATATAGATGCAAATCTTTATAAGTATAGATATGAACACAGAGTACATATCTTAACTATTATGGCTTTGAATTCTACCTTTAATTTTAGAAACATTATTCCAACACACATGGCACAGTTTTCTTCAAGAGGATTTTAAGACTGAACTTAAAGCAACATATGATACAATTATAATTACTATTGGAATAACATGTATTAATTGATTATAATATGCTGGATATTCATTTAAATACTTTATACACCTTAAATCATTTAATACTCACACTCCTACATAACATATGGAAATCTAAAGCATCAAATTGTAAAAGAAAAAAAAGAGGAAATTAGTTTGCTCCTACACTATCCTTATAAAAGTGAGAAAACTGAGGTCTAAAGAAACTAAATATTTTGTTCAAGTTCATCTAGCTGCTAGTAGAAGAGGAGCTACTGGATCATCCAGTCTGCTTGTTCTTTTCATAGGCCAGGCTGTGTTTCTTTGAATTAAAAAAAAAAATTGATCTTATTTTAGCTAAAGACAATTATCCAGAATTGACTTATGATGCATTGTCAGCTAAAGTTATGGAATTTGCCATGTATAAAGAATAAAATGTAATTCTATGGTTTAATAGAATTTTCTTTAATTCTTAATGTTTCTTTCATACTTTGCTTATTTAAAGAATTCTATCATGCATTTTTCTTTTTTCAAGTAATAGTATAGATTCAGTGGCAGGAAGCAAAAACAGAGAGGATGACAGATTTACAAATTTAAACAAAAGAGCATGTTACCTGAAGTATTCCTGGGTATCCTAAGTGATAAAACCATCTCTTCTAACAAGTCTTGAACATTTTTTTCCAGCTCCAGAAAGGATTTTGTGAGCTGTGATAAGAATTTGAGTTCATCTAAGGAGAGGAAAAAGTTTCTTCCTTTCTGTGGGCATTCAGGAGTAACTGTGAAGAGAGAAGATCAATACTATTGCACATTGTATTTGCTTTCTCAGTAAATTCTAGAACAATCCATGTGGTTCCATAAACCATCAAAACTAACAAGGTCCTTACTGAAAAACTTAGTTTGTTCCTTAAGAAATACATATAAAGTCTCCTAGGAGAGTCTTTTCTATTGGAAAGCTAAAATTGAGTATTCTGTTTGAGGCAAATATGACCAATAATTATATTGATTCTCGGAGCTAAAACAGGAATGTAATTTGTTGTTGTAAAATCACATCTTACACAATTTTTTTTTTTAGTCTCGCACAACTCTAATCACAAGGAAACATTGGACAAACCCAGATTGATAAACATCCTACAAAATAGCTGGTGTATACTCTTCAAAAGTATTGTGTCCAGAAACATGAAGACCAGGAAATGTTCTAGTCAAAACGAATCTAAAAAGAGGTGACAATTGAAATCGACATATGATCAGTATTTTAATTTTACTATAAAGAACATCATTGGGGTGATTTGATGATATCTAAGTCAAGTCTACAATTTGATACTTTTATTACATGACTGTTAATTTTCAGAGTTAGATAACTATACTGTGGTTATGAAAAAGAATGCCCTTGTTTTTAAGAAATATACATTGAAGTATATAAAAGTAAGTGTCTGCAACCTATTCTCAGTTTTGGGGAAAAAACAGTTTTGAGAGAGAGTGTGTAAATTTGGACATGTAGTAAAATATTAACATTTGGGCAATCTGAATATTTTTTAAGTCTGAAATTAAAATACAAATTTTAAAAAAGACTAGATAAAGGATATAACTCTTCAAGACCTCAGAAGTGTTGCTACTATATCATTAAAAACAAGCAAATTAACTTAGTTGTTAAATCTAGACTATATAATCCATAAAACCATGTTTAAAAATAACTTCTGTTTAAATAATTGTGGTATCTATTGCTTTCTTAAGAACAATACAACTCAAGATAAACAAAGGTTGATTATTTTCCTTTTATAATCATGCTATTGGTCAAGTCACACTACCATTTTAATATGATAGAAAAATATCTTAAGCTATTTAAGAGTGTGGAGAATAATAATGACCTCACCAAATGGAACTTTTGACCTAGTTTTCAAGGATTTAAAGAATCCTTCCGTTATTATTGCCACATATTTAAGAAGTGTTTTGAGGTTTAATTACAAATTGAATTTAGTTTATTTTCCAAACTTTTATACAGTAAGCATAAAGTTCCTTCAGAGAGAAAAAATTAAGAGTGCTACTTAGAAATGGTGTACCCTCTGCTGATTCCATGTTTAAAAAGGTTACCTTCATCACATGGATTAAGAACAGTTCCAGTAATGTAACTATTTATCCACTTCATTTCAGTTAAACTTTAAAATGTTTATATCATACTTGTAACCATATGACACAGTTTTTCACTGAGGACCAAAATTGTCATGTTATCTTTGTAGATACTATGAGACCCGTCAACCAACTTAAACTGTGGATTTTAGTCCTAGTCTTAAAGAGTAAAGAAAAGGCTTTAAAAAAAACCTATGAGTATCTACCAAAACTCTAAATCAATGTTAGCCCCAAATACATTAAAGTCCATCTCTATTTACAGCCCTGCTCATAGCTACCATTTTTCTGCAGGCATACCAGAGAATATAAACACATACAACCAACACATATAACCAAGGTGTTGCCTTAAAATTATAACATAAAAGTGAAAAGAGAATAAATATATTATGATTCATTTAGCCATTGCTTGATTCTCACTGGGCCTATTTAAGTTTTGCTTATATAGATTGAGGGTTTGGTTTAACTTTCTAAATCTTAAAGATGTTGCTTTTAGAAAGTCAAATTTTCAAAGACTTTAAGGATCTGTCCTAATTCTTGAATAATTTGACTAAAAATTAAACATATTTAACAAGGCACTGTGTAGCTCAGGTCTAAATTGTAAGTATTGTGAATGTTTATAAAGTAAGCAAAGATGTTCTCCCCCCAAAAAAGAAAAATCTTTGAGTCAAAACATTATAATCTAACAGTGCTACTTGTTCAAAATTATGTAGATTCTGAAGATTCTATATGGAGAGGTTTTAACCTACATGACCTGAATTTAGAAGGATCTTGTATTTCAGAAATTTAACTATTGAAAGATATTTCAATTCAATACATCTTTAAAACTTAATAATTAAAGAGGATGGAATGGTATGTATGACCTAAATCTCATCATTTTTATCCCAAAGAAGCAATGATTATGGTAGAGGTCCATTAATTAGTAGTCCTTATTTCCTATTACTATTAGCTCAGGGTTCTCCCATGGGGTATTGTGAGGGTTCTTAATTTATGGTGAAAATAATTCTGTAACAAATTCATTTTGTAAAAGTTCAATTAAAGCAAAATAAAACACAAAGGACGAAATAGCACAGTATCTCACAGGACTAGTGTTCTAATCATCACAGCTTAGCTCATGATTTCTATTTAGCTAAGCATATCTATTTTTCTGTTCTTTAGACTTCACTGTTAAGCAGCTTAGGCGAGAGTTTCTCTCAGCAGAAATAGCCTTCACTAAATTAATCTCTTTTCCTTCTCTCAAGATTCTGTTTACTGCTCTCCTCAGTCACTTTTCCAGAAAACCTTATCTGGATACAATCAATCTAGAGGTTCTCCCTCACCCTCTAAACTTATCTTGTCTTCATTTGTTGTTTTTTGTTCGTTTTTATCAGTATAGAACTGTTTTGCTTCAAGAAATTTTGGACATACATGTTTACACACAGGCAACTATATTTAGCTGGTCATCGATCATTGCTATAAATTACCTGAAATAATGATTGTTGCTTTATATAGGATGAGCTCTATAATATTTAGGAAATATAGATTTCTCCTAAATCCTAATAACAGTATAAAGAAAAAAATCAATTTCCATTTTAGAGCAAGACTTTTAATTTACCATCAACTAACAATGAATAAGTCCATGTATATAACAATTAGATAGTTGAGGGTTTTTTCCTCTCTATATAATTTTAATAAAAATTTTCTGAAATATAACAAAATTCTCTGCTTTCCTATTATTTAGAGTAACACAATTTAAATTTTTCTTCATGACAGTGTTATGATAAAAATTACTTATATCCATGCTATACTCAGGGACTAATGTCTGCCCATCTGTTACAGGGCATTTCTCAAACTGATAATCATCTGAGAAGGGTTCTATAATGAAACAGGTTTAGGAATGACTATTTACTAAATAATCCTTAAAGTGATTCACAATGCAAATTAGCATATTAAACTCTATTTACTTCTATAATAATGTAAAATTTTTAAAAACTTAATGTTTCTCAAACTTTTTGACCAATGAATATATTTACCAATACATCTATTAACATCTGGGGTTTTTTCAAAAACAAATGTTAAGAGGACACTGCTCTGGATTATACTTAAAAAAATTTCACCATGAAAAAAATATGCACAGATATTCATAGAACTATTGTCCTAAAGTAAAAAACTAAAAACTTTATCTCTATAGATGTATATATCCACAGAGATAGAGGAAAAAAAAGAAAAGATATAGATTTATTATATATAGAGAACATAAACTCAAAAAATATAATGTAAACTATAGACTATACACTTAGATGTGTTTTTCACCTAGTTACTGGTAGTTAAAATGTCAACTCCATTCTCTTGTAGCAAAATTAAGGACATTGAAAATAAATCTAGGAGCACATGAGGGCTCCTCACATTTGATCCACATAAAGCAGCATTTGGAATAATTATCAAAGTCCAGCTAAATCAGACAAACCATAAAAATACGGTAGTGGCTGAAAGCACACATATTATTTTTCAAAACCATTAGCAACAAAATTCTTGTTAATAATAGCATTAAGATACAGGAGAAAGTGAGAAGCTAGAAAATCAGATAATCTGAAGCTGGTGGATCAGTATAATAGGATAAAAGGTGCCCATTTTCATTTTCCCAAGAAAAACGAACACTAACCACCCTATTATTGACTATAAATGGATCTATTTTCAGCGAGGAGGTATTCTTGGTGCCACCAGACAAGTGATGTAAAAAAGAGGTGACACACAAAAGCTATTGAAAGTCTCATTATTCCAGATGAAATTCATGACATAATCCAAATGAAATATATTTGTTCCAGTAAAGAAAACTTTTTAACAGTATTACAATAAGAAGTCAGCAGGGACCGCATAGGAACAAACGATAAGCAGCACTTTTGCCAGTACCCAAGTCACTTCCTGAGAGCAGCTGCGACTTTGAAAAACACTGTGGTATTGCAGTAGCTTAAAGGAACACCATGCCTCCTTAAGCTCCTGCTTCCATGGAGCCACATAGCAGGGGTACGAACAGAATGCAAACACCATGTCCCCGAGTTTATAAAGAACCTTCTTTGTCATGTAAGCCTAATAATTAGCTGGAAAATCATAAAGGACCTGTAATCACTGTTTGTTTGTTTGTTTGTTTGTTTTTGTAACAGACACCAAGAAGAAACTGCAGCTGTTTGTCTTTTCTCCGGCACTATTTTTATAACTTATTTTTAAATTTATATGATTAGGAAAGCATTTGAGGTAAAACTAAGACAAGAAATATTTCCACTTTATTTTTCAAAACTAAATTTTTCATTTATCTCTTTTGAAGAAGGTTCCATCCAAAACAGACAGGGTAAAACTTTAAAAATAAACTGAGTAAATGAATGAGTAAATAAATGATTAAAAGTATGAAATGATTATCTTTGAAGTTGAATGAAAATGCAACCTAATACAAGCTGAATATGTGGAAATTCAGTTACCCACCAATGAGTATCAGGACCTCTCTTCTATTTGGTGAGAGAATGGAGAAGGAATTATAGGGAAAGCTGAATCTCATAAAAATTAATAAATCTGAATTTGAAATCAGAAACTATTTAACTCTTGTAAGCTGGAAGTTGCACTCTTCGGTCCCTCTCTGGATTTCCCCACTTTTGTTTTTCCCCATGTTTTATTATGTGGCACACCACTATTTGTAGTACCCTTATCCAAAGCACAAGAGGTGGTAGAGTGGCTAATTCGTGGAATTACAACCCAGATGGCCTGGGTTCAAATCCTGACACTGCTCCTTACTGGCCGTGTGATTTTGGACAATTACTACTTAGTCTCTCTATGCTTCAACAGTGTACGATGTTTAACTGAGTTGAAATATTAGAGTAGTAACTGAGAAGTAGCAGGTGCTATATAATGTCAGATGTTATTACCATTTCCTCCAAGAAGCCTACCCTCAGACCCCAGGTCAGCTTAGTCTCCTACTCTCCATGAGCTTTCCTATCTTACCCTGTACATACCTTCATTTTAGCTCTTACTATGTCACATTGTAATTGTTAGTTTCGGAGATGTCTCCAGAAACTTTAATCTCCTGAAATGCAGAGATCTTTTATTATCTGTTATTGCATTTTCACTATTTATCATAGTGCCTACATGAACAAATAACTCACAAAATGAAAGTGAGTTTCAGAGACAAAACCAACTACTTTTAACTCATTTTCTTTGGGCTTTTCTCCCTTTTACAAACATGCTTCTTTAGTAACATACTGATATAAAATGGGTTGAACAGTAATTATTGTATGTCAGATTGAACAGGGGATATTTGGGGAGAAAGAACTGTAAATATCATATCAGAGATGTTTCACTATAAACTACTTTAAATATTACTGTTATTTAATGAACACCATCTCTAAGTTTAAACATTCATGAAATTGAATTAGAGACTCATTCCAAGAACTTCCACTGCTTCTTTGCTGTCGACCTTTCAAAACACTGGTTTTGTTTGTGTGTGTATGGTCATTACCTTTTTTATAACATAAGCAATGCATATATGTTCATAAAAACAATTTCTTGCATATAGTTCTAGGAGGTTCTCAGATCCTTTGAGGCCTTGGGTTCTGATCACCTGGTTAAGGCCTTCTGCCTCGGTCTGTCTGACTTTATGAGAAGTAGGCCCCATAGAGCTCCCTCCCACTAAGGAGACCTATAGCTTCTAGAAATTTCTGTCACTCTTTGCAATAATAGGTCTAGTCTAGCTTCTACTTCATAATGTCCTTACCAATCTTCCCATGTGATAAAATGAAAGGTCTCAAAACACAGACAACTCATTTTTTTGCCGACTATGACACAGTCCCTGTGTAAGGTGAGGGGATTAATTGAGGAACAACCAATTTTCCACCCTTTCGAGAACTTAGACAAACACACAGATTAGTGCTACATGACACCGCTTTAACAGTGGTATACAACAACCAAAATATTTCATTACAAAAAATTGAATCGTTAATATACACATCTGCATTTTCTGTAACTTCTTTCTCTGAATATTCTAGGCCAAGACAATTGTTATACCTAATTTTGCAGCCATTCACAGGATTGGCAATAGTGATCTAAAGACAGGTAGACATATGGACAGAGGGAACCATGTGTTTGAAATAAATCTTCAAAATCCACCAAAATCCCCCAAATGACAGGATAGTTTGCCTTTCCCTTTGGAGGGGCCCACACAGCAAATATTGCCTTGCTTCACATACCAAGAGAAACCTAACTGGCTGAAAGAGTGGTAACAGAGTCGCCTTGAAGCTACTCTTCTGGGTCAATGACAAAAACTGAAAAGAAACTGCTTCTATTATTACCCTCTTATGATTCCCAGGCCAACACTGGCTCCACTGGAAGTTACCTAAACGTACTACTAAATGATAACAAAATTCTCCCACACTCCATTCCATCTTCTCTGGTAAAAGCTGTTAGTATTACATTAACAAAGAATTGGACTTCTTGCTCATTTGCCAAGGGTATCATACTCATGTCCCTCTCCTATTTTCTGTCTTTCTTTCCTCCCCCTCCTCCCCCCCTCCTTTTTTTGGACTGAGAACCTGAGAGAGTATCTGACTCCTAATGTAGCTACTGTTGAAGATGCTAATCAAAGAATGGTTTACCTTTGAATTCAGCCAAAATTGAAAACTGTACACAAGGCAAATTGCTGAATATTTTTTCAAATGACTTTTTTCTTGTTTTATGCTAGCTTTACTTCCAGTTATAAATACTTAGAAATGCTGACCCTTTCAGGGAACACCTTAATAAAAAGACATTTACAGTGTAATGAAATGGGGTTTAAATTCTAAGTAATATATGCTAATGACACATTATTAATGAAATATCTTTCTAATATTCATTTCTTGGTCTCAAATTTTGCTAGAGTTCAGTTAATTATATCTCTTATCATATATGTTACTTTCTATTATCATGACTAAAAATTAACCTATAGAAAAAACTTAAATTAACAATCATTTTAACTATAGTCTAAGGTTGCAGCTGAGAAAGGATATTTCATTTTTTAAAGGAATACACCATGACAGAGATGTTACATTATCACCTCTTACTATAACATGTTAAAATTAATTTAAAAAATTTAGCACTGGAATAAAAATGCCATCATCAAAAAGATGGATTTAAGTTAAGATACCTGCTGGCTGTGCTTCCTAATATATTTTCTAATTGAATCATAACCTTTCAAAAGAGATCGAACATTTTTCCTCTTTTATACTAAAAAATAAAGAACAAGCTTCTCTTTATCCTTTTTTTTATCAGGTAGGCAAATTATAATACCTATGAATATATGTTAAAATTAATGTGAAAAGTGATAGCCATGGTGATAATAGCAATCTCTTGTACCCACCTAGAAAGTTGTACTCATGAAGCTCATTATTCTAACAGAGAGTAGGGAAGCCATTTGTCAGGTGTGATGGCACCTCATAGAGTAAATTTTATAGTTAATTTTACCTTGTTAACTGCCTTCCTCACTTAAGAAATAGTTATTTAGCCATAAAGGCAAAATCGTATTTCCTTCAAGCTTCAAATATGACGTTGTAGCACCTTGGTGGAAGATACTGTCTTAAAAGGCCTATGAACTACAAAAAGTATCTTTAAGTGGGTTTCACTTGCTAATTCAACAGAGATTTGCCTTATGCCTGCAACGCACCAGGCATCATGTGACATACACCATGTGTGGTGACAGACAGGAGAGATGTTCAGAGTGAGATCTGAAGGCATGATGGGGGTGACTAACAAGGGCCATACCACATACCAGTAAACATCAGCTCACATATCAGTCACCATCAGCTCGTGTGGTCATCTCTCTTTAACCACTTAAGTTCAGGCAAGAAGAAAGATATTCGTTTTAATATATAAGAATAATTCAGAGCTAAGAAAAATCTGTGGATAAAAAATGACTTGAAAATAACAGGAGTTGATAGTTATCCTATTTTGATATAAATGGTTGATACTGGACTCTGTTGTTCTGTTATGGTTTGTTTCATGGGAACTAATATATTTTTAACTGAAAAAAAAGTAAATAGAAAATACATGAAAAATTAAGCAACTGGATCTAAGTTGCTTTTTTGAGTACATAAACAACTTTTAGACTTAGTTGAAGTTTATATTACAATAAAATACATAAAACTTTGTTCAATAAAGACAAATACTTTAAAATTTACTTGTACTGCATGTTGGGTCCAGTGTTGGTGGCTGGAAGAAAGAAGAAAGGAAGGGAGAGAGAAAGAGCAAAAAGTAGTGAGAGGCTGGAGGGAGGTGGTCCTTTTAGACAGAGGTTGGCTCATATAGTTTGTGGGACACATCTAGCCCACAGCCTGTCTTGGTATGGTCTGTGAGCTAAACTAGCTTTTCTCTTTGTAAATGGATGAGGAAAAATCAGAAGAATATTTCATGACATGTGAAAATTAAGTTTGAATTAAGTTTGAAACTTGTGATTCAAGTGTCAGAGTCCACAAATAAAGTTTCATTGGAACGCAACTGATAGGTTTGCATATTGTCTATGGCTACTTTGTGACACTACAGCAGAGTTGACTAGTAGAGACAGTGACTGTTAAAGGATAAATATTAACTATCCTTTCAGAGAAAGGGATATGTCTACTCTAGAAGAATAGGAAGAATGCAAAAGAAAGTCACAGACAAGTTGACACACAAGGGAGAAATCTTGTTTAAAAGGAGGAGGAGGAAGAAAGACAAAATGGAGATAAGAGTATTAATAGCTACCACATACTGAACACATATTATATGGTAAAAACTTTATATATGTAATTTCTAATTGTCACTGAAACCATAATGAGGAAACTGAGGCTCAGAGAAGGTAAGTTACTTATCAGAGAGGGACAAAGTGAATCTACTCTTGAGAAAAATAGCAGTAACACCAGTTATAACTGAAGAACAAAGTATAGGGGTCAGAAGGCAATTTTTATGAACAGTTTGAATCTGTAAGGCTATATTGGAATAATATGGACAATTTTTGGCCATCAGCAAGAGCCAATGTTTTATTCAGCCAGAACTAAGAATCATGCTTTATTTTTATCTTTCTTCCAAACAAGTTCTGTTAATAATAGAAAAAATACTTATGTAATGCTTACTATGTCCCAGGTACTGCTGTTAAACATTTCCCATATATTTACACTAATCCTCTAAACTTTGAAGAAAGCACTAATATTAGCATTTACCGCCAAGGCATGAAGAGGTTAACTAAATTGCTCAAGATCACAAAACTCAAGAGCAGCTTTTCAGTTGTACTATATTGATATCAAACTGTAGTAGGAATCAGAATTACCTGGACAGTTTTGAACACACAGATTGCCAGGTTACCCCCTTAAGTTTTTAATTCAGAGTCTAGGGTACAGCCTGATGAGAGTTTAGATTTGTAGGATGTTCTAGGTGATGCTGCTGACGCTGATTAGGAAATCACACTTAAGCTATCCTGTTCCCAATTTTTCAGGCTTCGCTGCAGTATAAACTCTCATCAAAATTTACACTTGGATTCAAGGTGGCAGAGGGTGGGCGAACAGCCTTCTAGGTGATTTCCTTACATCCTTCTCCCCATTCAGGTAATTTTACACATCACTGGGTAAGTTCTATTTCTGTAACACTTCTTTTGAGTTAATTTACTGCTCACAAACTTTAACTATAATCATGTATATAATTTAAACATTAAAGACTGGTTTTCAAGACTCTTTGTAATCTGTCCTTATGCTAGGTATCACATCATTCAGTCAGTTGTCCACTATTTGATACCTTAGTTTTCAGCCCAGTGCTACTTCCCCCTTTCTGGTAACAAGCTGATCCCTTGGCCAATCAGAGGGCTTCCCTGAGACTTTTTGAAGAGAGGTACTGGGGAAGCTGTTAGGATGTGCTCAGAAAGCCACATACCCTACTGAGTGGAGAAACTGGTGTGAGAATGAAGTCATTACATTAGGGAGAAAATAAGAAAACAGATGATGAAATACAGCTTGAAAGCTAAGTTCAAGTTGCTCAAGTCTACAGATATTCTCCAGGTTCTGTCCTCAGAGATTTAATTGTTTAGCTCTTTCTTCTCCTGTGTGAACTACCACATTCTTCTTCAATAAATACCCCTCCCTTTTTTGCATAAGAGGCAGAGATGAAGAATGGAAGAACAATGTCACTTGCAATTTCAGAGTCCTGGCTAGTGCTTTCATTAATAATATATAGACCAGCTCCTATGTGCCATTCCCAGATCTCTTCACTGTCTCCAACAGTAATCTCTAATGTAGTTGATACTGTTTGAATTGCAAGGAAAGCTCTTTTCTTTTCCTTCTGCCCATATGAGGTCCTTTAGGCCAAACTCAAGTCCAAATCCTTCATTAAGTTTTTCTAGTCTTTTCTTCCTTACCTCCCTTCATTGAATTCCTAATGTACTTGAAGTCTTACACAAATTACTTGATTAGTTATTAAATTAGTTGCCACAGAGTTGAGCTGGGCGGGGGTGAGGGTGGGTGGTAGAGAGTAGGACTAAGCTACAGAATACGACATCTTATTGGAACTCTCAGGGCTGAGTGATGAGATGGGAGCAGCCAGAAGTCCTGAGAAGCAAGACCTGGGTTTTCCTTCTGTTGTGCCTTCTAAATGAATTCTCCATTTTGTACATATCCCCTACTTTGTATTACAAGAAAACACCAGAAAGTGAACCCTGCTTTTCATCTCTTCCTGCTTTCTGCTATTCCAGATTCTGCCCATCCTGCAAACAACACATTTTCATTTCATCCTGATAACCCTGGACAGAAGTCAGTCTGAGGGGACCCCCTACCTTCTGGAATCACTTTCTCAGAACTCTGCAACTGCTTGTTTGTATAACTCCCAGCAGTTTTTCATACATCCATATTTTATTTCTCAATCTAGATAGGAAACAAGGGTCTTATAATTTTTGGAATCCCCATTTATCTTTGCACAATATTTTTTAAATGGTAGGGGCTCAATTAATAAGTTGATTAGTTTGTGACTATATCTCCAGATACTGATTTATTGCAAGAAAATGATTCAGTTAAAAAAAATATTTATTGAACTCCTGTCGTGTGTTAGGCAGTGGATTGGGTGCTGGGGAAAATAAATAATACTTGCCCTTGAGGTGCTTAGAGTCCATATGGGGAGACAGACCCCTAATTAGATATTTTAATAGAATATGCTAAAAGCTTTGAAGAAGGCATATGGATGTACTGTGGGAGCATGGATTTGGGGCTCTAGCTCAGAGAAAACTTCCTGGAAGAAACGACACACGAGCTGTCATAAAGGATTAATGGGAATTAGGCAAAGAAGGGGAGGAATAGAGTAAGGAGATAGGAGACAACACAGCATGAAGGGGGTTTCTGTCAGTTTGGTGTTACTAGAGAGTGAAAAATATGAGGTGGGGACAGGCATGAGATAAGGCTGAAGGAGGCAGGTGCCAGGTGAAGGAGGGTTTGGTTTCTAATATTAAGTAAGCTGGGGCTTTATGGTGACAGTGATAAGGGGCCACTGAAGAGGGCAGTGGTATATGCTTAGCAGATATTTTGGAATAAGGGTAAGGAATACGATTTTAAAACAAAACTATATTAACAGTCCAAATGAGAGGTGATAATGACCTCAAATAGGCCTTGATGGCAATAATGGAGAGGAGGAGAAAGACTTATAAAGATTTAGGTGATAATGCAAAATAAAGAATCTTAGTGATCATTTTGATGATTAGTAAGGAAGACAGATGAGGAAAACAAGTCATAGTTTCTGCTTGAGGGATTATTAGTGTCATTAACTTGGACTCAATGGGAGCAGGATCAGGGGAATAATGAGTAGTTCTGGTTTATCCATGCTGTATTTGAAGTGCCTGTAGAACATTCAAGGGACCAAAGGAGCAGGTATTTAGCTCTAGAAGCATGAAGCGTCAGGGTGGGGTCAGTGCTGGAGCTAAATCAGGCAGTCATTCACACATAGTGAGAGTCAGAGTAATGAGGATAAACAAAGGGGATCTCCAGATACAGCTATTATTTTAATTTAATCTTATTTCATGATTATTATTTTAAATTGAAAAAAGTTAATATAGCACTTTCAGGGAACATTATATGAAGCATTATTTTTGTGATTCTTAGAAAGTTGCTGTCCTAATTTTTTTTTTCAATTACAGTTGACATTCAATATTATATTAGTTTCAGGTGTATAGCACAGTGGTTAGACATTTATATAATTTACAAAGTGATTCCCTTCAATTAGTCTAGTTCCCACCTGACACAATACAGCTATTAAAATATTATTGACTATATTCCCTATGCAGTACTTTACAACCCCATGACTATTTTGTAACTGCCAATTTGTACTTCTTAATCCCTTCACCTTTTTCAGCCAGCCCTCAACCCCGCCCCCTATCCTACCCAGCAACCATCAGTTTGTTTTCTCTGTGAATCTGTTTGTTTTATTTGTTCATTTATTTTGTTCTTTAGATTTCACATATGAGACATTATATAAAGTCATTTTAAAGATAAAGTATTCAATGAGAAATCAATTTAAAAATAACAAATATGCAGCCCTTTGTCATATAGCAGTGTGTAGGAACACCATATTAATATATAATGGCAAGTCACCTTGTCAGTTTAACATTATATATGTATATGTATTTACGTATATATGCATATGTTTTAAACAATGATATAACCAAGTGTTTAGTTTGTGCCAGACACTCTGTACAATATCTGTATTAATACTTAGACACTATGAGGTAGGTTTTATTATCATTTCCATCTTATAAACAACTGACACTCGTAGAAGACAAGCAACCTATCCAAGGCCACACAGCTGCCAAGCGGCAAAGCTGGAATGCAAAGCCAAGTTTGTCTGGCTCCAGAGCTCCTATTAACTACAAGACATTGAGCATTAAGTTCTTCTCCCTCATGCCATCTCTGTGCCCACCCTATCCCCTTTTATTTGCAGCAATGAGAGGATACTGACAAGAAAGCAATAGCTTTGATAATCCAGAAGGAGGTAGGTGAGCACAGGAATTTTAATACTTAAAAAAATCATAATGAATTGATGTCTAAATGAATACATGCTTCAATCTACATAGTCATGCTTCTAAATATTTGTATTTAAAAGCCAATAAGTACATTAGTTTTAGAGGGCAATCTGAATATACATATCAAATTTTAAATTAACTTCCACCTTGGCCCAGGAATATCACTCCTAGGAATAAAACTTTCATATGAGCATACAAAGAAAAGAAAATGAAAATCCTTATATCTATCAACAGGAGTTAGTTAATTAAATAATTAAATAATGATATAATCATACAGCATAATAGCTTGCAGCCTGTGAAAAGAATAATGAAGATCGTTTTGTACATATTGATACAAGAGGTCTATAATACAGTAAGCTTTAAAAACTTGCAGAGAAATTAGTAGACTGTAAATATAGAGTACATGCACATGCATAAATACAGAAGGGTACATGCCAAACCATTAACAGGAATTACTTTAGGATTAAGGGTAGACAGGGTGAGAGAAATCTAACATTTTTTACTTTATACACCTAAAATATGTATATGTATACAAACACATTTATGTATATATCTGTATTTATATAACGGTGGACATGTAGTGCTTTGGGGAAGAAAAAAATTAAGATTTTTCTAAATCCAGTGTCAACAATCTGATAAGATCAATTTAAATTTAGCCATATGCAAATAAATTATGCTACATCTATATTATGGAATATCATGGCACTGCCGAAAAGAATGTCAGACCAGATTGCACTGACATGGGAGGAGGTCATGAAATATTAATGAAAAAAATCACATTGCAGAACAATATGTCTAGTTTGATCTCATTTTAAAAAATACAGATTTATATATTAATTCTTATATGTGCATAAAAAATTCTAGAATATTCAACAGTGTAAACAAGAGTGGTGATTCTGGGTATTGGGAATAGAGGAAAGAAAATGTGAGGACCTGACTTTCTTTTTAATATATATTTGATGTTTTAATTTTTATAATAAAATTTATTACTCTGATAATTTTTTAAGTAATAAAATCATTCCTAACAACACACAGTTCTAGCAGTGGATCACTCATTTTCCTTTTACTTCAGATCTTAAATATTTGATATAAAATCTACAAATGTATCCTAGAAAAGATTTCAGATTCATAAGGTTTATGAAATATATAATTTAGCATAACTTTACATGTCTAATGATGCACTAAAGACTGTACAAAAAGTAAAAATGCTTTAATATATTTTTAAAATCTCAGTATTTTCTCTTACCATCCCCAATGCAAATCTGGCCCTCTTTGCATAATCTCTTAAATGATAAACGAGTTTCCCTAACATTTTCCTGAAGAGCCTAAACAATTTCAATTTCATCATTTCTTTCCCCAAGTTAATATGAGGAAACATATTCAAGGCTTTCATTTTCACAAATTTATATTATCTCCGAAACAAACAAAAACAAACCAGGGCTTTAGAAATGCTCCTGGTGTTCCTTTTGGAAGTGGAGCCTCTTCTCCTTTCATGGCCATAGAACTTGGTTTTCTTCTTTAACTAGGAAGGCCCCTAGTGAGAACCCACTGCCCTACAAATCAAGAGGCATGTCCTGACTTTAAGACTGTTAACAGGAATATCTCACTTTTGCCCTAGCTCTTCCCACGGCACTCACTCTCCATCATCTGACAATCTCATTCTTGCTTCTAAACCCTTGCTTACGCCTTAAGCATTCCCATTTTCCTTCTTGGTTGTCTTTAGAGAAACTCAGTTAAGAATCTCTCTGATTTTTCCTAAGGGTTCAGAAAGAAACTCCTGTCATTTGAAAAGCAAACATAGGTATCTTTCTAATGAGGAAGAATCCACTTTGCTTTTCCCAACCTTTGACATCTTCCAAGGAGCTAGATGTCTCAGAGCCACACTTCTTCACTATAAGTCCAAAGTGGCAGGGCCTCGTGAGGGCATGCTGTGGTAGATACCATATGCTTCCAGCCTACGTATCATAAACGTGTACCTAAAATACAAAAGGAACCTAAGGGAGATGGAGACTTGACTAGATCAGTTAGCCAATTGTTCTGATTCTAATAAATGATATAAAGAGAATATCATCAGACCCTTAAGATATCTTAAATAAGGTATTATTGATTATTACATTATATTATTATATTTCTCTAAGGTGTTTGGTTGCAAGTAACAGAAAAGAAGTAAATTTGAGCAATAAATGAGAATTTTGTATAAGGCTAAGTGTTGTCCTGTGATCTCTGTCTTAGATGGGTAAAAGGACAATGGATAACAAACTGGAGTGAATGTTTTGAAGTCCCTCTCTTTATTCTTCAGCTGAGTTTGCTTTCACTCATACCAAGTAAGAGGACTGGAAAGCAGCCATTTACAGTTGTTCGAAGAGTCAAGATTTCCAGTTTGCCAAAGTGAGACTTATAGGCTTGGAATTCACTTGGAGACTAGAAGGATAGATGTGATAAATTGGGGAAGCAGCTGTGTCCCTTTGTTTTTATCACAAAGTGGCATGAGTGATTCCGAAGTGATATTAGATGAACGATCCTATTTTTGTGAGTGATTCAAGAAGAAGACCAGATTTTATCTGCGTGTATAAATTCTAACCATTGAAAAAGAAGTACAAATCTGTTCTTTCCCTGAAAAATCACAAAACTATATTAACAGAGGCTGCCTTTTTAGAATTCTCTTATATTTATTACAAGTCAAAGTTAACATTTAGAATCATGTCCACATGATATTTAAAAGTTAATCTTAATACTCAACATTTTATTCCATGGATATACCAACTTAAAGTATCCTACAAGCTAATTTTCAATATCAAATCTAACTTATGGCTTAATAACTAATCATGAAATATATCACATAAATAAGTGATTTTTATGTGATGACTATGAAAGCTAATTACATGCAAATTCTTTTAAAATTGGTATAAAGAGGGCTACATCTGTTTTTTCAAAGATATATCTTAAAAAAACATGGAAACAAAACTATGAATAGAGATTTCAAGATTTTAAGGAAAAGGTTTAATTAAAGATAAACATACAGCATGTAAATAATCATGCATAGGATAAATTCTAAATTAATTTAGCAGAAAATTCAAATTTTATTACAATATTTCAATACAGAAACTTTGCTATGGATTTGAGTAACCTCATGACATTTAATACTACTTTGAGGGGTTCGAAAAATACAATTAGTTATCAGCAATCAATTTGTTGACTCTATTGTCCCCAGATAGCATTTGCCACCCATGGGAAAATACTGCTTACTCTCTACCACTGCACACTTTATAACCTGCTAATTAGCACTTAATTTTCCCCTTGCTTGGGGGAACAATAATTATTGCCTTCACGTAATCCAACAAAGGGCTAACTTTAATAATAAATTTTTTTAAATTAGCTAATGATCCATTGACAACAGCCGTCACCCCTTGAGTGCCTTACAAACTCTGCCAGGTCCTAATAACCACTACAATTTTTCAAGTTCTGCTAGAAATAGCTACTTTTAATGCTATCATAAATGAAGGACAGTCTGATTATTTTAGGAACTATACAGTTTTGAACATTTTGACCTTTAGTATGAAAATTTCAACCATAATAACAGTTTTAGGCTTGTATATTAAGAGTAGGGTGTAATTTAAAATATTTGAATTATTTAACATTAAATAATATTAGTGTACGTTTATCTTTAGACCTTTTCCTTTAAGATCTTGAAGTCTCTATTCACACTTTTATGAACAGAATTCAAGAGATGGTAAAAGAGATATTAGTTTCTATCAAGTAGATTTTCTAGAGGTAAAGTACAAACAGTGAAGGTTAAACTCTTTCACTTTTATATTCTTTAAATTTGTAGAGAGATATTTGGTAACATGAGACCATTTTTCTTGGTAAAGAAAGATAAAAGGTGAAAGCTGACTTCTAAATTTTGTCTTTGGTTTTCAATGGCAGATTCTAATCTGGAGACAAACCTTTTTATTAAAATATATTTATATTTATAGATCAGAGCATGGAATAGTGTTAAATATTTCATTTTTAGTGAATCATGCAAATGTCATAATAGAATGGATTAATAAAGTAGGTTATCTTAGGACAGAATATACACTTACAAAAGGCAACTCTTCTCTAGCTTCTAAGCCTAAAAACATGCCTGTACTCCATTCAAATAAGAGTTTGAAGTACAAGTTTAAGAAATTTGGATTATTCCGATGATGATGAAAGCACCAAAATCCAGATATTTTAAGTTATAACAATGAATTTACAAGGTACATATAACTTGTAGTTGTATATATGTTACCATGAATTAATGTCATACACAATGACGGAATGTCAAAAAAATGAATAATATGCACAATCAAGAAAATGAAGCCAAAGCACTTTCTAGTCTCAAGAGAAGTAAGATATTATCCAAATTCTTAATTCTTATTTCTAAATAAATATATTTAATAAAAGACATAATGAACTATCAAAAAATATTGGCCAAAACAATTTAGATAAGTCAAACAGCAAAATGAATGTCATGAAAGTTGAAAATTCATACCACTTAGAAGTATAAAATAAAAAGAATGTAAATTTTAACTACGTGACCAAAATTTTATTTGTGGTTTACAGTAATCCAATGAAAGATTCAAATTCATATGTTCAGAAACATTAATGGAAAAGCTCAAGGTTTAATGCTTATTATCTAAGTAAAAACAGAAGGAAACAAAATTAGGTTTGGGTTAGATGAGATATAAAGTAGTTTAATAAAAAACAAGGCAACTTAGCAACTGTGTATGGGGAAATTTTAAGGAGTAAATTTTCTAAGTAGTACATGGGGAGGTGCATGCATAAATCCCATTAGCAATAATGTGATCCTCTGATTTTGGTGATATTCACTTTTAAGTGATGCCATAGCTACTGTAACAATCCTGCATTTATGGCAGTATTCATCTACTAGGGTCCCTGAAGTCAGTAAACTTAAAAGTAGTGTTATTCTTTCTTTTACATTTACTAATGATATATTTAGTTTTATAAGCACTAGTCACAGATAGACCCTTTTTTATGTCTCACTGTGGTGTGTAATTTTTTTTTAATAACTGTATGTTTAAAATAATTAGTACTGCTGGATATAATCACTAATTTCCTAAAACTGCAAAAGGCAACTTAATATTTCTGCATAGCAGCTGTAATATACAATATTGCACAGAACTAAATTATTACAAACAGTGCCAGCAGTGTTCTATACACAGTACTTAAGATAATTATAAAAAATCATCTTCATTACTGCTTGCTAGCATTTTTTTCAACAGTTTAATTTGGATAGGTTACAAAATACATTCAAATCACACAGATATAATTACTGTAAACGTAGGAAGCTATAAAATATTCCCAACCAAATCCCTTTGACCCTGTTAATGTCTGTTCCTTGTTAATCTAAGGCAAACATTGTTTGTAGTGTGCATTTGTTTAGAATATAAAAAAAGGGGGGGGGTAAGGAAATCCCTTAACAGTTGTTATTGATTCCACCATTTACCAACTGAGAGTTAAGTGCTGTTTACAAAACAGAACAGATGCAGATGCTGACAAAAAAGGTAAACAATTGTTGCATGGCTTTCTGCCAGATCCTGAACCGATATATTAAACTCCAAGTGAAACACATTTCCCCTATGGATTGCACTTATTGCCACTTCATTTCCTATGTGCTCTGTCTCTCTATTGCCATGCCTGGCACTAAGCTATTTCCAGTTCTTTGCTGACCCCTGAGGCCTAGTGCTACCACACACAGCCATTAGAGAAGGGAATTGCATGTGTCTGACACGGCCTGAAACCAATTATTTGATATTTTCTTCAGAATGATGCCTAACTCTGTTGGGAATGAGCAATCATGAAATAATTTACCTCCTGATTTAATTTTTTCCTGCACAAATTAGTTGTAGACTGAGCTGGCTATACACAGACGCCTGTGACATAGCTCTGTCTTATCAAGATGATACTTGAAATGAAGCAGGGGGGTCTGAACTGAATAGGTTGGGGAATCCTGTTTTAAAGAGGCATTGACGAGTTTATCAGATATACTGATCACATGTACTCTGTTGACTGAAATAGACAGAACCCTAAAGAACTATCAATCAGGACAGCAAAGAAAACCACAAGGATGCAAACCTTATCAGGGTGTTAAATGTTTTTAAACATCTGATTTCTGGTTTCCTCTGTGTTCCAGAAACCTTGGCATATGGTCAAAAATGTAACAAAAAGTAAAAAAAACAAACTAGGTGACCTTCACCAAATTTAGTGTTTAGTAATTCTGTTTTTAGATATGGTTATAAATGTCAAGAAAGTATGTATTTTTTCTAACTCAAATCCCTACAAGTGCTTTATATTTTGTTGTCTATATGTCACAGAAATAAAGCAAAGCACAAAATTATCACTCATCAATAAACATAGAAAGCTTGTATAAATTTGCATAGATTTAATCCAAATAATGAGATATAAAGGCCAAATGCTCAAGCTCAATAAAGATGACACAAATCTCTTTAGAGGGACTCACTGGAACATAAAGCTTCAACAAAATCTGTGCAGTAATATCTTGTCTATAAAGTTGAGCAAGGATCATTTTCATTTTTACATACTGATTCCACATTAGACCTTAGCTATTAAATCTTAAAGGGGCTGCGATTGCTGCATCTTCCAACTTCTCTTCAGGGTCCAGGGTCCACTAATTAGACCCGGGTACCAGTAACTGTGAACTTTATGGCTTTTGTAACCATGACTAGGAAAAATGATTTTAAAAATGTCCATTAAAAGTACACCTTCTCTAAACAGCTGAAGGATCAGTTTTATTGTGCTACAAAAAGAACATTAAAAATGATGATTATAATTGATGTCAGTATGGTTTGGAAAAAAGATTGAAAAAGGCACTATAAAACAGTTCTATAATATAACCTTTTCTGACAACAATCATCATAAAATTTGTCTTCTTTTCAGTGTAGATTACTTCTCAAACTTGGTGTCTACTCCAGTGATTATTATAATAATTAGCACTGTTATTTTTTACTAATGGAAATGTTAATACTGAATTTTAAAATTAAAGTAATTTCTACCTTGAAAGACAAAATAATGCCA